>VZTY01005564.1:44685-62012 GCA_013400935.1 Turnix velox
TAATGTTTAAAGAAAAACGGAGGAATTCGTGGAGGATGGGCACAGGCTAGGTAGTTTAACGACGCCCATTAAGGAAAACAAAGGGGAGCCATCGAAGCCTCAGGCACACCTCGCCAGACTGGGGCCAGCGTGGGGGAGGTGCCGAAGCACTAGTGAAGAAGGAACTTGTGGTCGTTTGTACCGGAAACTGCAAGGGGAGGGTTCTACACAGCAACTCGGGAGCTGGAGTCTCTTCGGCCTGCTCACGTGGGGTCGTGACCATCATCCCGGGAGCTGGACTCGGTCTTGTAAATATTGTACACCTTTTTATCTTTTCCTTTTGATTTTATTTATTGTTTCATTATCTATTAAAGTAGTTTGGAATTCTTCCGAACTCTTAAATCTCCTCCTTCCTTCCTCTCCTCTCTTCAGAGAGAGAGAGGGAGGGCCATCTGTCTCTGGGGGGCTAATTTATTAATTTTAGCCCAAAACCAGGACAGTTGGTGGTGTCAGTAGATGAGTTAAGAAAACAATGAACTTGGTGCCCTGATTTTCCCCTTGCTCTCAGAGAGGTTCTTCACACACCCTGTACAGTGTGCCAGCAAAAAGCTGATGGCATAATGTCAAGTTCTTTGTAAATAGGTTTCTAACATTGCCCGCTCTGAACTACTTTGTCCTTTGATGGATTAATGTGGCATCTTCTTTTCCAGGCTGAAGATGTGAAAAATATTGTGAGAGAGCTCAAAGCTGACCTGCTTCAGGCTTGCACCATCCCTCATGTGTGGACTGTGCTGATCTTCTTCCTGCCAGGATTCCTCTAAACTACTTCAGAACTCCAGGTAAACCATGAGCAAGCAGAGTTCATTGGTGTCTCTGTAATACTTTCCTTTCTCACATTTACAGCTTTCTGCTTCTCTTAGTCTTTCATTGTATTTTTTCTGTGAAGTTGTGGGCTACAGGGGATGTCTGGCATTTCATTTTCTGTACAGCTCCTATCAGAAAGATCCTATGTTCTTGACAGGAATGCAAAGAACTACTACAACTGGCTAAAACCAAATCAATTCCAATAAAAAAAATAAGGGTGAAGCAACGCACTTGCTCAAAATTAATCATAGAAGTTATTCAGCCCTGCTCACAATCTGAACATTTCTGAACACAATCCTGAACCAATGCAGAAAGCATAACTCAGGATCTCTGTGGAGAGTGTTCAGATCTCACCTTATCAAAGTTTCTAGTCATGGAAGTCAGCCATCACACCCCAGCCTTGGGAGATGGCTTAGATTGATGAAGGAAAATTAAAACTTTCAGGTCCCTGCCCTAGAGGGAGAACATACTGATCCAGACCAATCCCACTTACATCTTTGAAATTATTGTTATGTTTTTTAAAGGAAGTCAATGATTTATGAGATGTTTAGTGGGCAAAAACCTCAGCAAACACTGGGTTGGCTGAGTTATAAATTATCTGTACACAGCCTGGGAATTTTCTGGCAATTCATACGTTGCCTGCCCATGACTAAGGCTTCATTCTCTAAGTTGGAGAGCACACAGAAATAAAAATTATTTGCTGTGCTTGACTATAGCAATGGTAATTACTGTGTGGAAAGGTACTCCACTCCATCACTGGGGTGAATCATAGCTCATTTGAGGGTTCCTCCTTTGGTCCAGCATAAAAGAGAAGAAACAAAATCAAATGAAACAAAAATGGCCACAAAGAAAAACATTCAAACTCATTACTCCAAACACACTGCAGTAGGAGTGCTACAAATGCAGAAATAAGGAAAATACTGGGGAAAATATTGTGAAACAAGATAACACAAGAAAGAATGCAGAAAGGACACTCTCTGACCTGGAAATGCTTTAGTAAGAGCAGGAAATGTGGACCTGCAGGAGGACAGGGAGAGACAGGGAGTGGAAAGGAGCAATTTAGCATAAAAATAGAATAGGTTTACTTAGGTATGAATAGGTTAGAGATACAAACCAAGTCACTGTGGTACAAGCAAGGAGGCAGCGCAGTTGGCAAAATAAAGCACCTTCCAGGTGAAGTAGAGGGTGGGATAGTGTTTAGTTTTAAGGGTGATTGGGTGGGCTTCCTTTTGTAATCAGAAGTGTACAGAAAGTCAGAACTGCACTATCACTGTAGATTTTTTATCTACATCATGTGGAGGAGGCTTTCTCTTGGGGGCAGTGAGCCAAACCTGACTGCACACTCTGAAGGAGGACTGAAGAAATTTTTCCAGAGGTTTAGGACTCAGCTCACCATTGCTGGGCTACTCTGCCCTGGGCTTGGTGGTGGTTGTCCTTTGCTTGATCTTCCACAGTGCATCTTCTTAAGCAAGTGTTGTCACCCCTGAATTCATGTCTTTGATGGCAAGCTCTTGAGATCCCCAATCTGCACCCATCAAGTTACTGGGTTCTCAGTCTTGTTTGTGATATATTTATGTATTCTCTTTTAAGATTATAAGCAGTTAGTAGGAACAGGTGGAGTTTGGCATCATTTTCGACGTATCAACAGAATGAACAGAAGGCTTGTGGGACATGCATTGCTTTGGGAAAAAAAAAAGGCAGGGAAGGCTCTGAAGGATGGTAGGTTTTTGGTTCTTCTGAAAATCAGGCTGCTGGTTAGTAAATCTGGGTCTTTAATGTAAGCGCTCCTTGGGAGAAGTGTGGCTCTGACAAAGTTTGATCAACCTCCCCGTGCAACAATTCTTAAGGCTTTTGATAGTGTGAGTGAAAGTGCTATGTCCTGCTTATAGAATCATAGAATGGTTTGGGTTGGAAAGGACCTTAAAGATCATCTCATTGCAACCCCCCTGCCATGGGCAGGGACACCTCCCACTACACCAGGTTGCTCAGTGCCTCATCCAGCCTGGCCTTAAACACCTCCAGGGAGGGGACATCCACACCCTCTCTGTGAGTAGGTCCATCCAGTACTTCTGCAAAATGCTATGTGCTCTCCAAATGGAGAACACAGGATGTTGGTTACTTAGAAGCTGTGCAAAACAAGTGTGTGGATGATGTATTTTAGCCTTTTGAAGCTGAGGGACAAGATTCTGCAAATGCTAAATGCCTTTGTTTTCTTTTGTGATTACTCGACTGGAAGTTAAACAAAAATGTGCCTGGAATGTGTGAAGACTCATACAGCATCATGAAGTTGTGTAGGAGCATTGTCAGAGGCTATAAAAGAGACTAGGTTGGGAGGGAGAAATGTATTTTATTAAACTGACATTGCTGGGGAAAACCAAAGACATTTTTCAAGCTTCAAGATGGGCATTTCTGGCAACATTTGGGTTTGTGTGTCATCACAATTGAGTCTAAGTGCTGGATGAGTTCAAGCAGAGGACAGGAAAGCAACATCTGCTCCCTTCCTCTCTCACAGTGGAATACCTGAAGTAGCCAAAATGAATGGCAGTGTGGGTCAGGATTTTGCTTTTCAGGGATCAGCAGATTAAGGATGTTTTGGTGTAGGCTGTACCTTATCTGACAGCTCAGTGTGTGCTCAGTACACAGCCATGTGGCACAGAAAATACCCTGATCTGCATTAGTGTTGAATAAAAAGGTCAAACTTAAGCTGATGTGGCTTTTCTGGAAGTTTACTTCCCTGTGCAAAACCCAGCATTGTGCCTTGTGCATTGTGCCTTGTCACAGGGGTACTCAAGCTACAGAAATGTGATTGTCTCCTTGTCTGGGCATGTAACTCCAGGAACAAACGTGTGGTACACTGACTGGGAGGACAAGAGATCCCTCTGGAGGCTTTCAGGGGCATGGATGGGTACAGGGTTCCAGCAACGTGCTGCCAACCAGGAACCTTCAACACCTACAGAGGAAATGATGTGGCTGTTCAGGAATTTTTCTGCCTTTTGCTTTTCTCCTTTAAAAATTCTTTCCTTTGGAGAATCAACACAGCTTGATGGTATCCCTGACTTGGGATTATTAGCCCACATGCCATGAACACTACACAACAGCCAACAGCACAACAGAAATAAAACTGTACTTGCAAAAACATTCATGTTTTAAGTCATAAGACTGTGTATTTTTTTTCCTGGCTAGTATGTTTTTGAGGTCTGCTTGCAGAAGGCAGGACTAGCACCTCATCAGTGATTCATTTCCTAATGAAATGGGAACTGGCATCAGGAAAGTAGAAAAAAAGTAAAATAAAAAAAAACCTTAGGGGAAAAAAAGGCAAGATAAATGGCTGGCTTTCTGAAAAGCATGCAGTGAAACAATGGGACTAAATGAGATACATGCCTGACAAAGATATCTTCTGTTCTGTAAAGGCTTTTATTGTACCTAGAGTTATGCTTTATCTTTTAAAAGTGGTGTTCTTTATTTTATGTGAGCTCTCCCCCTCGCCCTCTTTTCTGCTTGCTGAGATTTAAGTAAGCTCTTGTAGTGCTCTATCTCTGATCAGGCTTAAAGATTTGGAAAGCTCTGACTTTACAAGGATAAAGAGAGTCTTCGTATCTAGACATTAATAGTTCTGATTCATCACCTTGGGAGGACATTACCACACAGCCTGTGCCACAGATTGTCTTGATAACAAGCTCTGGATTTTTCTTGGCATGCACCTTCATTTAAAGGTCAAACCTTTTCCAAAGAAGGAGGAATCGCTGGGTTAGAGAGGAAAAAAAAATAGAGTGGTCACATTATCTTGACAAAGTCCTAGTCTTCACTGAGCCCATGGGATTTAGTGTGAGAGCAGGGGGCCTGGTTCTAGCTGAATAAAAGGCGTTTTTGAACTTCTCTGAGCTCTGCAGAGGAAGAGGAGCTGGTGCCTGACTGCAGGGAATGGCAGTCCAGCCTCCTGCTCCTTCCCCATCTGGGAGCAAACAAATGGCAAAACAGAGATATGTCACCCCCAGTCCCTGCAGACCTTGACCTTACACAGAAGGAGAGAAAGATGCACCAATTCATTAGGTCCCCAACCCAGTTCTGGTCTTGTCTATCAAAACAGAGCACCTCTTGCTATAGATCTAAATGCCTCAGGCTTGTATTTCTTGTTTTCGTTTTCTCCCCTTCATATCTGGGCAATAAGCCACTGCAAAAGATGTGCTGAACTTGATCTGCTTTTAATCAGGATACCTCCCTGGGTATCAATTAAGCAATGATGGCTGCCACTTAATGAAGATGGTAATTTTTACTTAATTGGGGTGTTTTCTAGTGACTTCAACTTGTGTGGGTCTCTGTGTGTTCTCTGTCTCTGGCTTCATAGGACTTTTGAGCTCCAAAACAGACACAGTGCTTCCCCCATCACCTTATCCTTTCTGCTTACCCACCCCTTTTGTAACAGGCAAGGTCAATCACTATTGACTGCTCTTTTGCAAATTCCAGTGGTCAGCTAATAGTGTAGCAATCCCTTGCTCTCTTTTGGAATTCCTCAGCCCCAGCACACAATCACCTTCCTTCCATTTTCCTTGGCATTATAATCACTAAGAACAGTTAAAAAACCCCACTCTTATAAATTCAAACTGCTGATAACCCTGTGCAAGAGAGCTGAATTTCATCATCCAGCAACATCAGTGGAGGCCAGTGAAGGGACCCCAGCCCCAGGAGAATGGGATTAGGAGCAGATCTAATTCTTTCCTCCAGGCTGCCCTGTAATCTGCTTTCTGACACCAGCCTAATCTTTTTATCACACTGCAGTGAAATTTCATGATCTGGAAAATTATTCCACTGTGTTGTGAGCTGTGTGTGAATAACTGATTTGGGTTTGATTGTGAGAGCAGATCAAAAGGGAAGCCCAGGTTCACTGTTTTACAGAGAATCAAAAAAGCTAAAAAGTGGTTTGCTCTGTCATGAAGCATTAAAAAATTCTAAAATCCAATTTAAAAATAAAGAAAACTTATGAAGCAGTACATGGATTGGAGCTAAAAAGAAAGGAAAAAAGCCCAAAGCATCAAATGCTGATGGTTTTAGAATTTTGAAATTCAGACGACTGGAGTGATAATATTGAAAGCTCCCTGCTTGCCTCAGCATTGCTTATAACAGGTCTGATTTAATTTTGAAGAGAAGGAAACTACCAGCAAATGGAAAACAATGATCTTTTCCCTTGTGTTGATTAAATGAAAAGCCTAGAAGGCACTCCCACGATGGACAAATGAGCAAGTATATTTTTTAAATTGACATAATACCTGCAGCAGGAAATGGTTATATCCTCACTGTGATTCACAACACATGACATAAGTTTTTAAGGGCTGAAGAGCCTGATGGAGGTAATAGTTGTTATAAGCAGATTCCATCAAGGCTTCTAGTTATTTTCCATTTTAATCCTGTCTGTAAAACATTGACTTTTGTAATCAATTGTGAGAGTAAATCCTCAGGATTTGCCAGATTATGTGTGAAATGCAATAGCAAGTACTTAAATATATCAGGAAATAAACAAACACATAAATCAAAAGTTAGAGGGAGAGAAAGCCACACTCAGTATCCTGGCTACAATCCATGTTTATTATTTAACTTCCAAATGACAAATCAATGGTAAAATGGAATTAAGTAGCTGTGTAAGCAGAGAAGTAATTTTATCAGTGCTTGAGATGCTGGTGTTTTACATTATACAGACCATGGTATGTTTACTGAGCAAACGCAGGAGCGTCAGTGAGAGCCTGAATTGGAGCCAGAGCTGGAGGAAACAGGGATCTAGCCAAGAGATGAGACCCTGGGGACAAGTTTCTGATGGCAACAGTATGGAAAATAATGGGGAAGTGATACATTCAGATTCTTCAGAGTAGGTAATGAAACTTGCTGTGATGTGAAGGTAGAGCTGAGCAAGAGGAAAGACCTTGTCTAGAGGTCGGGGATAGCACAGTCACAGCTTACACGATGTTTAAGCATGACTGCTCTGCTGGTGGATACAGATGTAACCCTTGGGCTGAACTCAAGTAACTAATCACAGAATGGTTTGGGTTGGAAGGGATTTAAAGATCATGGTCAGGGACACCTCCCACCACACCAGTTGCTCAGTGCCTCATCCAGCCTGGCCTTAAACTCCTCCAGGGACTGAGGGGGCATCCACAGCCTCTTTGGATACCTCTTCCAGTGTCTCACCACCCTCACAGGAAAGAACTTCTTTCATAATTCCTGCCTAAATCTCCCCTCTTCCAATTTGCATCCATCACTCCTAGTCCTGCCATCCTGGACACTATTCAAAAGTCCTACCCCAGCCCCTTGCAGGTACTGAGAAGCTACTGTGAGGTCCCCCCTGAGCCTTCTCTTCTCCAGACTGAACAGCCCTTACTGCTTCAGCCTGTCCTCAGAAGAGAGTTGCTCCAGCCCTCTCATCATCTGTGTAGCCTACTCTGAACCTGCTCCAACAGCTCAATGTCCTTCTTATGTTGAGGACTCCAGAACTGGACACAGTAACTCCAGTTGGGGTCTCACCAGAGCCCAGCACAGGGGCCTCCCTTACCCTGCTGGCCACACTTCTCTTGATGCAGCCCAGGACTGGGTTGGCTTCTGGGCTGTAAGTTCTCACTGCTGGCTCATATTGAGTTTCTCATCCACTGACACCCCATGTATTAAAGGCATCAATGTTTTCTCTTGTAGTGCAAATTGTGTAAAAGTGAAGTTGCTCAAGCAGAGAGCTGGCACACAAGCACCATGGAAATCTGTCCAGGTTTTGTGCTGTTCCTTTAGTAAGTGCCCCCTTTCAGCATATCTCCTAGTAGCTACCTGTTTTGGCCATCACAGGTAGATTTGCTTTTGGGAAATTTTAACCTTTTTGTGGTGTAGTTGTATTTTACACATTGCTTAAAAATCCATGTTTTTAGGAAAATCATTGAAACATCACCCGTGTGCATATACAGGGGAAGTGATATTAGGGTCAATAACAAATAATTATTTAAACATGAAAAGAAACTTTTTTATCTGATAGAGAAAGAGCTAATGAGAATAGGAGATAACAGAAATTAATTGAAACAGTAGTTGCCACATCAAAAGAGCATTCCATGACTAAATGGCCAACATACTGTATGCTGAACAGAGAATACATGAAAATCAAAAGAAATATTTACAAAATTAGCCAACTTCCAGTTGTATGGCTTTTATCAGATATTTTTGGCATGTTTTGTCTAATTCAACTTGAGCATTAGCAGGTCAAATCTCACACTGTGTAAACATTTGGGATGAAACAGCCCAAAGTAACCAACAGAAGCTATTCATTGTTTATAGTTTACCCAGTTTCCCAGTTGAGTTGTCTGGAGCCCAGCTCAGATTTGTTTAAACTCAGGCTCAGCTTGGGAAGCTCTGTGGATTATTAAGGCAGAGCTCACATGGAGCTGCCTGCAACCAGAAAACTGAATCAGCTTCCAGAAGCTGACGGGGGCATCTTATCTCCTGCTGTGCCAGGTCAAGCCAAAATTGTCTCCTACACAGGAAGGAAAAAATACAGTAGAAATGAAAGTGTGGAAGTCACTGAAAATGAAGGCAAATTAGGAATGAAGTAGAAAGGAAAAGAGAATAGTGAGTTATTTCTCCATGAAGGAATCTCAAACCTACAAAACATCCCACATTGTGGCTTTTATGGCTGCTGTAGTGCCCTATTGATGGATTATTGACATAGATGCTAGAGAATCTTTTTATACAAGGAAAAAAGGAAAGCTGGAGAGTAATTGAAGATTGAGAACTAAATCAACACAGAGAGGCTTTCAAGTGCTAGGAACCAACAAATCACAAGACAAATGACTGCTTGCTCTTTTGTTGTGATGCAATATTTTATACCTTAGCAGTACCAGAAGGCTTCAACAAAGACTAGGACCTCTTTGGGCTGCATTAAGGTGGAAATTTGGAGTCTTTCTCTTCATCTTCTGAGCTTTCTTTTTGGTTGCCCCCAAGTTGCATTTTTAGCTTTTCCTCCACAGGACAAGAAGCTATTTCATTGTTCTCCAACTGAAGCTGGAGATGAATCATGAGGTATCAAAGACCTTCAGTGGAGTCGAGAGAGCTGACAATGTTGACCTCCTTTCCTCTGTGTTTTCATGCTAGTTTTTAGTTAAAATCTTCTTTACTTTGTTTTCACTTTGGTTGCTGAAGCTCTGAGGATGTGATTCAGTAGGTTTTGAATTGCTTCAAGGGGGCTGTGTTTTTTACTGATGTGCTTGGGTTTAGAAATAATAGTGGTGGTGGTACAGTTGTGAAGTGTTGAAGGGCAGGAGAGATGCAGAACAATTTCGTATTCTTTATTAGCTGGCCTGAATCAATTGGAAAAACACTTTTGGCAACACCAGTTTTTTTGTCAAATAATTTTTTCAGCCTAAGAAGAGGCACAGGGAACCCTGTCCCTTGTCCTGGCTGTGATTCTGCCTGCTCAGGGACTGGGGTTAAATTCCTTCCCTCTATTCCAGAGCTCCCTTTCCCACTTACAAAACACATAATGTGGCTGAACGTGTGCAGGAGTGATGTCTGATCTAAGTAATGTCACTTGGTAGGTCCTTGGCTCGAGATCTGCTCAGTGGCATTTGGAGATTGGTGGTGGGATCTGTGATGGGATCTGGGCCATGTCTTGGAATGTTCCTGGTGTAACAGATTGCTAAAGAGCTGAAAGTCTCAACCTCTGGCTGTCTCATTTCACTGCCTCCACCAGTTGTTCAATGACCATGGTTGTACCCATAGGTGAATCTACTGCTACTCAGCTGGGAGGCTGAGCTCATACCACACAGAAATCCTTCTTCTGGCTGTACAGAATGTCTGTCTGCCCTCTTCATTAATCATAACTGCTGGGAAAAAAAAAACCAAACAAACCTTTTAATTACATTATGTTCAGAATCCATAAAATATAATTAAAATATGTAAATCTATTATGTTATTTAATGAGTGCATAGAGACCTGAAAGCTTAAATTAGATGTAAAACTGATACCTACCTATTGCAATTGATTACTTATATTAATAAATCATCATAGTCCTTGAGAGATTTTTTTATCCCCATTATGAGGTGGCAATATCTCTCTCCTTTTTAATTTCTCATAGAATGGTTTGGGTTGGAAGGGACCTTAAAGATCATCTGTTCCAACCCCCCTGCCATGAGCAGGGACACCTCCCACTACACCAGGTTGCTCAGTGCCTCATCCAGCCTGGCCTTAAACACCTCCAGGGATGGAGGGAGCATCCACAACCTCTCTGGGAAACATCTTCCAGTGCCTCACCACCCTCACCACCCTCATCCATCAGTCCTTACATTTATGCAGCCTTTTAGAACTACTATGGAGTAGTAATAAGTAACTGAAACTTTTTTGCAACTAATGCCCATTATTTTGAGTGGTTTCTTTATATTCTGTTCCCTTCCCTTGCTCTTTCTTTGAAGGCATAGCAGACTGTCAGCACTACAAGTGAGGCAGCACAAATATGCCCCAGCCTCTTCCACCAAAAGGATATTTCACAACAGATTATAACTATTTGAAAGCACAGCAAATGTCAGGCTGCTTGACAGCAAAAGATAGCCCTTCAGCACAACCACCTGTATTACCTTCCATTCTCTTGATTTGGCAAGATCACAGGCTTCAACCTCATTTAATACCCTTGCTCTGTGTTTCCTTCCTGTAGGGTAGACATACATCTCCTCTGCCTGTGCTCTTGTTGCACAGCTCACCAGCTGCCTGCTGAAACTTCCATGGGAAATATTCAGGAGATGAGAAGTCATCAGCAGCAAAGTACCCATTTCATGTCAGGCAGTGAGTCAGTAATAAGAAATGAAACATCCTGTTCACTTGTTTTAAAACCCCACCACTTGTTAGACATCCACATCAACACTTTGTGCATGTTTTGGATTTTCAGATGCCAGGGTCATCTTCTTAAAGGCAGGCGTTCAAATCCCATAGGAAAATCAGCAAGCAGGGGTGCAAAGAGGTAATTGCCTGTGTGAAATATGCACCCACTGGGTAATTGTGTGCTCACAAGCATTCAGCTGCACCTGCAGTCTCCTGCTTTCCTTCTAGAATGACTTGTCTGTGCCCAGATGCATGTGTTTGGCACATTCCTTCCCTGTGCCTGAAACTGTGGCCCAAAGCACCATGATGCTATTTAGCACAGATTTAAGCTTCTGATTTCAAAGCTGCTTTAATTAGTCACTTGCAGTCAGTGTACTCTACCAATTCTGAGCCCGCTGGGATATTACCAGACTTTATTGTTTCTTTCTGTCTTTGTGGAACTTCTGTAAATCTTTTCTTTGATAGCAGCTAGGGTTTCAAAGCTGCCCACGTTAGAGTCAGAGGAGACTAATAATGATCTAATTAATGAAAGATGTTTTCCTCTGCATTGCTGTATTTTATCTCTTCCCCAAAGACTTGTTGGTGCAAGCCAACCTCAGGCACCAGCCAGATCTTTTTTTTTTTATCATGTATTTGAGAAATTCATGGGTACCTCTGTATATATCCCATGCTGTACTCACTTGAGTGTGTAAATCTTGAAAAATCTTCCCAAGTGTAACTTGGGTTTGTTATTCCCAGAAGGTTTTTCTTCCAGCTGAGATTTGTTTCTCCAGCACAAACCACCACGCCATTTTAACTTTCCCTAAAAGACTTCAGTCTGTGTAAGCTGAAGTGTAGGACATACTTATTATCCCCCAGTGGGTATTCGCTGCTCCTCTTCTTCTGCTTTTAAAATTTCACTTTCTTTTTATTAATTAATGAGCTCTCTTAATTATTTATAGAAGCCTTAAAATGCATCAGGGTTGGATTCCACCATCTCTTCCTTGCCACATTGCACTGTTTTACCACAGGAAGGGCATGAATTCCTTCCCAAAGGCAGGATGAGTTTTAGGAACTTTAATTGGCAGCACAGAAACACATCATTATGCGCTGGGTGCAGAGCAAGGGGGTTCCTGCTGAAGACTTAAGAGCAGCAAGTGTTGCTTTACTGCTCTTTGAGGCCAAGTAGCACTGGGCAGGGACTAGAGTATCCTCTTGCTTATTTTAGGCAGGAGCAGGACAAGTCTGTTCTCATCTTCTCAGATTTTGTCATGCTGCATGACTTGGCTTCATGAGAGGCATTCCAGCAGCATAATTTTTCTCCCCTTTTTACTGCTACCCAATTGTTCTTTTGTTTCTTTGTCCCAGGGGTCAACAATGGGACTTGATTTTAAATACTCTTTTGTCAGACTTGCTCTGTATGGGGCTTGGAAACCAACCCTTCAGTCCAGACCTGCTGTCCCTTTCCTTGGCTCACAGCTACCAAATTAGCCCCTAAAGGTGCCTAAAATGTTAGGTCTGTTAGGTCCTCCAACCGGGGAGATGCTGGATGCTGTGGTAGGAGGCAGAGGAAACACTTCAGTGGCAGAGCTGGCAGGCAAGTCAAGTCACTTTGTGGTGCTGCGTGACCTTGAAACACTGTCTCAGTAAATCATGCCAAGTAATTAAAAACATAATTTAGAACTTAGCTAGCTGGGTATACACTGGTGATGCCTTTCTGTTTTCCTTCCCTCTCCCCCCCTCCATGTGGAGTGAAACCACCTACTGAAGGGAAAAACTCCAACACAATTAGTGGCTTAGTGCCAGCCAGTTAAGTACAAAGCAGTTGATCCAGCCCAGCTAGAGATCTGCAGGTGCCCTGGAGCCTCCTGCTGTATACTGAATGGCCTCCTCTGACACAGCAAGCAAAACCATAGGTTTTCCTGCAGCATAAATATTTCCTCCCTGGTTTAAGTATAAAGCAGATGTGTCTCATTTGCTTGTGACCCTGAATGTGAAGACTAGTAGCAAGGCAAGGAAATGATGGCAGAATATGGAACCCTTTAGAATAAAAAGGAAAAATATGGAGGTAATGATAGAACTCAGAAGTTACCAAATTGGTGGCATCATTAACCTGTTTGTCAGATTCTTAGAGAACAGATTTTAGTTGATGAAACTGGGTGAGGAATTGCTGGCTTTTGGGAACCATCTGTCATCCTCCTTTATCCTGGGACAAAGTGTGATGCAGCTCGCTTATATTTTTGATGTGCAGGAGTCCCAGTTCCCATGATGGTCTTTTTAGCAGTGTTATCATAGTGAGATCAGGGTGTAAAAATATGAAAAGGGTTTTGCTCTTCCTAAGGGGAGCACTCTCAATAAGAAGGGCAGAAGGAAGATAAAAAAGTAATACATTAGACACAGGACTGTGGGAGAGTGATGCAATCTGGGACAGAACTGGGACATATCTGTTTTTCTGTCAGGTTCAGTCCACACCATTCTTTTACCACAGAAGACAAAACAGATGCAGGAGCTGAGCATCCCAGATGTTGTATCTCTGGCCTGGACTCGAGCTGTTTGGTGTGTGAGCAGCTGGATGGCAGCACCTTGCTCCATCACTGGGGGAATGCTGGTGCACAGCAGAGTCACAGTCAGGTATACTAGCTCTATGAGAGCAGGTGAGGGACTGCTTTTAGCAGTGCCTTGCTGTTAGGATATGGCCATGTATGTCTATGAAATAAAGAAAACTCAACTGTGTTCCTTAGTGGGCAGTGTCTGATGCTGCTTCCTGTATTTCTTTTGCATTCACTGGGAAGGGAAAAAAAGCACTGAACAAAGTATCTCTCCCACACATTGGTTACTTCGGTAGAGACTCTCATTAGTTTTCTTTTCCAAATGAGTCAAGTCAGGGAAGATGTTCTNACTGGGAAGGGAAAAAAAGCACTGAACAAAGTATCTCTCCCACACATTGGTTACTTCGGTAGAGACTCTCATTAGTTTTCTTTTCCAAATGAGTCAAGTCAGGGAAGATGTTCTTACCTTCCTTTAATCTGTGTTGGAGCCTGTGGCCACCAGCAGTTTCCATACTGTCGCCCATCCTTGCCATTCCATGGGGCTGCAGCAGATCTGCTGGTCGCCACCCTGCTGGCAATTAAATGCCTGAGCACAAAACCAGGCAACAAAAAGCCAAAAAAACAAAGAGCTAATTAATTTTTAATTTGTGTCATTTAAAAATCTGTTGCAGGGTTCTGAAGTGTCTCATTTCCTGAGGCAGGGGGGCAACATTTCCTGGTTTTGGGTGGAAGACCCAGCTTTCTTATCAACCCAGTGCCATGCTGGGTAAAACCTGGTGCAGCCCATCTGGATCAGATAAAGTTTGACTTAATTATTTTTTCCTTCTTTTTTTTCTAAAATTTTTTTCCTCATTTATTAAAACACAAGCCTGACTCCATGCTGTAATTGCCCAGCTTGACAAGGATAAATCTCATAACACGTTTGCTGTTGGCGTGCTTCAAGTAATGATGTATGGTCATTCCTACGAAACATTTGGGCCACGGTTAGTTTGTATTTGGAAGACAGGGTAACAAACTCATGAAGTGTGGTGTTCCAGAGGAAGAAAATATCCCACCAGTCTGGCTGGTGGAGGAGAAGCAGAGGTTTTTGCCATGCTGTGGGATTGCACTGGAGCAGCAGGAGTTGCACAGACCCTCCAGGGAAGGCTGTGGTACACGTTTCTTTGCACCATGCTCTGACCATAGATTTTTTTGCTGCATTTATAGTTTGTAGCTGGTACTTCTCATGCCTGTTTGATGATTTGGTTGGTAATTTGGAAACTATAAAAAGCAGAATCTGGTTAGTTGAGGTTGCAAGCAAATAATTGCCTGCATGGTTTGCAGAAAATCAAAGCCCGATTTTGGATGTGACTTAGACCAGCAAAGTGCACCCAGAATATTAGTGTAGCCTACTTTTTCAGCTTCATGCAAATATGACAATTAGGCTATGGCTATACTACCTTCCTTGGCTGTCTGAGTGTAGTTGTCTGCACTGCACAGCCTGGGGTGTTGTGTCAATAATTCCTGCAGTATTGGGCTTGAATTCAGGCCTTTTCCTACTGCTGGGCTCCAGACTCCCTGCCAGCTGATACCATGTTCCTGGATCTGGGGACATCTAGACAACAGGGTGCCTGAAGCTAACATGCACATATAGACAGCCTTATAGTGCCTGGTGGTGACACAAACAGAATAAATATGGAAAATCATCTCAGTGAGGACTTGCTGCTTAGCCTAGCTTGGGGAGAGAAAAAGAAATGCCTTTGCTGTGCCACTAGGAACAAGAAAAAAAATTGCTCCAGGGGGGCAGAGCTAACTTCTAAATTTGGAACTGCCTATTTCATTTTGCCCGTTCTGCCTGTTCAGGGATCCTGTTATCTGCTGGGTCTTAAACAGAGGATAGAGGAGCCTGAGTAGGACCAGACATGGAGCACTGGGGACACACTGGATTCTTTCCTCCCTGCTCCAACATCCAAAGGAGCTGTAGACCTGTCCCTCAGATTTCTTTCTGCCTATTAGAGAGGTATTCTGATCATGGTGAAGACAATGAAGATCCCCAGCAGGCTCCATTCACAAGTTTCTGGCAATCCTCGGTGGCACAGCAGGGCAGCCAGATAACCAGCAGCAAGCCCCTGACTGTCTGCTACAGCTGTGTGAGATCATTAGGGATGCACTTCAGTGTTCAGAAGCACGGAGCCACCGCTGTGGGGAAGCCTTGAGCCTGAGAGCTGCAAATCTCTTATTGTGTGTGCCTGATGGATCTCTCACCCTCTCTCTGCCTACTGCCTTGGCAATACTGGATGTGAAAAATTAGCAAGACTTGATGCAAGCAGTGGGAGTAAGTCTGCCCCTCCTGATTCATGCAGCGTGAGGAGCAAAGGCATAATGTCAGACTGTCAGCAGGACAAGGTTTGGCTGTGCTTTCTTAGAATCATAGAATGGTTTGGGTTGGAAGGAACCTTAAATATCATCTAATTCCAACACCCTGCCTTGGGCAGGGACACCTCCCACTACCCCATGTTGCTCAATGCCTCATCCAGCCTGGCCTTAAACACCTCCAGGGATTGAGGGGGCATCCACAATCTCTCTGGGCAACCTGTTCCAGTGTCTCACCACCCTCAGAGTGAAGAATTTCTTTCTTATATCTAGTCTGAATCTCCCTTCTGCCAATTTACATCCGTTATTCCTAGTCTCGCTATCCTGTACCCTACTAAAAAGACCTACCCCAGCCTTTCTGTAGCCCCCTTTCTGGTATTGAGAAGCTACTCTGAAGTGCTACCTGAGCCTTCTCTTCTCCAGGCTGAACAACTCCAACTTCTTCAGCCTGTCCTCAGAAGGGAGTTGCTTTAGCCCACTCATCATCTTTGTGGCCCTCTTCAGGACCCGCTCCAACCCCTAGTGCATTTCACCAATGTCACAGATTTAAATCTGAGAAGGTTTGATCTGTTTAGGTTTACATTATAGATCATTACAGTCCTCCTGTTGGACTTCTAAGGTGAAACATCAAGTAACTTATCTTACTGATCTTGCGTTCTTTGGATAATTTTTTTCCAGAGTGGTGATTCAGGCCATTGAAGTCCTACGGATGGTTGGTGCTCTGGATGAATAACTATTTGGCTCTTTACTATCAAAATCCTGGCCAAGTTCATGCTGGACCCAGCGTATGACAAAGGGGTTTTCTGGCTGTTCCCCAGCCTTGTCTGGAGGTGTCCGACCCTGGAGCACTGTTTTACAGCTGATGTCTTTTGTTCAGGCAGACAGGGTATTTGTTTAAAGAGGAGCAACCCTGATAATGCTTCAAAGTCAAGTAATTAATTTCAGTGGGGAACAGGGATATGACATTGACAGCATCAGCAGGAGGCTCCCACAGCAACCCCAGCAATATGTCTCAGAATCTGAGTGGATGACCTTCACCTTCTGGATGATGAAAGGAAGAGTTGCCCAAACCCACCTTTGCCAGCTTATTTTTCCTCTCCCATCTGTGGACCCCAAATTTGCCAGTTATGTTCCCTCCAGATGTTTAGTTATGGCTCAGATCTCCAAGTCAAATGGAAAAAATGATAATAATTGTGCTTCACTGAGGCAAGGGAGAAATAAAAATATGAGATATTCACAAATATCAAATGCAAATATTGGCTTGCCCCATTCCCTCCCAACACTGGTTATTACTGAAAA
The DNA here is from genome assembly GCA_013400935.1 of Turnix velox. NCBI lineage: Eukaryota > Metazoa > Chordata > Aves > Charadriiformes > Turnicidae > Turnix > Turnix velox. The sequence continues at coordinate 61,539 of VZTY01005564.1, forward strand.
ATCAAGGAAGTTTGAAATGCACTTTGCACACGGACTCAGCATAAATAACACTGCTTTGCATTTCATCAGTCTTATTTTCCCCATGGGTTCACTGTCATCTCTCATTTAGACACCACAGGGATGATCAACTTCAGAAAGAAGCTGAGATGAAAGGCGCCAAAATAAAAGTGGCTAAAAAACATCCCTGGCACTCGAGTGCAATCCAGGAAACTTGGCACTCCACAGGTGCATGAGCACAGGGAGATTGAGTAATCTTTTAAATTCCTTTTTCTAAAGGATAACTTTTTATATATCAGGATTGTAAAGATTATGTGATGTCAAACTTTGCTTTTAAACTGTTTACTGACAGTATTTGGTATTGTTTATGACAATGCTACATGCAGCACTTTTGTGATCGCTGTCACATGAGGAATTTCTGTGCATTGGAGGGATTGGTGCAGGCAGTATGTCCAGAGAGGTTCTCTTCCCCCTCTG
>VZTY01005565.1:0-10899 GCA_013400935.1 Turnix velox
TGAATGACACCCACTGCAAACACAGCATCCAACTGCCACCAAGTGTAGGCATATCAAAGCAGGGAGACTTGAATGAGACAGGGTAATGCACTACCTCTGGTGATTTTGGCAGGCTCTGCAATGATTCCAACTCTCTCAGGGGAACTCTGGTCTCTCAGGGATGAAGGACAGTCAACAGGCATGAGGGATGGAGGAAAAAGAGCAAATAAGAGAGAAGGGACAGGATTGGAAGAAGAGCAAATGTAGCGATCAGACAAGGGAAAGAGGGCCAGGACAGAAACAAGAATTGCAAAAAGAGAGGAAATTGCAGAAAATAGGGGGATAAGTGGGGCAGGAAGGATCAGCAGAACATGTTCTACCTGAACTGAGTTGGTGAGTCTCAAAATAAGTTCTGTGGAAATCACAGCTTGATGGTTGAAGTAGTGAGAAAGGAGCCTAAAACGGTCTGCCTTGTCAATAACAGGTGTAGAAATCAGTAAAGTTCAAAAATAAACATTTTTTGTTCACATTTTTCAGGTCTGAAAACTACATGGGTTACTCCTGTAATTGCTATGCCAGATATTTCAAAGCTAGGAAAAACAGAAAAAACAAGATTGTGCAACCTCAATTCAACACCTGGAAGCAGATGTCTTTCCATGAATTCTCTTAGATCCCCTGAGTGACCCATCTCTGTGGCCTCACAGAGAAAAACAAACACACTATGTGATGCATTTTAGTAATTATTTGCAATGAAATGAGTTGAGGTGGCTTGTCTACAATATTCCTTTCAGGTAAATGTTGCCAATTTTAGCAACTGTAATAAATTATCCACCAGTATCTCATGTTCTACTGCTGAAAGTAAGATGAGTACAAACACTCATCCTCATACCTTAATTAAAAATCCCTAAGTATTGCCCTTTTTCCTCAAAATGGATGACATTGACTACTGCAAGCATAATCACACTCAGCTTTAACCACAACAAATTATCCATCACTCCCACATCTTATGCTGGCAATCTTCAAAAGCGTCCAGTAATGTCAGACTAAGGATTGTTTCATTGCTTATCCAAAAACAGCAGAAAACTACCTTTTATTTCATTCCAATGGCTCTGCACTCTCTGAAAAATATGTGTCACCCCTATCTGCCCCTTGTTAGAGAAAAGCTGTGTGCCTTAGATGTTCTAATGTACCCCACATTTCAGGCAGACTTTGTTTTCCAAACAGTTAATGAGAGCTCATTATCTTGAATTATATTAGTTAGCTCTGCAAGGTAAAACTGCCTGTAACATACCTCATTATTATTGTGTTGTACTGATAGAAAATACTTCAACAGGAAATGGATATGGTGTTGAGCTAGCTCCTGGGAGGTCTGAGAAATGATGGATGTCCTAATGGAACAAGAACAACAAACATTAAATAAATGTAGCCTTAGAATGCAACTTTTTCCAGTGTTAGCTTTTCATGTATCAGGCATCAAAGAAGCACAGGGATTATCTTGCCAAGGAAGAGCAAAGAAGAATACAAAATTCTGCTCTTCTTCATAGTATACACAAGACATTCAGGATGAAGATACAAACCTGAGATGACATACACCTCTAATTGTGCATTACACAGGGAGAGAGGGCAAGTTTCTCCTGACCTCAGTCACTCTATTTGTGCTGTGAAATATGATGGGTCTCTGTAATTTTTATCAAGATTTCTGTAACATTAGTTTCCATCTTCACTTATATTTTTCATTCTGTATTAACCGATACAATCTACTGGTAACAGGATTAAAAGTCACTGAAATACACAAATAGATGATTAGAGGCAAATTACATTTGTAACTAATGTGATTTTTAAGTCTCAGAACTGATAAGATAGTGGCAGACAAAAAAACTCCAACAAAACCCCAGAATTCCCATAGCTGAACTTGCAATTAAAATTAATCTAGATTTAACCAACTTTATCAGTGTGTTCACTTCCTCAGCTTCCACTCAAGTAGGTGGATCAACCTCTACAACACAAACAACGTGTCAGTCTCTCCAGGATTGCACGGTAATGCTATATTACCCTTGAAGCCAAAGGGGAATTCCCTCTTGAGAATCTGTGCTGTAGACCCAGGTAATCAAGTAGCAGTTCTGTTCCTTCCCTGTTGATCTGTCCCTGAGGCTTTTTCATTTGCTTTACTAGCTCCTATCAGCCAACCCTTACAGTTTGGCTCTCACTCAAACCCTCTAGCTAAGGATGCTTTCACAAGATCTCCCATGACCTCCCACATTCAACAGGCTCTGTTCCATGAGAGCTTTTTTCAAAAAATCTTTATGATTTAAATTTATGTTTTCTCTCCCCACATTATCTTTCCTTTTTCTTTTAGGCTCCATTCCTGGGGAACTTCTCTTAAGATTTTCCCCAAAACTTCTATGGATAGAGTTAACCATCTTAACTGTTCTTCCTGTTGAGAGAATAACAATAAATTTCTCTGAACCCCACTAGGCATATATTTTCCATGGTTTTCTAAGCCTTAGACTGAAATCTACTTTTGCTGCTGCCTTAGACTCACATTTCTCAGTGTCTCTCCCAGGCTACTGGACGTCTTTTCAAAGCATTCCTTCTCAAAAAACCTCAGGTATCTATGAGATTGGTGGTGAAACTACCAAAGCAAATGCATTTGGGAAAGGGAAAAAGAGCAAGGTAATTTTGGAGTATGAGCTAGCCAGTCCAGTTGCACAAGACAGATGAATCTAATCTAAAAAGATTAGTGATCATATTCCCACTTCTACTCTACTATGCTGTTTCCAAACATGCAGCTGTTTCATTCAATGAAAGCAAGTAACATCAATGAGAAATCAGTCAAGGACTGTGAACCTTTCAGTCTAATATACTGTAGGCCCCAGAAGAAAATGCACAGAGAAATAAAACAGACTTATTTAATAATGTTTTATTGGTTATTGTGTATATTCTTTAGATTTTTGTTTGTTTCCTTATATTAGATAAAGTCATGAAAATGTGAAAGCATCTTCCCTGATGCTTCAGACAACTTTGGGGTGTCAGTTTGTGCAAATTACAAGCTTTAAACTATAAACTGTGGTCATAACACATCAAACCTGCAACATGGAATAAGCCAGTAAAGTAATGAAGAAATCTACATTTCCCAATAGATGGTGGTGAACTGGAGCTCATGTCAGCATTATATATCAGTCATCAGTGAATTAATCTTCTCTACTGAGAGAAAAGCAATATGTCCTGTAACTGTCACCTATTTTTGCCTTAAACAAAATCCCAAGTCCTCAGGAACTTAGCAGTTTTCTCATATCTGACTTCTTAGAAGTTACTTTATCTGAAAGCATGTTGCAGAAAACAAAAAAAGTTGACCAAGAAATAGAACTTCTAATACAAAAGATGTCTATAGCAGAGTGTCAAGGCTTGGTTGATGCTAAGACAGGTTGTCCTCAGCATGCTTGGATTACTAAATCACCCTAGGAGTACCTGGTAAAGGACTGGAGTATTCAGGAGGAAGAAAACTCTTCTCAGCCTGAACAGGAGCTGGCATGGTTAAGATTTGATATGCCAAGAGAACAACATGATTGCAACTGACATTGTTCTGTGTTCTGGGAGATGTCCTGATTTGTAGCAGGAAGCCAGGATCATAATTCAAAGATCTTCAGTAGAAGATCAATAAAGAGTAAAAAAATTGCTTACGAAAATTCCTTTTTCTATTCTAACAAATTTCCCTCTTCAAAATTACTAGAAATTGTCTCTCCCTGTGTGTTGTCTCTCCCTCTTACAAAAGAGGGATGCTGCCTGAAGCACTGAAAATGCCAACAAGGAATTGAAATTAATCTCATTCAAATTACTTGTAATTATCAACCACTGTGTTTTCTACCAGCCATATGCATTGCCAGGCAACTCTTGAACTTTCAAAAACATGAGCTTGCTTAAAAATGTATAAACAACACAGAAGCAAGGAGCACAATGAGTTGCGTTTCTTCCAGGATTCATGCACCTATTATTTTCTTCTCTTGGTGCTTTGCCACAGCTCAGACTTATAGCTGGACTGAGTAGATGGCTGTGTTGAGTTGTATTTAAAATATTCCACCATGAGATTTTTTGCCCAGCAGCAGAGAAAGGAAGACATTTTGCACACAAATACACACACACACACACACACACACGTGCACACTGCTGACTCAGGAAGAACTTGAACTGAAAAGAAGTGATAACCAGGGGGAAACTGCAGTTAGAAAGGAACCAGACATCAGAAAGTTGGAAGCACATGCAGCTTCAGCCTATTGTTTCAACACTCTCACAAAAGGTGATTAGATGGAAACACAGCAGGTATGGAAACAAATAGCCCTTAATGGCTTTGTTTGAAACTTAAGCTTTTGTTTGAGGTAGGTTTAGTATAGCTCTCATGCTGCTTCACAGTTAGGGTATTTCCCCCTAAGGTAATGTGTCCAGGTATTGATAAGTTTGTTTTAAATTCTATGTAATTAAAGCAGTAAATAGAATACTGACATGTCTGTGACCTGAAACACTATTTAATAGATAAGTATATGTGAGGCTGTGCTACAAAAACATGCATAGAATAAAATAGAGGTCAGCCAAGGTCCTCTGCCTTCAATGAAATTACTCATTTACCCTAAATCATGCACCAGCATTAAAATTGCAGGGAGAAAGAACCCCTCCTCCCTCCAGTACTGAGACAGATGGAATAGACCTCCAGCTGGAGACTTTTCAGTGTTTTCATGGATGGAACTGATATCTCTAGAAATTAAAAGCCCCATTTACTAATTTTTTTTCCTCTTGTGATAGGTACGCTAATTGGATAAAACAAGCACAGGCACTTGCAAATACATTGGTACAAGATTTACTATTTAATATCCATTCTAGCAATGAAAATTATTCTGTTTGTGTTAGAAAAGAGAAGCCAAGGAGAAAGGTCATTATATTGTGTCTGCAGCTTTCATTCCTAATATGTGATTCTCGTTTCTCAGTAAAGGGAAAATCAATACTCCCTTTCAGTTGCCTTGGATTCAAGAAAGATAAAGCTTTCACCCAATGCATGGCAGTGATTTAGAATGATCATGAGGTATATTATGCAATGTTGTATTTTACGAAGCTCTGAGGTTCATTTCAGTGGTTTTTAATCATGCCACTGGGTCTGGTCCAGACTAGTAAAAAAAGAAAACATTTAAAGTGTTATGATTGTTTAGCAGAAATTTAACTCTTTCCTTTGTGAGCTGCTCCTTAACACCTTACTGTTCTCCTCAGGTCTGATTTAAATGAGAGATTAAAGGCAGACATGGCATCCAAGACTTCTGATAATAACATAAGAAGTATGTACCTTTAGTAGGGTAAGTATAGCAGGGTAAGGTTCATACTTACAATAGAATTTGTTTACCAATAAGCTATGTCTGTAACAGGGACACATAGTAATTTGTTCCCTTTTTCTTTTTTTAATTATATGATCAGATTCTCAATCAATTAGCTTTGACAGATTGGAAAAACAGCTGGAAATTATAAGGAAACACAAACAAAATTTAGGTTGATTATATCACATAAAGAAAGGTTACTTTTATTATGGGAAAATCTTAGACTAGCATGAAGAACAATTGAGACATGGAGTAGGAGCTCTTACTGCCATGAACTGTCAAGGAGGAATTGGGCTCCTTGCAAGTAAAAGGCTGGAGTCAGAATCTGAAAGTGTAATCTCTCTCTGAACTAGGACACGACACACTCCAGCATTAGTCATCCACAGAGTTAAGGAGAAGTGAAAGGATGTTTCTCATAAAAAGAGATCAGTATCATCCCTGACATTATGAACATAAATGTTCAGCTCTAAAACTGCAAACTCCATCTCTTTGGCATAAGGATTCCATCTAAACAAACACATTTTACCATGTATGCTTGCCTATCCTTAAGCATGTGTTTGAGAGCTCTGATGCATTGAATGAGGAACTCAGTTCAGGTGGGCAGCTTCTCCCTGGAGTTGCTGGGACATGCTGTGCTACAGGCTGAACAAGACTCTGCATGAAAGCCATTATCCACCACTGATTAGTGGATCTCAGATCTGGATCCAAATTCTGATCCTGAGCTGTTAGACCATAGCAATAGGATTTTCTTACTTTAAGCCTTAAATTCCAAGTTATGCATTACCTTCTCTTGTACTTCCTGTATTCTTTTCTTTCTTCATTTTGATTTTAGTAGAACACAGAATTCTAATTCGATATATGTAAAAATAAATAAATAAATCACCATTGCCACCTGCTCCTTTCCCCTCACCATCACACACTAAAGACACCATCTGGGGATGACTAGCAACCAGAGCAGGGAGTGAGCAGTCCATATGTTAAAATTTAGAATTTGACAGCCCTATTCCAGCCTTTCCATCCCCCACTATTTTTCAATTTTATGTTTTCAGTATTATAACTTATATCTGCAATGATTGCAAGGATTAAATGTTTGGGGTTTTTTTATTGTGAATCCGATTTTATTTTAGGTTACATCTTTCATTTAAACTGAAATCCAACTTCTTCTCTCCACTTTCAGACTACTTATTAAAATTCAATATGAAAAGAGATATTTAATATCAAGACCTGTGGAAATTACTGTACATCTTACAGCTAATGTATAAAACTATTAAATGAGAAAGAGAGATCAGAAGAAAGCAGGGTTCTCTCTTGTTTTGCATTAGCTTGTGAATGTGACAGAGGTTTGGGTATAGAATAGGTTCAAGCCTAAATGACTTTTCTCCTCATTTCAATTCCAAAATCCCATTTTATGGATTTACCTTATCATTTCACTTACATCCAAACTGTGGTGACACTCTTGACCAAAAACAAGGGAAATTTTTTTGAAAAAGAAAAATGTGTTCGTATCACAATATAAATAGGCAGAAGTAATTCAAAGGATGATGATATTGTACCTGAAATGACAGATGGTGCTTGCCTACTACCCCTGGACCCAGTTTTCAACAGATTAACTTCTCCTGTAATAGTGAAACTTCTAGATGCATACTTCTGTGAAGGTTTTTGGTGTGTATTCATGCACAGTACATTATAATCTAGGATCAGGCAGAAGAAGCAAAAATAAATTGTGAAAAAGGTCAGATGGATGAGCTTTAGTATGTACAAAACAAAGCCAGACTGGAAGTGGAAAATCTTAAAGGTTCCTTCCAACCAGAACAATACTGTGGTTCTATGATTCCACTGAATGCCATCATAATTAATCCACTTATCTTTTTAATGTATACATTCATTTTAAAAGCACAACAAGTTTGTGAAAGACCATGTATGAACATCTGAAAGAGGTTTAGACAGTACAAGATTTTACTGTTACATACTGAATAAAATCAGCATGCAGTAAGAATCTTCGAAATTGAAACTACATTGAGCATTTACTTTAAAATAAAATCTGCAGCTAAACCTGAAAAAAGCTTCTACATGCTTTTGTACAACTCATAACACTTTAAAGGTCATTCAGTTACAAACCAAACATTATTCTTGCAACTCAGATTCACATATTCAAGAAAATGGAAGAAAAGATGAGCAGACCAGAGCACTGGGTGGAGAAAACAAAAACCTTTTATAAGGTTCTGAGCACTTCTTGAGCATTATCATTCTAATGATAATGTGAGTAATTTTGTAAATTTTAAGTTTTTATGCAAACTTTATATTTATAAAGTATTTGATCAAAATAGAAATTATTGTGAGTTAACACTTATGCAGGCAAGGATCAGATTCTTCCATCTTCAAACCTCTACGTGAAGGTAAAAGTGAAAATCAACAACCTTTGGAATACTTTCAGATGACCCTATTGGAAAGGCAGCATTAGGCAGGAATTAGCAGCATGCAGAGAGTTGTTTCTTTTAGACATAAAGTTCTGAGATATCCAGCTGAAGTATTAGATATATTATTTTAGTTAGTGTCCAATAAAAAGTATGTATTTTATACTTGCCTTCTGTTCTCCCCTCATAGATTTTTTACCCTACTGGCATGGCTGGCAGCTGTAAAGAAATGTCTCCCAATCACTCCTGCCTTTGCACTGAATGGGAAAGCCCATGACTTTCTGTTACATCTCCCTTCAGATGAAAAAGGGGAGTTACACTCCCTCCCCCAGTCTTGGAAACCATCTGAGACAGTGATCGTAAATCTGGAGGTTACTCTCCAAGTTGTTTTAAGGAGCTTTATTGAAATAGCAAATAGATGTTAAGGAGGCATTCAGATCTTTCTTGGGTGCAGTGATTTCAACTATTGCAACTACTGGTCCAAGAGCTGCTGCTCTAAGAGTTTTCCACTTTTGTAAAAGCATTTAGCAAAATTTTTCCTTTCAAAGAAGATGTGAAAACTCTACAGGTAGGACACATAAATCGCTGGGAGGTATGGTGCTGCTCTAGTCTCTTCGGATTTTGCTATGTCTCTGATTCATCAATCAATTTCTGAGCATGAGGAAGACTTTCTATTGTCTTCTGGTAACAGCTTAGTATTTAGCAGTGGTCAGCTAGAACAATTTCTCAGCATAAGGATCTTGATGACAGTCTTCCTCCTTATCTCCCTTGAACTCTCCCAGAAGAAGCTCTTAATGACTCAACTTCTTTTTCAGAAACACAGCCTCAAAAGTGAAACTATAAAGAAAATATGCATTATATCTCCAATACAACAGATAAAGGCGTTGAAGGTGTTACATTGTTACATTAAGGAACAACTTGTTTGAGATTATGGTAATTCTTCTAGTATAAAAAGAGTTTCTAAGGCTATTTCAAAATTGTCTGCGCTGAAACTAGCTTTAAAAATTTGTGTCTCAGGAAAGAATCATAAATTCCTTATTATAAGACTTCATTCATACTTAGTCTGACTCTATAATGTATTAAGGATATTAATGAGCATGGAAATAGTTTTAATAATTTCAAAACTTGCTAAATATCTTTGGGGGGAACTTTTGGGGGGACTGTTAGAGCTCAAGCACAAAATCCACGTGTCTGCTATTATTTTCTGTGGAACTTTGCCAATGCTTCTATAATTAAGATTTTTGCATTTCTTCCTTAGCTTGCAAGCTGGTGACTTACCAGGAACAGCATCTTTTTAATGGAGTCTTTACTGTTCCTATCTTAAGAGAAGTTTTGCGTTCAGTTGATTAACTTACTCTCTTTAGAGGTGTCTTTTCAGCCACTGATTGGTATCTCTGGAGGTGTTTAAGGCCAGGCAGGACAAGGCACTGAGCAACCTGGTCTGGTGTCAGGTGTCCCTGCCCATGGCAGGTGGTTGGAACTAGATGATCTTTAAGGTCCCTTCCAACCTAAACCATTCTATGATTCTATGACTCTTGTGAATTCTATGCACATATATGAATTATCTCATCAGGATGTCTTTTTCAGCGAAAATCAATAAAAAGAGGCCTTTGTCTCTGGAACAGATGAGCACTTATAGAGATTGAAAAGTGCTAGCTAATAGCATTTGAAAACAGGAGTCTATGCCTGAGACGAATTAGTATGGCCCAAAACATAGTGGTTACAGTTTTTTGGCTTCATCATTAGGCATATAGCCATCCATCAATGCAGAGGGATAGTGTGAACAGTATTGTAACTCAGGTGCCCAGAAGACACTCCTTTTCCTGCTACACTTTTCTGCTTTCCTTACAGGGCTAAGGTAAAGTAGGGGTTGTTTTCCGCACTACCTTTAGTTTAATCTTTGGATATGTAGAAATACACAGATATGTGCACCCAAGTTAATTATAAAGTGTGCTGGTCACCAATAGGTGATGGTGAAGACAGACTTCTGGCTTGCTTTTACACATGAGTATGTATTTGATATTTCAGCTGCCTTGTATGCCTCTCCTGAAATATGTAGAACCTGGCTTCATGTACCCATCAAGGGAAGAAATTGGTCAAACCAGATCTAAAACACCTAGAGACAGGTAACCATAATTCTTCAAGTGTTGTAACTCGTCTCATCTTTGCTTTTCAAACTTTCTGAAGTTTGTTCTGCACAATGTGTTTGTTGGAGGATGGACAAGAAATCTATATTATTGCTATTGTAACTCCTGGAAAGATTTTCCTACACCTACTTCTCGGAGGTCAACTTCAGACTTCTCTGAAATTTTTGGGAGATTTTTGATTTCCTTAGGTGTGAAAGGAAAGTACAAGACAGAATAAGTGCTGCCAAGGGAAGATTTTTATTCACTAAGATCTGTAAAGAAAATGCTCTGATAGCTGTAGGTTATAGAACTGAGGTTTTAATATTCCAAAAGTCTTTTCAGCAATTATCAAAGAACACCACATGGGAGCTTATCTGTTACACTAGAAATAATAGAAACTCCTTCATGTTTGAATTTTAGGAAACATATAAGACACAGAGGCACATAGAGGAGTTTTATTTTCTCACTCCATGTAATTGAAAGGACTAGCAAATGATCACATTTTCTTTCTTGGCATGGGCAACAAGAAAAACTGGTAAATGATGGACACCCGGAAGTGGCAGGGGATTAAATGCAATCGATTTCAACAGTATGAGGATAATTTAGAGCAGCTGAAAAGCAAGGAAAAAATACAAATGCTGGAGCCATAATGCAATGACATGGATGAATTATGCAAATATTTTTGTTGATTCCCTCCTGGACTACCTGAGTTAACAGGGATTTGTTAGTCTTTCAAAAAAGAAAAAAAGAAAAAAATTCTAGTAATAGCTAACAATTAACACCAGAATATTTCATGCCTAACCCTGTCCTTAAGTCTGCACCTGACAGTGGTAGGAGAACTAAGCAACTTAAGAATCTCTTGGCTGTGTGTGGGAAGTAATCCCTGCATTGCACTGCTACTCTTAGAGGGATTGCCACATTTATGCCAGACCAAGTCAGCTATTATGTGTAAGATGACTACTACACTTCACAGTCAAAGGTCTTCCAGACACTGTCTTATATTTTCCGCTCACTATTTCATGCCAC
>VZTY01005567.1:0-45446 GCA_013400935.1 Turnix velox
AACTATTATATGATTCTATGACTGATGTTTTGGGGGCCATAAGCAGTGCAGGAATAACCCAACATCTTCTGCCTCCTCGTCCTTTCATGCCTTTAAAATGAAAAAAAAAAAAAAACAACAAAAACCTGAGCATCTTCCTGCAGTTCTTGATAGCTGCCTGCACTAAAATGAAAATAAAACCAGAAACCAAGTATTGATGGCTAAGAGGAGCAGACATCTTGATGGAAATACTGACACACTCAAGCACTTGGAGCTGCAAACTGCCCACAGAGTGAATTATTGCTGGGATGAGCCAAGCGATTAGAGAGACAAAAGTATCTTATCCTTATAAGTGAATACTTACAAAAGCATCTTAGCATTGCTGGGACAGCTGCTTCTCTTTGTAGAAGGTGCTTCCTGGCTGGTTGCTTCCTTTCTGCTCTTCTGAGCAGCTTAAAACTTGCCTCTCTGTAACGTGCTTGCTAGGAGCAGCAGTGGTGATGATGCAAGTGCTGATGATCTCCATGTCTCCTGGTGATTCTCAACTCTTTACTGCTTTGGCTGAACTAATAAATGATAGAATTTTAGTCATATCTTGGGAGCCTGGAACCTAGATAGACTCTTCCTCTCCAAGAACCTATTCAAGCTGCAAATGCATTAATCCCTGCTGTCCTGGCAAGTGATAGGAGTGTGCTCCTGTCACCCTTACACAGGTTAACTCCTCAGTAAGTTAACTCCTCCTTTATACCAGTATCTGCTGTGGATTTTTGAAAGATGCTGTTAGATCCCAAATGCAATAACCTAACTTGCAACTTAACTTGCAGTAGAAACACTTTGTGAAAATTTTGAAGGGACACATAGGGACAACTCACCTACAGAACTGCGTCCAGCTCTGGTGCCCTCAGCACAAGAAGAACATGAGCCTTGCTGGAGAGGGTCCAGAGGAGGGCCATTAGGATCCTCAGAAGGCTGGAGCACCTCTTCTACAGACTGAGAGAGTTGGGGCTGTTCAGTCTGGAGAACAGAAGGCTCTAGGGAGTCCTCATAGTGGTCTCCCTGTACCTGAAGGGGCTACAGGAAAGCTGAGAGGGGGCTGTTTGCCAGAGGTGGAGTGGTAGGATGAGGGGCAGTGGCTCTAAACTAGTGCAGGGCAGGTTTACATTAGATATTAGGAAGAAATGCTTCATTATGAGGGTGGTGAGGCACTGGAAGAAGTTGCCCAGAGAGGTGGTGGAAACCCCATCCCTGGAAACATTAAAGGCACTGAGCAATCTAATCTAGTGCAGGATGTCCCTGCTCACTGCTGGGGGTTGAACTAGATGGCTTTTGAAGGTCCCTTCCAATTCATCACATCCTATGATTTGATTCTATGGAAAAAAATCCTTATGGTCTAGAAGGAGGAAGAAGACACCTTGTAAGGAACACTTGAACAAGAATATTTCTCAGCCACATTTTCCTGTATCCCAGTCAGGAAGAGGCTGTGGGTCATCGATCTGGTGTCACAACAGGTGTTACTTTAATAGAAAGATGATGATGGAGCTCTGTCTTCTTTTTCTTTTTACTGAAAGTATATGCTTTTAGGGAAAACCTTTTCATTAAATAAAATAAAAAACACAGCCTCAACCTTTGACTGTATGAATACCACAAAATTCTGTCCAAAACCTAAAATATTTGATTTGGAAATGCTGCTGAGGTACAACAGGGAAGGTACTTTGTAACCCCACTGAGTGTGGGCTTTGCCTCCTGTGAGATGATACCTCCCATGAAATACCACATTTCCAGGCCCCCAGAGTTTTTTTATTTCTACCCTGCAATGACTGAATTAAACATCTTTTATTTTAAAGTTTCCACAAGTTTAAAAACTATGCATTTTTCTCTTGTCTCCTGCTCCAACTCTCACGTAATGCCAGAAGAGCAGCTTGGAGCCAGTGCTCTACATCCTCAGGTATTCAGGGGTGCTGTAAATGCATTAATTTCCAGTCAAATTGCAAACTATGACTGCTTAATTAGGATTTCTGTCTGTATCTGCTTACTGTTGGACATCAAATGGAGATGATCTGGTTTTAGGTTCAGAACTACTGTTCTGAATTGCTTTTCCCTTGCTAGTTACACAGTCAGAGCACCAAAGTGGCTTCATTGTGGAGTAGAATCCCCTGTGATACCCAACTGTACCAAACCAAGAAGACTTTTATGCCTAGTGGAGTGTGTGGTCTCAGATCCAGAAAACAGAGATAAGATGATGTTAAGTGAAAGTGTTGGTTAGCAGAGACAAGGTGGGATGGCATTCCTGCTATTGATCTAGATGGGCTGAGGACAGTGGTAGAATGCTATTTTTACTTCCTAAACTTGTGTAAAGGAAGGAATAAGCCATTCAATGTCAGGCATGAGTTTATGACACTAGAATGAGAACCATCACATGCTAGAATCTGGCATGCCCTGTGTTCCTCTGTGTGGAGACTTAAGAATTTGAATAGTTCCTTGTATTGTTATCCTACAGTGAAACAAAAATTTCCAGCCCATGGCTGGGTTCACTGTCATCAATCATGGAACAAGCAGCTGGTAGATAGACTGAAGAAATAAGTCTTCCAGCTTTTGTACTCCATCTTTGGTTCTGTCCTATCGTTGCATAAAGTAACTCCAGTGAGCTAGAGATTTTATTTATTTTAGCCATTCCAGCCTGCATTTTCTTTGCTACCCCCTTGTTTTCTCCAGCCTACAGTGGTTGCCTTTGGACCATCCAGAGCCACTTGAGAAATTTGGTTTATCCCCATTTCTGCCTCTTGTATCCCTTCCTTTCTGGATCTTGCAGGCTTTGTGGACTGTCAGGAATAAAAACATTGAGATCTGAAGACCGAACTGTGAACTTCAAGTACACATCAGTTCACCCTGACATACAATATTGGGTGTTGTGAATTTCCAAAGAGGTCTGGGATGGGGTGGCTGTGTTTTGGGTCACTATTGGGTTGAAACCATCCTTGTAGATCAGCTGGAGACTTGGGTGTTGTGGTGACCTTCTGAAGTGGTCTGGGATGGGGTGGTTGTGTTTTGGTCACTGTAGGGTTGAAACCATCCTTGTAAATCAGCTGGGGACCTGGCTGTAGAGAGCACAACTATTTCTCTTTCTGCATTATGACCTCCCTGGGAAAGGCAAGTCTTACCTCTGGCAAGGAGGAGCTCTAGGCACATTGAAGCATCAATGGGGCAAATATCAGATACACTTTTAAGTGCTCTTTTGTTCTCCAACACCTGCTCTTACTCATTTCCATTTCTTATACCTTTTGCAGAATACTTGAGGAGTGAGACTGCCTTTCTGGAAGAGTTGGTGTTTGGAAGTGGAGATACCATTGAACTCTCCTGTAACACCCAAGGCTCTTCTGTGTCTGTTTTCTGGTTTAAAGATGGTATTGGGATTGCACCTACCAACAGAACTCACATTGGACAAAAACTGTTGAAGATAATCAATGTGTCCTACGATGACTCAGGGCTGTACAGTTGCAAGCCAAGGCATTCCAACGAAATCCTGGGAAACTTTACAGTCAGAGTTACAGGTATGTGCAGAAATACAGCTGTATGTGAAATTTTTCCACCATCACATGTTCAGCTCAGCTCATGCTTTGTGGTCTTTATTGGTCCTTGCTATGTTCTTACCCTTCCTGGTGACTCCTGACAGTAATTAGATTGTCAAATCAAACCAGTTGAAGAATGCTTGCATGTCCATACCAAATGTTAAATCTTGATGTTAATGCTGAGGGAGACTTAGAAACGGTGCTAGTCAGATTAAACCCCCCAAATCCCCCTTAACACTCAAATAGATGCAATGCTACGTGTGCCTTTGAAGTCTTTTGTGAGCAAGTGAACTGTGTCTCAGGGAGGTTAAGTGACTTTTTCCACTCTGTGTGACGAGAAATCACCAGAAAAAAATTGCATGTAAAAGCTACGGGATTCACAAAAACTGTTGCCCTCTTGTAGCTGAAAAAATCTCTTCTCTCCATCCCAGTTATCAAAATTACTGATTTGTTTCTGAAGTAGCTTATCTGTAAATGTGTATCTGAGGTATGTGCTTCTCTAGAGGTACTTACTGGGGTTCATATGTTGCAAATGAATGTTGTGTTAACAACAGCCATTAGCTTGGTCATGATTAAGACAGTGGGACAGAACAACTACAAGCTGTCCCAGCCTGGCTTATTAAACACAGAGTGCCAGAAGAATCTCTTCTTCCCAGGTGGCTAACCACTAGCTCTGAGATCATCTCTGTGATTTCAGACCGCTGCTTTGCTAGATGGATACCCATCCCTGAGAGCAGACAGAAAGCCTCCTGATCATCTCACAGATAAAAATATGAATTTTCAGAAGGCTTGACCTCTTGTTGGATTTTAAAAAAGATTTTGAAAACTTTTCCTTTCCCCTTGCACCGTTGAGAGCTTTTTCAGGCATCCCCAAACAGTAGGTCCTGGCCACCAAGAGTTGAGATCCATCAAAAAAGCAAAGGGATTCCCCTTGCAAACCGAACACAGCAATGAATGTGATCATAAATCATTCCATAAAGGGCTTTCTCCTGCCAGAAATAGGATTTTGTGTTAAGTGAGAGAATCAAACCATCGTGAGAATAAAAGCTCGTTTCAGCAACACATCTGCTTCTCATTGAATGTTACTGGAGATTGCTGTGAATGCTTCAAGGTCATATCAATTAAATGGTTAAAGAAGTATTTGGCCCTTGAAAGGCTTTCTTTAACTAGGTACGATTACTGGAACTATCCAAGGAACTGCAGGTTGTTAGAAACTTTACTCTCTCTTTTTTTTTTTAAGTGACATTAAAATACTTTTGAGTTCAAGGGGGCAGCAGGGAGGCAGAAGGAGGGCAGCTGGTTACGTGCTCAAATTAAACAGCTGCCAGCCCCAAAAAGTTAGTAAAGTGAGAAATTGTTTTTAATAGTGGAAGGGCTGATAATCCCCTGCTTTTAGAATGTTTTAAGCCCCTGTGTTTTTCCTCTTGCCTAATAATAGCTAATAACAGCTTAAGAACAAGCGAGTAACCTGAACCTGCTTTCTGACAGCATTATGAGCCTTTGATTCTATTAGCCCCACTGTCATTACCACCAAAGTGCTGGGGAATGTGGGAGTCTCCGTTTTAGCTGTCAGCAGTGCTTGTCTTCCAGCTTTGAAGCCCTGCTTTATGTGGCAATAGTGGTGTCTCTCATGTGCACAAACTCTTCTTCATCATTAGATCATTAGTATTGATAGCTCAGCCTGGCACCATGGGGGTGCTCAGAGTGTTAGTGGAGATTTGTGGTTTGTGTTCCCACTTCTCTGAGGTAACACCAGCAATTAGATCAGGTATCTGCTCCCCTGTTTGTGTGGGTAGCTAATACTCAGGGCTGGGGTTGTTCTCTGTGTTAAAGTGGTTTAAATCTGTGCTAACAGACTGGAGGTTAAATCTGTACCAACAAACTGGAATTGCTCTCCCGCCTGTATTCTTAAGTGTGCAAAACTAGGCTTGGTGTGTTCAGAGATCTAGATGATAGACATGTAAGTTTTGAGACATGCTTCCAGATTTTAGCAGCCTACTAGTACCTGAAGGCATTGAGCAGTCTGGTCTAGTGGGAGGTGTCCCTGCTCATGAACAAAATGATCTTTTAGGTCCCTTCCAACCCAAACTGTTCTATGATTCTGTGATTCTACAAGAAAGCTGGGGAGTGACTGTTTAGCAGAGCATAGAGGGACAATGATGTTAAACTAGAGCAGAGCAGGGTTAGATTAGACATTAGGAAAGAAGTTCTTTACCAGGAGGGTGATGAGGCACTGGATCAGGTTGCCCAGAGGCTCCACCTCTGAAGACATTCAAGACCAGGTTTGATGAGTCTCTGAGCGACTGGATCTAGTGCAGGGTGTCACTGCTCACTTGCAAGGGGTTTGAACTGGATGACCTTTGAGGACCACTTCCAACCACATGATTCTGTATTCTATGATTGTTAGGAGCACATCAGCATTTTCCTATGTGTGACCATGAGTCTTGAGTCAGCAGCAGACGGGCTCTTCTGCAGCCATTCTCAGTGTGCACAGTGAGATGCTGAAGGTAGAGCAAGTTGATGCTGGAGCTGGCATTTCAGGGCATTGCAAACCAGGTTGATTAATAGCATGGTCTGATCTCTTTAATATGCCTCGCTTGACAGACATGGCCTTGAGTGTTTTGCAAGTTTACAATAAGAAATGTGCTGTCCTCTTAAAACCTGAGCACTTGAAGAGGATCACAAGCAGTGGCTGAGTGCCCAAAACTGCTCTCCAATCCTGCTGGCAGCAGCTCCATTTCTGCAGCCATTTCGTGCACAGAACAGCCTTTGGATTTAGTGGCTGAGCAGCATCCCTGTGACCAGCATGGACTGAAGGATGGTGTCTTTGGAAAGAGCTTTCAGAATACTCAAGCATAAGCTCTGAAAAACAGGTGACTAAAAAAATTAGCCCCCCTTTCTATTCATACTTGTTGTTCAGTCTGGAAGAGAGAAGGCTCAGGGGGGACCTCACAGTAGCTTATCAATGCCTGAACGGGGGACCTCCAGAAAGGCTGGGGTAGGACTTTTTAGTGGGGTCCAGGATGGCAGGACTAGGAGTAAGGGATGCAAATTGGATGACAGAGATTTAGGCTGGATATAAGAAAGAAGTTCTTCACTGTGAGGGTTTACTTCACTGTGAGACACTGGAAGAGGTTGCCTGGAGAGATTGTGGTTGGCCCATCTCTGGAAGTGTTTGAAGCCAGGCTGGATGAGACATTAACCAGCCTGGTCTAGTGGGAGTCATCCCTGCCTGTGGCAGGGGGGATTGGAACTAGGTGATCTTTAAGGTCCCTTCCAACCCAAACTGTTCTGTGATTCTGTACTTTGATCCCTTTTGAGATAAGCATGTAGCAATCCTTGCCAATATTCATCAACTTGTGAAAAGGATTAGAATTTTAGTAAATGATCAACAGATAGCTTACAGATTTTTAGTCATCTTCTGTAACAGGTGATTTTTTAGTAACCTGAATAGAGCAGTAGCTCTGAACAGGCATATTTGGCATTATAACTTGAGCTGCATCTCCCACCCTAAGCACGAAGGTCAAAGAATCTTCCCACAATCTTGTGGAATTATTATTTTTTAATTGGTTTGAAAATGGATTCTGCTCCTCTGGAGCTTCAGTGAAAGCCAGAATGAGACTGCAATCGTGTTAATATATGATTAACCAAATTTGAATGCAGGGCTGAGAACGTGCTCTTTTGGTGCTGGTGGGGATTTGGCTCAGTTCCTGCCTTTAAAAGGACTTGAGCAAACCTGCTGGCGTAGCCAAAACATCTGAACATCCACTTCACTTTCAGCAAGCCCCATGGCATTTCCATAATTGTGATGCCAGCAGGACCTCAGCTGGGGATTTGCAGTTGAAGTCTTCCTTGAGACTTTGCCAAAGAGAAGGTGCTCAACTGCTGCATCACTCAAGTATAAAGCAAGATGATTCCCATGTTACTTGCTCCTGTAGATAGAGAATACGTCTGTGAAGTTCTTCCAGATTTTTGCAAAGAAGTGCTACTTGTTGTTAGCATTCACTTACCTTTTTATATGTTTTCTTTACTTTTTTTTACTGAGTTATTTTTTCTTTTCTTTTCCCCTCCATTTTTACCTCCACTGAGTTGTTCAGAGGATGGCAGAAAACTCGACTGTATCTTAAATGCAGGAGGTTCTGCTTGGTCTAAAGCTGCACTTCTGGCCACATGGTGAATGCTCACAAAGTTTCCTATTTTGTAGTGTTCAAGGCCAAGTTCTTTTACAACTGTCTTGGAATATAAAGGTTGCTGGGTTTTTAGCATTTTTGCCTTTATTTTAAAAAATAAATTCCTGGACATTATATGAAGTTAGTCATGCTGTATCTTCTAGACACTGAATTATCCTAAACCATCCAAACTAAATCAAACATAAAGCTGCTAATTTATCATGGCATTTACACTAGCTGTTTGGAGGGGCAAAAGAGTCTGAGACCTCATTGTGGACATCACAGAGAAGGTGAGGTGGTAGAGCACATGAAGAGGAATGATTCAGTATGTTTTGGGGAGATAAAGATGGAAAATTCCCACCTGTTAACCTGGATTCAGTTACAGCCTCATGGTGCCTGTGTAGGGGGTAATACTGTCAAAGGGAACTGGTTTGGTGGAGTAGCCGTCAAAACGTCTATTGAGAGAGAGGTTTGATTGCAAGAGAAACTTTTAAAAGCTTTGGTTTGAGTGGTTTAGCAAGGACCTGACAAGGAGGGATGTGGCAGGGGTGTATTGAGTTAAAAGAAAAACGCAGGGAAAGTGAATTGCAAACATTGGCCTGTCACTTTGAGACTTGGTGAAATTGAAAAGTCTTCAGAGTGAATGCTAGAAGAAAAAAAAATCAGGGGAGAGCTTGTTATGCAAACAGAAACTTCCCCTTTTGGAATTGCTTTTGCATTTATGAGGGGAAGAACACTTTGCACAGAGAGAAGTATTTGGCATTGAATCCTGGTCTTTGGTGGCACAGGCAGACTCACATCTCCCTCCCAATTCAGAAAGCTCCTGGCTAGCTGTCCATGGGCTGGCAGTGGAGGGAGGGACAGGCTGGTGGAGCTGCAGGGAAGGGTGACTTGTCACTCGGATGTCTTCCCTGGCCAGAGCTCACAGTGGCACCAGCAGCCTTGTCCAATGTGGTTGTCCCCATGTGCCATCCTCTTAATGCTTCTCTTCTTTCTCCTTCTCCTAGATTCCCCTTCATCAGGTGATGATGAAGATGATGACGATGAGTCAGAAGATACAGGTAATTAGTTTTTCTGGGATACAGAAGTTTTATCTATTCAAGAGAAGCTCCAACCAGGGTGGTTCATCTGCCCGTTTGCTCAGAAGGACTTTGTCCATATTGAAATTGGTGACCTTAGGGTGGGGAGGGCAAATTCTCTGCACCTGATACCATCATGATGTTTATTTAGAAAAAGCTGCCAGAGTGCTATTGCAGCTATAATAATACCTTACAGCAGCAGTAACATGATTTAATTTTTTTTTTTTTTTTTTNCTTGCATGCAAATACAGAAAACCCCATCTCTTTTTTTTTTTTTTTGCTATACTGACATTTCACCAGTTTTACACCATTGCAACCCCTGGCCTGCTTTACTTGTAGCTATTTTATTTCTGGTCCTTACCAGCCACTTAGCTGGAGGCAGAGCATAAAATTTACACTAGCCAAGGGCCACATTATTGATGCCATGAGTGGGAGCAAACCCTTTGGCTTTACTGGCTTTTCCTTTCACTTTTCTTGTGGGCAAGAGAGGAGGATGGAGCCTTTTACACTGAATCCCTTTCAATCCTCCTGCTTGTTTCTTTAAGTGCTGTAGCGTTAATGAGGAACATTACCTGCTTCAGAGGCCTTAGCTGTGTTTTATTATGCTCTTTATATTTCTGCAAAGCGAGCTGCCTGCATGTGTGTGAGTGTGTTTTCAACAAATAAATATCTTGCATTTGAACTCCCAATCAGCTATGTACGTTGGCAGAGGTTCAACACGACTGGAAAATTTCTCCTGCCCATAGTGTTGGACATGCAGGACTTAAAAACAGGTCTCCCACTGTAGTAGATTCACTGTATTGAGCAGTATGTGGACAGTAGTGGTGAGTTATGGTGCCAGGCAACCCATCAGCAGCAGTTTGTGGTTTTCTCATAGCTTCTAATTAAGATCCTGAGAGCTGACAAGCACCTTTGCAGAGATGCTCAGTGTTCCTGGAGCCTGGCAGAGGTATAGAGGAGGGGGGGGAGGTTTCAGGCTCGGTCAAGATTTGTTCCTGCTGCAGAGAAGCTTTTGATGAGCACAGTTAATAGTTTTGTACTGCTTTTTTTATTTTTTCCTTAATGTGGTTTGCAGTAAGGTCCATCTCTTAGCAACAGGTATCACAAAACATCAGCTGGTTTATGGTACAGAAAGGCACGTTTCTCTTCACTGAAAACACACTTTTCACTGTGTGTATTTATAGCCTGTCTCCTGGGTCTTCTTGACTTCAAGACTGTTCTCAGTTTTTTTAGACCTGAAGGTAACAACTGACATTAGTTAAAGGTCTCATTATAAAGAGCTGAATTCTGGTTGATGAGCTTAATGTGCCAGCATGGTGGAACTTCATGGTGTGTCATGATGGGGATGTACTTTATCTTGCTTTGTTTCATATCAGACTGTCCTTACCCTCCAGTTAACCTCCACAGGTCTTCTGTTAAGTCTGGGGACCTGTATTATTAATCCTGGCACTGGGACATTCCAGAAGAAACAGGAGTTGCAGCATCATCCCAGGCAGGCAAACATGGGTGTAGACAGTGCTGTGTCCCACAAAGACCCTCTGTCCTCTGTCTCCTGCAGCAAACAAACCCCTGCTAATGAGATGTATGAGCTCCTGCTTTGGCCATCAGATGTAGCCATGGCTGGTAGTTATCAGAGTGAAAGCAATAAGCATGCTTTCATGCAAAAGAAAGAGAAAACTAAGAGTTACTCATATTTGGAGAGAGATGATCCATCTGGGATTGGCTTATTGCATGTTGACATATTGTATGTCACTGAATAAAACCTTGTCTCCTAGCCCCTTGTGGTGATAAGGTAGTTTTCTGGCTTACTTCTCTTGTTCTAGAGATTCTTATCCTCAGATTTAGAGAAGGGCTTGGAGAACTGATTCCAACAGCATCATGTGTTTGAAGACAATCTTGTTCATTTTGAGATTTTTCTGATGGCTCCTAATGAAATTTTTCAAAATTGTTGAATTATGGGTGCTGGGAATACCAAAGCTAGAGAACAAGAGAAAATCTGTCCTGAAAGAAATATTTGATGCAAAAACCCATGGAGACCACAGAGGCTGGCCCTCTACATAGAGTGCCCTGTGCAGCCTCCCTAGTGCTGTACAGACATCATCCCTTAGTGATGACTGGCAGGGAAGAAGAAAAGAGGAACTTGAGCGGCTTCAAATCGCCAGCCTGTCTGTTGCAGCCTTGTCACAAGCCATGATCCACCTTTGCAAAAGGAGCCTTTCCAATAGCTCTTTTCTCCACAGCTGTTTTTCCTGGCCTTGAAACAAAAACAAAACTCCCTTTTCATACACTGCTCTTCTGCCCCAGTGCCCCCTACTCCTCTGTATCTGTTTGTTTGGAGCCCCCACTGTGTAGCCCCAGCACCTTCAAAGATCCCCTATAATCTCCAATTAAATCTGGCTGTGTACTCAGAGGCGTCAGCTGGGGAAATTACACAATTAGAGTTGATTCTGTCTGCTGCAGAATTTTGTGACAGCTCCTAATTGCTAAATGAGTGCTGGGCTGTATTAATTATTCCAACTATCCCTCTTGGGTTTTTTTTTAATTGGTCATTCCAGTTGGATGGGTGGCCACTGTCTTTGACCAACAAAACAGGGTAGGATTTAGCATTTGATGATGGGAAAGGGCCGGTGATAATGTTTGCACGTCCCCTTTGTTTTTTTTCCACACCTGCCTGTGTGGAATTGTTGCTCATTAAATTAATTCAGGGAGAGTATGTCTAGAAATTTTTCCTGGTTTTTCATCCTTCCTATTTTCCTCACTCCCAAAATTCCCTGGAGCTTTGCAAGGTTTTCTTGAGGAGTTTGGCAACATTTCACTTAAAAAGTGGTAGTGAAAGGACTCTGTGGGCACAGCAAACCAAAAAGGGTGATGCTTTGTTCGCAGTGAGTGAGAACAGAGGCACTGTTCTCAATGCACAGACACTTTTTTCTAGTTCCAGCTTGACTGGAGAGTGATGTGCTGGTCATTGTGATCACAGTACGTTTATCCAGCAATGCTCCAAATTGCATGAGAAGACACACAAATGGAGGGGAGGTGCTAAGGAAAGAAGTTATGGATAATTACAGGAAGGAGGAGCACATTCTGCCTTTGCTCCATATGGAGAATATCCCCAGATGGAGCTGGAAACTTTCCTGGACCCCATCTTGCTCCTCGCCAGTGTCCAATGGGAAAATCCCTCTTGGCTTCAGTGGTCTGATTTGCAGCCAGTGGCTGATGGGTCTCCTGTGAGATTGAAGCTCATCTTCTGAGTGAGAAAATGTGGTGAAACGTCACCCCACAGCTCCCACAGCTGGTGTGCAAGAGGGAACACCACTCCCCCCCCCTACTCCCAAAACACAGCACAAGGAGGACCCTGGTCCTGGTGGGGCAGCTGTGCAATGTAGTTACACCCCAATGACCAAGTGAGTGTCACTGACTTCATAAAAATGGGATTTACTGTAGGCAGATAGCGTTAATCAAACAACAAGCAGTAGGTTATTTGGCTGCCCTTTTTAGCTGTGGCAAAGGGGGACTTTTCCATCTGTGCCTGGCCTTTCCCTGAACTCTCCCCCTGCAGCCCCCTTAACCTCCTCTAAAGTCCCCGGGAAATCAGAGCGTGCTGCCGAAAGGAGGCATTCAGCCAGAAAATAGCCTCTGCTTCAGAAACCATCACGGAGGGACAGATCTCTCCCAACATGGTTTCTGCAGCTCCTTCCTCTTCCCAAACTGTCTTCCAGATTTCTCCACCAGCTGCTGCCTGGGCTGTTGCCCAACCTTTGCTTGGTTTCTGCCCTTCCCAATGCATGTGGTAGCAGCATCTCCCTTTGCTCCCCAGGTCTGCTCTTCCTTTAGGGTTTGCTCCCGCTCTTCTGATGGTTTGGGGTTTTTTTCCTCGTTTGTTTTGGTTTTGTTGTGTTTTAATATTCTCCCCTTTTTGGTGTAGTCCTTTACTATTTACTATTCTCTTGACCAGAGAGGTTATGGATGCCCCCTCTCTGGAGGTGTTTAAGGCCAGGCTGGACAAGGTACTGAGCAGCCTGATCTAGTGGGAGGTGTCCCTGCCTGTGGCAGGGGGGTTGGTACTAGATGATCTTTAAGGTCCCTTCCAACCCGAACCATTCTAAGATTCTATGATTCTGTTTTTCTATTCTTAGGTATTGAAAGGTAGATGGTGTTAGGAATTGAAAGGAAGATGGTGTCCTGCTTAAGCTCCACAAAATTACGTAGCATTTGAGGGCTCTTCTGGATGAGCTGTTTGCTGTGGCAGGGATTTCATGGGAGCCTGGGAATTGCTGGAGATTCCTTCTTTGCCCGTTGTTTGTGCCAGCCATAATCTTGCTCTGGTGCCATCCTGTCAAAAAAAGAGCCTTAAGCACTTTTGTTGGTTTAAAATTGAGGTGTACCCAGCATGGGTAGAGCACCAGATCCTTCTGATACATGGGGCTGACTCTGATAGGCATCATGGCATGTTGTGCAAGGCACCCTGAAGGCAGAAGCAAGTTCTGGATTCTGTATTTCAAGCTTGGAACTACCATATGAAGGCACCTCTGTCCAGCCATCTGACTGCAAAAATGTAAAGGAGACAGGAGAGTGTTCAGGGTAATGTTCAGCAAATGGAGGGCTTCCTGGATTTTAGCTACAGGAATCTCTTCCTGTAGCTCCTGACATCCTTGTAGCCAGCTGGGCTTCACAAGGAGCTATCAGGGAGAGGGGACCATGGGAAGACCATTGACCCTTGTAGCTGAAATGCATCATGGAGCCTTCATGGGGGACCCTGGGGACATAAACTAAGGTGGAGTCATCACTGACTTACCTGGAATTGCAATGAGATGGGTCTCATAGAGGCAAACACACTAGGGATAAATAAATTGGGGAACTCTGGAGAAAGGGAGCAGCTTGAATGCATCTCAGGAGTGCAACAAGGGGAAAACTTGGCATACTCTTGTCCTTAAGGGGAAGGAGGTTGCAGAGACTTCAGAATAGTGCTATGATGCTGGGTGGTATTTCTCAGCATTGTTACCTCTGCAGGAAATACCACCAGCAATACTTTGCTGACAGCTTTGACACCCACCAAGTTCTCCAAGTCAGTTCTCAAAGGACTGTCCTGGCCCAGAAGCAGACAGGTCTTTGTGACTGGTGGGTTTGGGTGCTCTGTGCCTGTGAGTGCTTCCTTCCCATCTGGAGGAGATACCAGTCCAGCTCCTTGGCCTCCTCTTGGCTATTTTGCTGCCTTAAGTCTTTTTGCCCCATCTCCCTTTGGCCTTGGTGTGGAGCATGGAGCTGGGGGGCTTGATGTGACCCCCAGTGTGGCAGGGGAGACACTCCATGTGCAGCTCTGAAGTGCTTCCTTAAGCAGAAATGAAAGCTTGAGAGGCTTTTTTTAAAAAAAAACTTTCTCTTTCTTTCTTCCCAGCATAATGACTTTGCTGCTGCTGCCTTAATTTGGAGTTAATATGTAATGTTTGTATCACAGCCAAGGAACATCACTGTACTTGAGGCAGATTATAAAAAGTATCTCATGCTAACATTGGTGTTTTTAAACTTATCCCTGTTCAAAGGTAACATGAATCTTTAAAACTAAAATCACTTGTACTTAAAGAACATAAACACGATAAACCAGTTTGGCACTGGCTCTTTTTTTTCTTTCCTTCCCTTAAGGAGGCTACACTATATTTGTGCTCGCTGAGAAGCAAAATTTCCCAGAGCACTCAGTTAATGCTTTTTCTCTGCTCCCTTCTTGGCCCATCAACATTTTTTTTTTTTTATAGTTCCAACATCTTTCTGCTGCTCATGCTTCTTGGCTGCTGTTGTCCCAAAGGTACATCTGTATCTTTTTACATGCTGAGGCCAGATTCTCATCCTGATCTGGGATATCTCTCCCTGTTGATTTAAAAGCAGCTACTCTAAATTTATACTGGCATTTACCAAGACAAGAACCTGATCATGAACCTTTCATCACAAACCCAAAAGGCAAACATCCTGTCTAAGTCTATGAGAATCATTTAGCTGGAAAGCGTTTCTGTGTTATTTATCTTAACTGCAGCAGGTAGCAATTTTAACTGTCACTCCACACACGCCAAAGCCTCCTCAAAAATGCATCTGTTCTCCAGCTGATACCCTCCACAGCAGAAATGGGCCTGTTCAGCTCGATCTTTCCTTTCTCAGGTGTCCCCTTCTGGACCCGGCCAGATAAGATGGAAAAGAAGCTGCTGGCGGTTCCTGCTGCCAACACCGTTCGCTTCCGATGTCCAGCGGGTGGAAACCCAACTCCTTCCATCTACTGGCTGAAAAATGGCAAGGAGTTCAAGGGAGAGCACAGAATTGGAGGCATCAAGGTAAGATCCTTGGTTTGGATCTCTTTTTTTATCTGGAGCTTCCTACCAGCTGTAAGAAATGGTGTTTCACAGTGATTAACTGTGGTATGTGAAAGAGCACAGTCTCTACTGCATTGGGAATGGGAGTGTTTCTTGCTCGACACCAAAGTGATTGTTCCTTGGGATTGAAGTCTACAGAAAGCCACGGGTAGGACTTTTTAATAAGAGATGTGATGGGAGGACTAGAAATAATGTATGTAAGTTGGAAAGGGTTAGATTCAGGCTACATATAAGAAAGAAATTCTTTACAGGGAGAGTAGTGAAACACTAGAACAGGTTGCCCAGAGAGGTTGTGGATGTCCCCTCAATCCCTGGAGGTGTTTAAGGCCAGGCTGGAAAAGGTACTGAGCAGCCTGATGTAGTGGGACGTGTCCCTGCCTATGGCAAGAGGGTTGGAACTTGGTGATCTTTAAGGTCCCTTCCAACCCAAACTATTCCATGATTTTGTGATTCTATTGTTGAATGAGAAAGCAGAAAGGAACAGAAATGTCTCTCCTAATTGCTGGAGATCAGCCCAATGCGTTGATACACGTTAAACCAAGCCATACCTATTCCCAACTTTCAAGGAAAACCTACTCAGCCTCCTTTGAAAGGTGTTAGGAAGGACCTCACCAAAGAGCTGGTCTGTCATACTGGTGATCATTAGCATTCTTGTGGTATAAATCACAGACTCTCATTCAAATGCTGGATTCCCTTGTAGCCAGAGTAATAGCATCTGCTCCTCGGCTGCTTTCTTCTCCCTCCTTCCTTTCCAGCATAAAGCATTCTGGAAAATGCTCTGGCTTGTGTTTACAGATAGAGCTAGGGGACACACAAACCTCTACTACATTCAAATTATTTCATTAACCAGAAGTTTCTGCACTACTGTGGGTGACTAATTAAGGAAGGATTTTAATAGGAGGATCAGCTTGGCTCTGACTGTTTTTAGTGTTTTTACTGCTTTGTCCTCTTTGATTGCTTTCTGGTTTTATTTGGGGAGAATAAAATTGGCAGCTGCTGCTTAAAACAGAACCAGCATAGCAGGAAGGACTTGACTCCCAAGCAGCAAATTTTGCCTGCGCTCTGCCAGCCCTCATGTATCCCTGGGTATAGAGAAAAGGTGATTTTTAGGACAACACCTTCACCAGTACTCTGAATAGCTGTGTGCTGATGCCTACCACATCTGTAGCATTTTGGAAGGAGCCTAGGCATGCAAAGTGTGATGGGCTCCAGAAACCAGTAGAGGATTCAAAGAAGTCTCTTCCCTCCCTGCAGTTTTGGACTGTTTCTTTCCTGTTAGCTCAGACTCGTTCCTGAAAGAGCCTTTTGTGATTGCTTCAGTGGAGCCTTTGAAGCTCCCTCTCCACAGCCCTGTCCCTGCTCCAACCTGGAGGAGGCTGAGGACACGCTCAGGTTTGGAATTTCTAAAAAAATGAAGGAGGGGAAAGAAGCAAGGAAGCAACTCCTGTGGGTAAAAGCAGGCTTTTGGCAGATAACATGCACAAAGCACGAGCATCTTTTACTAATTGCAGGCTGTAAGGATCATCATGAAGTGTTTTCAGGCTTGCATGCGCCATTCCAACAGTTTTTTACAAAACTATGTGACATCAGCTGCACTAAATTATGCTTGCACAGTAAAATTTAAAGCTGAAAGCAATTCCCCTACCCACTTCTCACTTGGTTTTAATCTATCCTTGAGTTTTAAATTGACACGTTTCATCTTCTGCAACGCAGCAGTGAGTCTTTGGCATCACTGTGCTTTGTTTCTCTAGGGGCACCTTCCATGAACAAACCAATGCTTAAAAGAACTATTAAAGGCAATGTCAGGCCAATTACAGCCAGATTGGTTTAAACTCTCTATCTGCTTAGGTGTAGTTTTTTTGGTCCCTTTCTTGATATAAAGACTTCTTTCTCTACAATTTCCCTTCCTTTATTTGCTTACTTTTGCTCTCGGGCCACAGTTGGATGCAAATGGTTTTAACACAGAGTTCATCCAGTATAAACAGACTGGTAGATATCAGCTGAGATTTGAAGCAGAAAAAGAGATTGAAAACCTGCTTGGTGTCTCATGTATTTAAGATTTAAATTCCTTGTTACAACTTAACTTCATAACAGGATTAGGCAGCTTGAAAAGAATGGGCGAGATCCAGATCTGGCAGAGTTTGGTTGGCTTACTTCATCTCCAGATCTGGTATTAACCCAGAAATCCTTGAGCTGGGAAATGCTTTCATTTGTTTCTACTGTGTGGAAGACTTTGAATGTTAATTGTGCCCGGTCTGTGCTCAGCAGATGAAAGCTGACCACACTTAGACTTCTGCCTCTTGCAAATGGTATTTAGATCCCCTGTGATGCCCCAGAGTAAAACTTGCAAGAGAGTGTTGAAAGCATGAAGTGCAGGCTAACTTGGTTTTGTTACAGTTCATCCTTAACTGGTGAAGAAAAGAAATTCATATGACTTATCATATGAAATTTCCTAAAGAGCTTTAATGGTTAAATCCTTGTTGGAATCTCTAATATTGTAAGCCTGTGTCTGTTAAATGACCCTAGAAGGGAAGATTGAGGGGGAGGGGAGATAGAGGATTATCCTTTCCCCAGACCATTGCACTGACTTGCATACCAGTCTGGCAAGCATGGACCAAGGTTCCAAATGTGTCTGCAAGTGTTTGTTTCACAACGAGCCAAGAATGAAAACACCAAACAAACCAGACAGATTACCAGTATCTCACTGACTGCACTAAGTCACTTCATGTTCCTAGTGCTTTATCAAGTGCAGCAACTGTGCTAACCTGGAGGCATCCCTTTTTATTATCCTTCAAATCTGGACACCAGTCTCAACCTAAAAAAAAAAACCCACCTTGTAGCTTCTGGAAGAGTAGCCAAATAATTTCTGTCTGTGCCCTCTCTGTTCAGAATCCAAAACACCCCCATCACAAGCCTGATGAGAAGTTCTTTGACAGCGTTATAAAAGTATCTCTGGAAGTGCAACCTAATTAAAACACCTAATTTGGACCTGGTGTTTTTAAAATACAGGCCAGACTAGGGAGTTATCTATGTGTCTGGAGCCTCATGTCCTTGGAGGAGCTCCTAGGGGTTCCAGACGCTTTGCAATGCTGAACAGTGGATTAAAAGAAGTCTTTTTAGACACAACTATGAGAGACAAGCTAGTATGGAAATGAGCCACTCAGCAGCCACAAATTTGCATTGAAACTTCCTCCAGACTCTGGTATGTTCAGCTATGAACTCAGGGTCTCTGCTCACAGAGCTCCTCTTACCCTCACTGTTACAGAGATGTGCCAAGTGGGAGGTTGCTTTACGAAAGGTGTGATGGTAGCTCTGCATCAAGCTCCATCTCTGATGTCCTGGGTGGGCAGAGGGTTCAGGCAGACCTGACCAGACATCTGCAACAATAGATTTCTCTACAGACTCTTTACCCACTTTACCCAGCTTCCTGTTACCTAAAACCTAAAATGAAAGATGTCTCTGGAAAGTGGGGTGCTCAGCTCTTGGCACTAAGCTGTCTGGTCCTATGCTTCTAAGCCATTTTTAAAAAAAATCCCGGCTTTAATTGCAACTTGTCCCTTTAAAGGAAAGCATGTGGATGCAATTTATGTGTAGCGAGAAAAGGTTAAATTACTTCATATTTGGGTTCACCTGCTGCAACAAGAAACCTCCAGGAGCAATTACACCCTTGTTTTTTCCATCAGCCCTTGACATTCTGTGGTGCAGTGTTACTGTAGTCTCCTGCTTCTGTGTCTTTAGAGGCACCTTCAAAACGTTTAAGAAAGTTAAATGTTCTGCTCTGGGCAGTAGAAGGCATGAAATTAATATCCAGAGATTTAGAGAGTTTTCATACCCTAGACTTCCTGAAATCATCTTTGTTACTGTTGACTGCTTTCTTTATTAACTCAAGATTTGCTTTCCACAGCCATTATTTCCTCTGTACTCATTAGAAACAAACATTTTGGCTGGGATCATGGGGCAGCAGGTCAAGGTGGAGACATGGGATGTGTTTTCCCTTCTGCTACTGAATAACTAACAACTCTGGACACGAGCCACATCCAGAAAACCATCTAATATAAAAGCTGTTGACAAAAGAGAAGAGCTGACCAGGCATCCTGGGGACCAAACTTGACACTGGGACTGTTTTCTGTTGGTTTTCACAGGGAATTTAGGGGACTCACTCATTTGTAGACATCCATTTCTGTTTAGAAAGGTCCCACCAGCTGTTGCCTCCATAGCACACACATTTTATAGATGGGGTAATAATTATTTTTATGTGTAGACATCTTATGGGTTGTATGTAGCAATCTGTAAAGGTCTACAGATGAGACTACAGTGTATGGAACATATAGAGCCTGTGGACCCAAGTGGTCTGGCAGAGGGGACCAGCAGATGAGAGTTACCTTAGCTGATGTCTTCTGAAGTCTTTATCCTAATGAGAGGTGTCACAATCACATGTCACCTGGTTTCATTGTCATTACTGTGGAAGTACCTACAAGTCCCCCTTGGAATCGTGGCATGTTAGATTGTGTTCTTGCACTGGTCTTCATTCCCTTTTGCATTAAGCCTTTAATGACCCTTGAAAAGGGTCCTTATGACATTCAGGCCTGCTCTGGCCAAGTGTGTAGAAGCTCTCTGATTGTGCACTGATATGAATGATCTGATGATGATGGTACTTGACCATGAGCTTGGTGGTTTGGTTTCTTCATCTAGTTGCGACATCAGCAGTGGAGCTTGGTGATGGAGAGCGTTGTGCCATCGGATCGAGGAAATTACACCTGTGTTGTGGAGAACAAATATGGCAACATTAGGCACACCTACCAGCTTGATGTATTAGGTGAGATTTCATTGTTTTACCATAACAGCTGATCAGTTATGATGTCAAATGGCTGTGTGATGCAACACGGGAAGCAGGAGATTGATTTCTTTCCCAAAACGATGGATCGTGTATCTTCTAATACCAACAACAGTGAGGGTAGTTGGTTGCCCAGAGAGGTTGTGGATGTCCCTTCTAAGGGGGTTCAAGGCCAGGCTGGACAAGGCACTGAGCAGCCTGATCTAGTGGGAGGTGTCCCTGCTTATGGCAGGGGGGGTTGGAACTTGATGACCTTTAAGGTCCCTTCCAACCCAGACTATTCTTTGATTCCTTTTTGGCCAACAATTCAGCCTCAAATCTGTAATCAATAGGTTATTTAGCTGGTCATCAGAGGGGCCTGAAAAGGAATGTCAGGGCTGAGATGCCTCCTCCATTCCCAGGTTGTTCCTCCTGGTATGGCTTGAGAAGCACTGGGTAGAGCAGTGGCCAAGACCCCTGGGTGGCCAACTCCAGTCTGCACCCTTTCTGCTGAAAAGCCAGGAGATAAATTGTTCAGAGGAGTATCCTTGTTGGAAGAAGGACAATTAGTATTTCCCTCTCTTTTTTTTTTTTCTCCAGAAAGGTCACCCCATCGACCAATCCTGCAAGCAGGGCTCCCAGCCAACCAGACCGTGGTGGTAGGGAGCAATGTGGAGTTTCACTGCAAGGTCTACAGTGATGCCCAGCCTCACATCCAGTGGCTGAAACATGTGGAAGTCAATGGCAGCAAATATGGACCTGATGGGACACCCTATGTCACGGTGCTGAAGGTTGGTACTCGTTCCTTCTTCTTACCCTTAGGACAGTCCTTCCTCTGCCTTGGTCTCGGTCTGCATTGTGGGGTTGCTCCTCCAGGAAACCCACTGACAATATTCATGGCAAGAGAGATCAGCAGTGAGTCAAGTTGCTCACTGGCAGTAGAAGCCATAAACTGTATTTGCATATTTATAAATAAGCCCTAGACTAGATGTGTAATGTGAACCAGAAACTCCCAGCGTGTTCAATGTCACAGTTCCTAATAGAACAGTCATTATTTAAATCAGATTTTTGGGAGCTTGAGATCTCATTTTCTGGAATTGCTTTGTGTCTGCAAGATAAAAGTCATGCGAATAAGCAGTTGGGATTGTTCTTTCCTTTGAGCCCGTGCAGTGGAGTACTCTGCTTTTTTGGAAGTGGGACAGCAAAAATGTCCTAAAGTTGGTGTTCCAAAGCTCTTCTGTTTGCCAGAGATAACACAACTACTGTAGTGGCACAGATAAGCAAAGTGGTTATAAGAGCTGAGGCAAGTATGAGAAATGCAGCATAATAAAAGAGAAGCTGTCAGATTGCATTTGACCTACGGTTGTAAAAATAAGCTTTTTTTTTACAGCTTCAATAGAAGTATTTTCAGGGCTTATTAAAATAAAAGGCTCCCAACTAAAACACATTCTTTCCTTTTCCAAGTAAACACACCGCAGCGTGCACATACTAAATAATGCTGAGCTATCAACACCTGAGAGCCAAGATAGTCTTGTTCCAGCCACTAACATCTGTGAACTCTGCTATTATCCATGCTCAGGAAAGTCTTCTTAGTTTTTCTATTGAGGAAAAACTCACTTAGTAAGACTTTGCTAAAATGCTGTCTTGAAAGGCATCTTGCAGATTACGGGCAGAACAAAGCCAGTGCATCTGGTTTCCCCTTAACCATGTGAATATATAGTAGAGAACAGAGAGTGAAAAGCACATTGGGGTTTTAAAATTCTTGTATTGGTGTTCATCAAAATATAGGGACAAGTGGAGTCTTTCTGGGCTGTGCAGTTCGGTCTGAAAGCAAAATTTTGTGCCTGCACTTTCAAGCTGAGGTTGTCCTGTGTGTGGACATTCCCTGGGCACATCCTGCTACAATGCACCCTTCTTTCCTTTTTTTTTTTTAAAGGGAAAAAAACCCCAACTTATCAGACAGCATCTACAAATCTGTAACTCAGCCAGATACACAATAATAAATGCCAGAGACCCTGGAAATAATTACCCAGATTGAAATAACAGATTGGTTGGAAGAAATGGCTGGAGACGTTTCTTCGGGGGTTGGCACCGCGCGCTTCTTGCCGCTCGATAAAACTTCATTTTTCTCCCCGTCTCTCCAAATGTGTTTGGATTATGCATATTTGAATTTCCCCCTGGTTTCACAGCCCAGTCCCAAGTTCTGAATAGCTGCCTGTGTCACATGCCATGCAGTGTAGTCCCGGGACTCCGTGTGTGGTCCCTGTGGGATAAAGTGCTACCTTTGGGAAGTTTGCAGAGCCGCTGCGAACAGTGCCTTGTGTCACAAGCACAAGCCCCCATTTTGCTGTGGCAGAGAACATATAAATAGTCCCTATAAATAGTGTTTTAAAATTAAGTTAGAGCGGCACCGGGGTGGCTAGGTAATTAGAATTGCCAAATACCTTCTCTTCTGTGCAAGGCAAAGGCTCCACATTCCTCGAAGGGGAGTGAAGGCAGGCGTTTGAAAGCCCAAGTTTTGTTTGGTTTTATTTTTTTACTGAATAGGACCAGCACACGTCTATTTACTACTCTGCTTAATCAGGAATGCTTTGAATTGTATTAATGCCGGCATCGGCGCTGGGGCAGGGAGCGTTTCCATTTTGGGATGCATCTTTTGTGTGCCAGTACTGGGCCTCTGTGAGGCTGTGTCAGGCCTAGCTTTGCAGGATTTTTTTTTTTTTTAACATGTACTTACTTGTTTTTTAAATTAAGAAATTAAGATGTGATAAAACTTATCTCACCATCATTTCGGAGCTTTATGGACTCGTTCCCCTCATGCCACGTGATGCGATTGCTTTGACCCAGCATCCCAGCTCTTAACAGCCCTTCCCTGCCCACAGCTGCTTTCCAAAAAAGCTCTCTCCTGACCAGTGTGATGGTTCCTGGAAGGAGATAAGGCTTTTTTAATCAGCCTGCCCTTCCCTTCTGCTTTCAGAAGATTTTGCAGTGTAGGAGCTGCCATGGGGCAGTTTATCTATGGAGACTATTCCCAGCCTCCATTAAAATGAGGGAGGGACAGAGAGGTGCCCAGCACATGAAATCCCCCCTCCACCCCTCATCACATCTGAATGGAGGGGATGCAAAGCCCACCCAAGTCCAGATGGATGAATTGAATGCTGTACTTTCAACCCATTTGTTTTTGAACAGCCTGACAAAACCAAGCCATCACCTGCATCAGTATCTGAAAGCTCAGGCTAATTTGTGATCAAAGGAAACCCCTTTTTCTTTGCAGAAAAAAAGCATTAAATGTATTCCAGTTACAGAGGGAGGGCTGGCAATACTGTACCCTTACCCAGGCTTTGTCAAAGGCTAAATTGTATGTTCTGCATTGAAACGTTCTGCATTATAAACACAGCAGTGACAGCAGGCAGGCACATTTCCCCACTAGTGAGGGCAGACAAACTTGCTAGCATGTAAGCTTGAGAGATGAGATCAGGTCAAAACTGGTGATGTTGTCATCAGACCATGGCATTGGGGCTCCTCTCTGATGCCACATCTGGCTTCAGTTCCTAATCCCCCATCAGGTCTGACGGCCCCGCTGAATTTAATGGGCTGCAAGTCATGTTGGCAGGATCAGGCTCTGAAATTGAAGGTTGGACTGGAGAGCCTGACACCAAAAATGGGAAGAACCAGTTGCTTTGTTTTTATTTCCAGATTTTTTTTTTTTTGAGATTTTTTTCCCTAGGCTACTTCTGTGGTCACTCTAGCCAGTTGTACATTTTCAACCAAAATAAAAACAACTGTTTAGGGAACAAACTCATGATGCTGTTGATGGCAGTGTGGAAGAAGAGAAATAAACCCTTTGCTTAGCAGTCTGAAGTTTGTTTGATTTATGTGTACCACTTTATTTAGTAAAGAAGAGTCTCCTATAAGCAGTGGAAAAAATTACAGCTAATTTCTGAAAGGCAAAGTCAGCAGTGAGTTTCAGACCACCGCTGCTTATATTTTGTTTCCAAATTCTATTTTGGAATCCGATAATTGAAACAGCATTTGCTGAGCCCAGTTGCAAACACAAATCTCTCCTTAAGCCCCTTCTCTTGTGCTCCTGTCTGCAGAGTTGTAAGGAAACTGTAGGGCCTTTGACTGCTGTCAGATGGAGAAATGGGAAATAGGTCTCTGTCTTGAAAACTGAATTGCATAAATGGATCTATTTTTAAAAAAGAAATGGACGTGGGTTGCAAGTGCAGGGAAGGGAGTTCACTTACACGTGGTTTGGGAGCCAAATGAAGCCTCTCCTCTCACCCTGGATTAGGTCTGTCACCCCTGGGGATGTTGCCACAGCTGAAGAAGTAAAATAGCTGTGAAGAGTCAATCCTAGCTAATGTAGGTGCCGTGGAGGTATTGTTTGGTTTACTGAAGTTCAGGTTTCTGTCTATTCCTGCAGTCTTGGATCAGTAAAAACGCTGAAGCCGATGCTAACCTAAATCTGTTCAATGTGACAGAACAAGATGAAGGAGAATATCTGTGTAGAGCCAACAATTTCGTAGGCATAGCCGAAAAACCATTTTGGCTCCACATTCGCAAACCAAAACCAGGTAAAACCACAGACTCTGTCCCAAGGCCCTGGCAACTGCAAGAATGAGCTATAACATTTTTAAGAAGCTAGTGATTAAAATTACTATTCATTTTGTATTATACCCTGTCAACTGACGCTGAATGGCTTTATCTTATTTTCTTGCTATTTTTTTTTTTTTACAAGAATGTAACGCCTATACAGCAATTGCCATGGAAAAATTCCCACAATAAAATGACTGTCAAATTTTGCTATCAACTCTTCATGCTTTTATTCCTCTCCCCCTCCTTACAATTGAGTGCTGATAACAGAATTGCATGTTAATGACCTGTGACGTTCAAAGCTCTGCAAAACCAAGCTGTTTCAGTTTTCACCCAGAAAACTGATACCATCACTCTATCTGTCCTTCGGAGGAGTATAGGAAAAATAAATACCAGCATTGGCTCGTGTGAGCAAATGTGTTAAATAGAGAGCAGCAGCAGCCTCTTGGGTTTTGGGGTTTGCCTCCAGCCTGGAGAGTTCGGCTGCTGCATTGATCAGGAAAGTTCCTTACAGCAACCCTCCTGTAATTGACCCTAATTATATTACAGAACTGTGGGCTGTGTAATGAATGTAGGGTTTTGAGATGCCCACTTGGAAAAAAAAATATTAAAAAATGTAAAATTCTGTATTTTTCAATGAATGTTCCTCTGATCAGCACTTGAGTCTTTCCCCACTACTACATCTCCCTTCCTTCCTCTTTCCATTCTGTCTCTCCTTTCTCCTTTCCTCTCCTGTTTTGCCATCTTTCTTTCTTTCTTTCTTCACTCCTGGACTCACCCAACTAACCTGAAGTCAGTCATATTGTGAGGGCAATTTTTCATTTGGATGCTTTTGCTTGCATGCTTCTTTAGTGGGACAGAGTAAGAACCTGGTGAAGGGAACTTATTTTTTTTATTTTGCTTTTGACTACAGGTTGCAGAGGGGAATGAATAAATGAATGTGCCGCTGGAATAAAAAAAAAACCAAAACCCAAACAAATAAACAAACAACCTACCTTAATCTGCTTTGGAAATTTGCCTGTGGTGTCCTCACACTTGCTGGGAATGTGGCTTATTCTCTGTTTTTCCCTCTTTCTATATGTCTGTGTTTTTTTTCCCCTGTAGACGGCAGGTGTTAACACAACGGATAAGGAGCTAGAGATTCTGTACTTGCGAAATGTTACTTTTGAGGATGCTGGGGAATATACTTGTCTCGCAGGGAATTCTATTGGGTTCTCACATCACTCTGCTTGGCTGACGGTGCTACCAGGTATTTCCTTCTGTGCTGGCCTCTCTTTCCCTCTCCGGGGGTGCCTTGGATGTTTTGCTTTAGAAATGCCAAGTTCCTACAGACCACCCCTTGCTTGGAAAGAGGGCACTTAATCCTGAGACCTCTGTTGCATATTCACAGCTGGCACGTTTCGCTTTGCAGCTCAAGATTGGAATTATTTTTGACATAATTATTAAAAGTGACCCGTATCTGCATAGATACAATCATAGAACAGTTTGGGTTGGAAGGGACCTTAAAGTTCCAGCACTCCTCCCACTAGATCAGGCTACTCAGTGCCTTGTCCAGCCTGGCCTTAAACATCTTCAGAGAGGGGACATCCACAAACTCTCTGAGCAACCTCTTCCTGTGTTTCACCACCTTCACTGTAAAGAATTTCTTTCTTATATCTAGCCTTAATCTAGCCTGAAACTGGAAGAGCCTAAACCTCTTCCAGTTTACATCCATTATTTCTAGTCCTTCCATCACATATCCTATTAAAAAGTCCTACCCCAGGCTTTCTGTAGGCCCCCTTCAGGTATTGATAAGCTAAGATGGCAAAGAGATGCTCACTGTGCCAACATTGGAAGCTTTGTCTTCTTAGACCGCCGGTGAGAGAAAGAAACCTCCCTATCAGATGATCCAGGGTGCCTAAGTTGGACATGGACTGTGGATCATCTTATGAAAGCACCTCATGTCTGACCGCATGTCTTAACCTAAAATTAGATGTGTAAGTGGTTGGTGTGACTACACCTTTCCCTGCCTGTAGCATTATTTCCACTTCATGGAAGAACAGGCCAAGATAGATAGCAATCTCAAACAGAAAGTCAAAGAGAGTAATCCATCTCTAGAGAAAGCCCAGGAGTCCTGGCTCCCAGGGGCATTGGACACTGCCTGCTCCAACTGGGACCAATGAAAACTGCAGTGGGTTTGACACCTGAGGCCAGAGTGACCTCAGTTTGGTGGACCTTTCATGTGCAAAGCTCTCACTGACAATAAAGCCTGTGCAGAATATGCAACAGAGGGGCCTGCCTTCCAAAAGAGGGGAATGAAGCTGAGCTGTCTCTTCGCCTGCAAAATCTGCCTCCAGCTTCGAGGAAGGCATGAGCACGGCTCAGGGAACACACCATCAACAGTTATATGGAATCTCATGGGTGCTGTACTTTGCAGTTGGTACTGGACCCAGTATATTCAACAGACCCTTTCTTAAAGGGCACTCAAAATCCTATGCGCCCCATCTTCATCCAGTCATAGACCATATTTGGGTTCATCTCACAACATATCCATCTTGGGATGTGTTTAGGAACTGGAAACTTTGGCATTTCTAATCTTCACTTTTTCTGTGTGGGTGATTTGGATATAGTCTTTTACTGGGGCTCAAGTGGGTCTCATCTATTCTTAACCTCACAGCTGGTGGGATGTGCTGTTTTTTTCCTCTGTTTGCCAGCTTTGTAATAGCTGATCTGTTCTTGTTTCTGCTTTTGATGCAAAATCATTTCCTTTGCTTAGAAGACTAATGACTTTGTTATTTTGAGAACCTCCTGATGCTATATCACTGGGTTTTGCAATGTGTGAACTCACACCTCTTATTTAGTCAAAGAGGAAGCAGAAGAAGACCCATTTAAAAAAACCTCAAGTGTGGAATTTCATATTGAAGTCGGACATGGTGAAGACCAGCCATTTGTGCAGCAGCAGGCTCTGAAACACTGCCCATGGGGAGGGAGCAGAATAGAGCCTGTCTGGGGAACCTCTGCTTCTAAAGCCCTGTCCATGCCAAGGAGAGAGAGATGTGGAGCAGAGGGAGAGACAGCATGAGCCCAAGTAGCAAAGCTGTGCCATTAGCCATAGAGCCTGGGTGATCTGTTAACCTTTCCCTGCAGGAGGAGATGGCCTCTTGCCAGGATGAGGAGCTGCACAGCTCTTAGACAGGCTGGTGCAACCTTCAGTGTCACCAACAGCCCCTTTCTTCATGGACACAGATAGACTTGATTCAGAGCCTGCTGCTGCCAGGGCAAAGCTCCTGCTGCTTGCCCACGTTGCAGCTTCGGCGCAGCAGAGAAATACAGTGAGCCATTAGTGAGCTAACCACACCAGCATGACTTCATTATGAAGTTTCCCACTGCTAGCTGTTCCTCTGACACCAACCCACCATTGGGGAGTAGAAAATTTCCCCTTCCTCTGGTCTATGTGCCTGTCCTGAAAGATACAGGTGAGCTTCGCTGATCCAAAAAAAAGTCTTTCTAGCATATAACCAGTGCTGATGGGTTCATGCCATCATCTTCTCAGCTCAGCCACCTCTCAAGGCTCTCAAGAGACCCTCTGGTCTATTGCCAGCAGAACTAAGTTTTCATTAAATAATTATGCAGATTGCTTTTGTGAGGCTTTTCTCTTGTGTGATGATTTACTTCTGGGTGCTCTTTGAGCCCCTTCATCCCTCAGGGAAGGCACTTAGCCAGTGGAAATGGCTGCTGGAGAAACCAAATCAGAGAAGTGCAGCAAAACCCCAGTCCTGCACACTTTGCACATCCGAGGCATACAGCCATGTGGTGTGGATGTTCAGGGGTGTGCAAGATCTGGGTCAGAGGAACAGCAGACTCATGGAGATGCCTTCAGCCTAGAGCAGTGGTTTTCAGCATGTGGGCTGAAGGCTCTTAAAAACCCCAGGGCTGCATCTGAGGTTGCAGCCTAAAAGAAGGCAAACTCAGCTCATGCTTCAGCTACAGCCACAGCTAGAAAACCACTGGCCTAGGAGGGTCCTCACTGAAGTCACTCCAAAATTCGGCATACATGAGCAAGTCTCCCCCAGATTCTTTCTGCTCTGTGTGTGTGTGTGTGTGTGTGTGTACAAGTTGCCCCCACCCTGTCCTGACTGCCATCTCTTATCACCCTGCAGCAGAGGAGCTCATGGAGATGGATGATTCGGGCTCAGTGTACGCTGGCATTTTCAGTTACGGCAGTGGCTTTGTTCTCTTTATCCTGTTGCTGGTCATTGTGATTTTCTGCAGGATGAAAATGCCAAACAAAAAAGCCATGAACACCCCCACTGTGCAGAAAGTCTCCAAATTTCCACTCAAGAGACAGGTAACAGAAAGTAGATACAAGATTCCTATTCCCCCCTATGGTTATCCCTGGCTTTCCCCACACCATCCCCCCTCCTCCACCCAAAATTTTCTCTCTAGGTGAGAAGCTCTGCCAGAAAAACATTGCCCAAGAGGGACAAAAATTTGGCTGCTCTCTAGAAGTTTAACCCCTTTTCTTCATTTGTTTCTGTTCCAGTGGAGCAGTAGGTGGTGGCAGTTGACTCTGGTTCATGAGCAGCTCCCAAGGAGCCACTACTCTGTCACCTTTTTCCAAGAGGGACTGGCAGTGCAGCCATGGATGTCACAAAAAGCAGATCTTGTGGGGAGGTGGGCAGTTTAGTCCAGGCTCCCTGGTGGAGCAGGTATCTGGGGAGCAAGACCACATTTAATCATGCTTGGTCCTTCTTTTATGGAGGTCAATGGTGAACCCAAAATAAATTCTTTTAGAGGTGGGAGAGTGTAAAACTCCATGCAGTAAGTGTAAAACCATCTCTGAAGGATCTGGATTTCACAGCTTTGGGTCAAGGTGGGCATTTACAGTGCCAGAACAGAAGTCACTGTATAGCCTGTACATGCTATGGAGGTGCACACAGTAAAATCAGACTGTCTGCTGGAGGCCACTGCATAACTTGTCCCTCCTTTCCACCAGCTAAAAATCTGACCACAGGTATCTAGAGCAGTGGATTTCTGCAAGTATTAGTTGTATGTTGAGTTGGGCGGAGATATCCCATTTAGAAATTGCCAGCAAGGTGTCAGTGGGCAGCTTAAATCCCCTCAATGATCCATCTCAGGCACTGCCTTCCCTAGGAATACAGTTGGCAATAACAATTCATTTGCTCTACCCAAGCAGGTGTCGTTGGAGTCCAACTCTTCCATGAATTCCAACACGCCCTTGGTGCGGATCACACGTCTCTCCTCCAGTGACGGGCCCATGCTGGCCAATGTTTCTGAGCTGGAACTGCCTTCTGATCCCAAGTGGGAATTGGCACGCTCTCGGTCAGTCAACCCACCAGTCGGGGTCCCTTTGCCTCTCAAGAGTGTCACCACTTCAGCACCCACTAACCTGCCTGCTTCTTCCTCCCTCCAGCCTGACTCTGGGGAAGCCACTCGGTGAGGGGTGTTTTGGCCAAGTGGTGATGGCAGAAGCCATTGGGATTGATAAGGACAAGCCAAACAAGGCCATCACTGTCGCTGTCAAGATGTTAAAAGGTATGTGAAGTACACAAAGAGCACAACAGCATATTGCTCTGGGGTTTCCTCCACTTCCCTCTCTTTTATACAGAGCCAAAGAAATTCTTTACGGTGAGGGTAGTGAAACACTGGAAGAGGTTGCCCAGGGAGGTTGTGGATGTCCCCTTAATCCCTGGAGGTGTTTAAGGCCAGGCTGGACAAGGCACTGAGCAACCTGATGTAGTGGGAGGTGTCCCTGCCTATGGCAGGGGGGTTGGAACTTGATGATTTTCAAGGTTCCTTCCAACCCCAGCTATTCTGTGATTCTTCCTGTTTACCCCCATAGCCTGGGGGTGGGGCCTGTCTGATTGGAGAGCATGTAAAGGTGGAAATCCCATCAGGAAGAGGGAATGAGAATTAACCCACTCCACTGCCAAGTGGTAATAGTAGGGAACCCCCTTCAGTTCCAGCCAGTTATGTGAATCAGCCCACTCCTTACTCCTCCCATACCCAGTGCTGCCTGTTCTAGCAAAAGCTTGTACAGCAAGCTCTGGTGGAGCTTGCAGAAATCTGGTTGACATGTTCCTTCTGGAGAGGGGTTTCTGCAGAAATTTGATCCCAAACTCCTGAGAGATAAAATGGAAGCTAAAGTTAGGGGGACTGATTCACTGGGCACTTCCAGATTA
The DNA here is from genome assembly GCA_013400935.1 of Turnix velox. NCBI lineage: Eukaryota > Metazoa > Chordata > Aves > Charadriiformes > Turnicidae > Turnix > Turnix velox. Next base: position 30,738 of record VZTY01005567.1, read on the forward strand.
CTCTCTGCTTTTCCATCCATGCACAGTAACCACAGACAACATGCAGACAAAATTCCCCAGAGGAGTTCAGCTGGAGCATGCAGGGCAGATGCTCTGTCAGTGAGCAGCCTGGGTTTGAGGTTATGTGGGGTGACACCTTTAAAAAAAGAACGTTTCTTGTCAGAAGAAGATTCATTTAATTGATGTTCCCTTTATTCCATTCTGAAGTTGGTTTTGGAAGCAGGAACATTTCCATTTTTCAAACCAGAGCATTCATTTGGGGAGGTGTCCCTCCATTTTTCTACATTTTTACCAAGTGGAGGAGAATTTTTCTACTTTGTGTAGAAAAATTACATCTTCCCATGCAAAATATGCATTCCTTCCTCTGGCCCCCATGGCAGTTCTAACTTCCCCACCATCCTCTCCCATCCTTAACTCTTTGCCCCTGGATATGAGGGAGGAAAACAACTGGAGAAGGAAGATAGTCCTGAGTAATAAAGCTGACTTTTAATTTAGTACTTACCAGGTAAAAATGGAAGATTAAAGGTTTTATGGATTTCCCTTGAGCTTTTCTCTTCTTTTGTCTGCTTATTTTTTCTTTTCAAACAAAAACTCTCTTTTTTTATGATAGTGTAGCATTTTTTTGGGGTTTACTTTGATTCTCTTTCCCACTGTAGAATAAATGAAAAAACTGCCTTATTTTGAGTACTGTCAAAACTCCACATGGCTCCACAGAAGTTGCATTGACCACTTGACAAAACACTTGCTTTCTTCCTAACATATTTTTTGCTTTTCTCTCTTGCTTCCTCCAGATGATGCCACTGACAAGGACCTTTCTGACCTGGTCTCTGAGATGGAAATGATGAAAATGATTGGGAAGCACAAAAACATCATTAACCTCCTTGGTGCTTGCACGCAGCATGGTAGGTAGCAAAGAAGCCCCTATGTAGCAAATTTTACATAATTACTCATTGGCTGCCCCCAAAAACATGCCAGAATTCAGAATTGGGGGGGGGAGGGGTTGGAACTTGATCATCTTTGAGGTCCCTTCCAGCCCAAACTATTCTATGTTTCTCCACTGGATGCTGATGCTGCTTTTGCTTGCAGGACCACTCTACGTGCTGGTGGAATACGCATCAAAGGGGAACTTAAGAGAATACCTCAGGGCACGTCGCCCACCTGGCATGGACTATTCCTTTGACACCTGCAAGCTGCCTGAGGAGCAGCTGACATTTAAAGACCTGGTTTCCTGTGCCTACCAGGTGGCTCGGGGCATGGAGTACTTGGCATCCCAGAAAGTGAGTTGAAAAACCTCATTTGTTAGAAGGACAGGTCAGATCTGTGTGTTCAGTGCAGTGTTGTGGGTGCGTGTGCTTGTAGGACAGGTCAAGTAAAGCATTACCGGCTTCTCCCTTTGGAAACTGTGTTTTTTTCAGTATGGAGTGTCCTGGGTTTTTTGCAGAAGGCTTCATCTATATGCAGAAGTTCCCATGTGCTGGGTGCATCCATGGCCCACGCAGCTACACATTTCTCACTATCACACCCCAAAACACATCCAAAAGCATGAGCAACCCAGTCTTAGGTGCCTGTCCTCACCAGTTCAACTTCTGCCACTTGTAGAGGTAACAAGTGTGTGATCCTGGGGCTCAGGCAGCAGTGGTCACGATGAGCATCACACCAACTACTAGAAATAGTGGAGGACTAGAAATAATGGATGTAAATCGGAAGGGGGTAGATTCAGGCTAGACATAAAAAAGAATTCTTTATGGTGAGGGCAGTGAAACACTGGAAGAGGTTGCCCAGAGAGGTTGTGGATGCCCTCTCTCTGGAGGTGTTTAAGGCCAGGCTGGACAAGGTACTGAGCAGCCTGATCTAGTGGGAGGTGTCCCTGCCTATGGCAGCTGGTTTGGAACTTTATGATCTTTAAGGTCCCTTCCAACCTAAACTATTCTATGATTCTGTGATTCTATCTTGTGAGCTTGCACCATGGGAAACATTACTGTGATCAACAGTCAGGAGCTGCATGCACTCCCCATGCTCCCCCTGCCTTCTTTCCTGAGATGGCAGAAGATGCAGAGGACCCATGAGGAAGCTGAGGTGCTGGGTGTAGCAGTTGTGTTTGTGGATGTCACCATCACACCATCTCTTTGTGAGAGCAGGGCTGGTAGTGGGTTTGGCTCAATGCATGGCTGTGCTCCCTGTGGAGCACATTGCTGACACTGAGCTGGCTGCTGCATTTGCTTGGATTAGTCCCAATTTACCCCGACATCAGCAAGTGGAGAAAAAGGGCTTTGGGTTCAGGAAACTGTGCACCAGCCAGTGTGACCTCGATTTGGGAGGCAGGGAGGAGGGGAACATTGTGACAGGAGCAAATTCAGCTTCAGATAACAAATCTCTTGGTTCTGTGACTGCAGTTCAGGGTGGATGGTTTGTGGTGGCTTTAAACTCCTTTTCTCTGCACAGTGCAGGCTAATTTAGATTCATTCTCAGCTAGCAGCTAAGGTGTATTATGGAGGTGTTTAAGGCCAGGCTGGAAAAGGCACTGAGCAGCCTGATCTAGTGGAAGGTGTCCTTGCACGGGGTTGGAACTCAATGATCTTTAAGGTCCTTTCCAACCCAAACTATTCCATGAACTGTCTATTCTCTGACCTATTGGGTGGGAAAAACTCTGCAGAACCCAGTAAAGCTCCCACCATCCTTAGGTACTCCAAAGGGGCAAACATTAAACTTGAAGGGAAGCCAACCTTGGAAATAATCCTCTTCCACTTGTCACTCTCTACTGATGTGCAAAGAATGACCATCTTATAAAGTTCTTTTGAAGAATTAATCAAAACTAACAGTTGCTTATATAATTTTGTTGGACAAGCTCATGGGAACTCTGCATAAGTAGCATTATCTGTTGCTCTGCTTTCCTTTCCCTTTACGTATGTGGCAAAAGAATTGAGAGTGTGAGTTCACTTCTATCAGGTCCCCTTGTTTGGGCCCCAGTTGTTTTACTTCAAACATCCACCTGCACGACCTCTTCTTGGAGGAGGCAGGACAGAAAGACTTCACATCCCACAGGAGAGGATTGAGTTCTTCCATCCATGTGTGGCTGTGTCAGTTGTAAGGCTGCCAACGAGGTGTTGCTAAGAGGTGGCTCCCAGCGAGTGTGCATGGGGGGGCAGTGACACTGGAAGTCAGGAGTTAAGCAGTGCCCATAGTTTTATGAGCTTGAGAGTCAATGAAAATGGCAGCTCATAAACCACACAGTGCTGCTGTTTCCAGGCACGAGCAGCTAACCAGCCCTTATTTACTGACTTACTCACCTTTCACAGTGCATTCATCGAGACTTGGCAGCGAGGAATGTCTTAGTCACCGAGGACAATGTGATGAAAATCGCTGATTTTGGCCTCGCCAGAGATGTTCACAACATTGACTATTACAAGAAAACCACCAATGTAAGTACAGAGCTGCCAAGCACATGCAGCAAGTGGCCCTTGTCCCACACCCCCCTTTCTAGAGGGGCTTAAGAGAAAGAAATCAGCCGGTGGCCTCACCTAGTGGCGGATAAGCTGGTCCCAGATGTCCACCCACCATCCATCCATTTTCTTCCTGCTGCTGCTAGTAGTTGGTTATGAGGTCTCAGCTCTGGCGAGGAGGCTTCAGACTAAGAGAAACACAAAGTTTACTGTGACAGGAGCAAATTCAGCTTCAGATACCAAATTTGTTGGTTCTGTGTCTGCAGCTCAGGGTGGATGATTTGTGGTGGCTTTAAAGGAGGATTTGGGCCCTTTCCATCTTGCTGCTCTCCTGTTCATAAACTTCTCAAGGAGCCACCAAGAGCTCTTGGCAGAGGAGTGTCACTTTTTGCCAACTTCATGAAGTTAAACAAGGCCAAGTGCGATGTCCTGCACCTGAGTCAGAGCAATCTCAAGCACAGATACAGACTGGGTAGAGAGTAGCTTGAGTGCACCACTAAAGAGAAGGATTTGGGGGTGTCAGTGGATGACAAACTCAACGTGAGCTGCCAGTGTGCACTTGTAGCCAAGAAGGCCAACCAAATCCTGGGTTGCATCAAGAGAAGTGTGACCAGCAGGTCAAGAGAGGTGATTTTGCCCTTCTGCTGGGCTCTTGGGAGGCCCCACCTGGAGTATTGTGTCCGGTTCTCAACATAAGGAGATTGAGCTGTTGGAGCAGGTTCAGAGGAGGGCCACAAAGATGATCAAAGGACTGGAGCAACTCCCTTATGAAGACAGGCTGAAGAAGTTGGGGTTGTTCAGCTTGATGAAGAGAAGGCTCAGGAGGGACCTCATAGTAGCCAGGCTGGACAAGGCACTGAGCAGCCTGATGTAGTGGGAGGTGTCCCTGCCTATGGTAGGAGGGTTAGTTGGAACTTGATGATCTTTAAGGTCCCTTCCAACCCAAACTATTCTATGATTCTGCTGTGGAGCTGTCTGTATTTAGGAGCAGCATCCGCTGCTCCCATGCAAAGATTTAGATGCTGTGATACATTAAACCTGCCTTGGCAGTGAAATCCAGTCCTCTACAGGGAGCATTTACTCCAAAGATTGTCAGGAAAGATCCTGGGATCAAATGCTCTAATCTGTTTATACGTGGCCACTTCAGCTTTGCCCAGTGAGTGGGAAGGCAGATGTGGCTGTTAATGAAAATGTTTCAAAGTGGATTAGAAAAGAAGATTCAGATGGTGCCGTTGTGGCTGGGGGAACATGCTGATGGGATGTTCCCATTGTCTTCCTAATTACAGGGTCGGCTGCCTGTGAAATGGATGGCTCCAGAAGCCTTGTTTGACCGGGTCTATACCCACCAGAGTGATGTGTAAGCATACCCTCACTTTTCTTTTCAAAACATTAAATAATAGGGAAATCAACACCTATGGTACCTTGAAGACAAATGCATTATAAAGCACAAGCAGTGCTCATTTGCTGCCTGGGGAAGCAAAAGCCAACAAGTTGGTTTCAAGCTGCAGCTTTTGCACACGTGGTTTTATTTTACCTTTATCTTGTTGCTTTCATCCAAGGATCTCTAATGAGCTGGTGAAAAATTACTGGAAGGCAGGCAGGTATTTCTTATCCAGTTTATAAATGAGGTGATTCACCATGCAGACAAGTTAAAAAAAACAAAACAAACAAAAACTGGTCAAAGAAAATAAGATTCCCTGCAAAAACTAAAACTAATTCACCTTCAACTTCCTCTGTGCTTTGCCCCAGACAGTTATGCTTCAGTTGAGGAGGTGGGATGAGCTTAGTGGAGCCGATGGGAGAATCCTCAACAAATGCATTCTCCAGATTAATTTAGCTGCTTCATTTGTTTGCCTTTTATTTTTTCCTAATCCTTCCTTGTCTGCTTTAGTGCCTCTGCACGGTAGGCAAACATCAGAGCCTACCTTAGCTGTAAATCTGAACTTTGCAAGAGCTGAACATCTGAACTTTGCAAGAGCATCACATCTGAATTTTGCTCCCTCCCTGGAGGTGTTTAGGGCCAGGCTGGATGAGGCATTGATCCAGTGGGAGGTGTCCCTGCCCGTGGCAGGGGGGGTTGGAACTAGATAATCTTTAAGGTCCCTTCCAACCCAAACCAATCTGTGATTCTGTGAAGCAGCTCAGAAGGCTTTTCATTTCAATATTTGGTGGATAATGGCATTTTTACAGTAATTCAGCAGCCAGCACGCCTTCTCTCCAAAGCTCACTGCTTGCAATTCCACAAGTGAAGCTTTGCTGTTTCTGTGTTTTTCACATAGTTGGGCTTTTATTGATCTTAAATCATACTTTCCATGCTTAGGTAATGCTGCAGTGAGCATGACAGATAAATCAAAGCTAGAGGACGGGAGAGCAAGCGTGCATGAAAGCAAAACAGAGACAGATAATCCCTGTTTTTAAAACTAAGAAGGCAAAAGATAGTTTTGAAAAAAAGAGACTTTTTACCAGAGCCCAGCTGCAGGGCTGGAGTGTGTAACATTAGTGCTCCTCTGATTTTTTTTTTGGGGGGTATTTTTCTCCATGGCTTGGCCAGTGAAATGAGTGTTGTAACAAGCAAGTTTTGGTATCAGCTTGCACAATTAGTGGCCTGTGGTTCCAAGCCTGCAATTCAGTGAAGCTGTGCATGAATAATTTGATTTGTTCCATTCAGTGGAGCTGGTGGAAGACCTAACAAAGAGCTGGGGGTAATAGATGGGCTGTCACCTATCTGATTAAATGCTCATTTCAATTTCAGACTTGGTGCCTGGGATTTCTTTGCTATTGAGTTGGATCAGCAGAGATCTCCAAGTAACTAGTAAAAATGGCCTAGGCAATTAGTCATGCTATTGATGACTTTGTTAGCTATGCATGGCTGCACAGAAATAAAGCCAAGCGGGGGGAAGGGGATATGAGGGGGGACTTGGAAAAAAAAACCTCATTGAATTTTAAAGATCTTTCTTTGGTTTCCAGCTGGTCTTTTGGAGTGCTACTATGGGAGATCTTCACTTTGGGAGGGTCTCCATACCCGGGAATTCCTGTTGAGGAACTCTTCAAGCTCTTGAAAGAAGGCCACCGGATGGACAAACCCGCAAACTGCACCCATGACCTGTGAGTGGATGGTGGAGGGGTGACCTCTTCTCCCCATTCCTCCTTCCCTCTGTGCCCAAATGCTGCTCCAGGCCATGGTTCAGGCTGGTGGAACATTCCTGCTGTGTAATTGTGGGGTGGCACCTTGTAGGTTCATCTGCCCTGATGTGTTTTGGCCCAGCCTATGTCTGATGGGCAACATATTTGTCCTCATGTAGTGGGTGTCAATTGAGAGGTGAAGCTCTAGTGTGTCATTTTTAGGATGGTGCCAGGGAGTGATGACTTCAGTAATGAGAAGTATGGCTCAACAAAGCCCTTCCCTAGCTTTGGTGGCCATGCACCAAGGCCACTATGATGAAGTTGCTTTGGCCTTTGCTATCCCAGTAATGTTATGTAAGGAGGGAATTTTGGTTTTATTGACATGAGGAAAACGCCACATTTATTTAATCCTTTTCTAAAAATTTTGAACTGAAGTTTAGGCTTGATTTACAGGTTTTACCAAAAAGCTCTCTTGCTGGCTTGTCTATGACCATATCTCAGTTTGCTTTTGGGTGGGCACTGTATATCCCCACCACCACAGGTGACAATCCCCTCTCATGCAGGTACATGATCATGCGGGAGTGCTGGCACGCCGTCCCCTCGCAGCGACCCACCTTCAAGCAGCTGGTGGAAGACCTGGACAGGGTCCTCAGGATGACGTCCACCAATGTGAGTGGGGTGGGGAGAGAGGGATCACTCAGTCCCCAGTGAGCAGCACCCAGTGCTCATGGTTTTATCTCTCTGGCAGGAGTATCTGGACCTCTCAGTGCCCTTTGAGCAGTACTCACCCGCCGGCCAGGACACCCACAGCACCTGCTCCTCGGGGGATGACTCTGTCTTTGCACATGACCTGCTGCCTGATGAGCCCTGCCTGCCCAAGCACCCCCCCTGCAATGGTGTCATCCGGACATGAGGACAGTCTAGACAGATGGACAGGAGGGCAGCAAGCCCATGGAGAAGGCACAAGGGTGGAGCTCTAAGGTCGAAAACGTAGTGAAGGATCTTCCAGTGGAACTGCGTGATGGTGCCCAGAGAAAGATGTGTGTTGTCGAGCTGTTCAGGGTAAAAAAAAAAAGAAAAAAAACCTAATTTTTTTTTCTTTCTTTTGGTTTTGTTTTTTGGGGGTTTTTTTCCCATTTGCTGTATAAAAAGTCAAGAAGCACTGTTTGGCCTGAAGGAACTAATCTCTTGCCAAGATGATCTATCATAAAATTTTCTTTTTGTTAATTTTTTTATTTTTAACTAAGCAGAATGTTGAACGTGGGGGGGGCACTGACCTCCCAGTCTCCACGCTTGCATTTTGAGTGCCAGAGTAACCGTTCTGTGCCTGCAATATGAAGAGAAAAAAAAAATCTTCCTTTTTTTTAAAAAAAAGAAAAAACACAGACAAAAAAAAATGTGTAAAGAATGTAGAAATTCTTTGCTTATGCAATCTGTACATGAACCTTTTTGGTGGAGCTGAAAAGCCACGTTGCCTGCAGGGATTCATATATTTATAAAGAAAAAAAATCTATATTTTTGTTGTAGTCGTTTTTATAACTTCATGATCCTATTACCCAGCTACATAGAAGGAATCCTTTTTTGGAAGAAGAAAAAAAAACCAAACAAATAAGGAAAGTCACGGAGGAAGAAAAAAAAAATAAATAAAAAGAGACAGTGAAGTCGTCTGAAATGGCTTTGGCCAGGCTCAGTGGCTGGTGGCCCTTGCACTGGGCTGGGGGCAATGGCAGAAGACACAGAAGACCTCCCCAGGGATGAGGCAGCCATGGAAGTCCCTAAAGGTGAGGACATCACCCATCCAAGAACCCAAGAACAGCAGGGGACCTGGCTCCTGGGTGCCCACATCTCAAACCACATCCCGACCTTTGGGAACAGCCATTTTGAGGGGAAGGAGGGGGGAATTAATTTTTTTTTTTGGGATTTTTTTCTAATTGTGCTTGCCAAGGGTGAGTGGGAGGGGAGAAGCTCCTCCATCCACCCCTCAGCGCCAGCGGTTTGGCTCCATCTACATGCAGTGACTCGGAGAAAGTTACGGGTACCTGTAGGCAAGAGCCTTTAACTTATATCAAAAAGGTTTATTCCAGAGAATCTGTGTATATATCTATAAATATATCTTGTATATATATAAATAAATATATTAAAACATAAAAAAAGAATGTATAATACTAATGCAATATAAAGCAGTACTGAGAGAGAGAGAGAGAAAGTCTCAAAATACAAGCATTGCAATCCTAGGATATACTGATCTGGGTGNAATTTCACCGAGTTTAAGGGTGGGGTTTGGTTTGTTTGTTTTTTTTAACTTATTAAAAAGCAAGAAAAAATATATTAATCAAGTTTTTCTTCTGTGTTTATGGGAAATATTGAAAGAATGTATAGGTGTACAGTCCTTTAACAAATTACATTTAATGTTATAAATATATATATGTATTCTTTAAAAAAAAAAAATTAGTTTATCCTGGATTGCAGTGAGCAAAGGTAACTTTATTTTTCAATACATCACCAGTGGTTAAAACCAAACAAACAGTGGCAGAGAGAGATGATCCATCAGTTTAACCACTGTGCATTAAGGGGGTGTGGGGTGTTTATTTTTCTATTTTCAAATGAAGGTATTCTTTGTGGTCAATTTAATAACAAGCATGCAGAAAAGCAAAGTGTTGACTTTGGATGTCGCGGGGTGATGATTTTTTAATTTTATTTTTTGCCCCCCTTTGCCAGCACCGTTTTTATTTTGGGCTTCAGAAATGCCATGTGAGCAAAATAGCAACAAGTGTGACACCACAGAGGTGCAACAACTGCCTATTTCTTTTTCCTCTAACACTTTTGGAAAGGCCAGTGATGCCTGATTTAATGTGTTTCAAATGCTGCCCTGTTTGTACCTCTAATGTTGAGTAGCTGGTTCAAAGCATAGAAGCAAACTAGGAGTTTTTAGTGTGGGTAAAGCTGACAATGGGGGAATATTTGGTTTGGGGGTTTGGGTGGAATTTTTTTATATTTTTTTTCTGTCCAGAGGAATTTCTCTGACACCACGAAGAGGCAAAAAGTGAGTTGCATCCTGAATTTTTCTTTCCATTTTTCTCTGGTGCATATTACGTGTCAGCGTTTCAGAAGAAAAGGATGACAGCATCTCATTTTAAATAAGATTTTTTTTTTTTTCCTTCTTAGAGCCACAAAATCTTTATCCTAAAAGAAATAATTTATAGTTTGAGGTTACTTCAGTGGAAGTTTCAGAAGGTAGATTACTATAGAGTTTCATTTTGTTGGAATTAAAAAGAAAAAAAAAAAGGAATTTTGGGTATTTTCTTACAAATGTCTGCTAATTGTGTACATTCCAAGTACTCGAAACGTTGAGATTTTCCTGTACTGAAAAAAAAAATGTACAAAACTGTGCATGATTTCAAATGTTACTAGATATTATAAATATATATATAATTTATTGAGTTTTTACAAAATGTATCTGTTGTAGACTTGTTGACTTTAACATTTCTTATTCAATGCTTATATAGTTTTATAGCCTGGACTATTATCTTTAAAAAGCTTAAAAAAATTAAAAATTACAATTTTGTTACATTTTATACTGTTGATGTTACAATCCACAGGTTTGCATAGTGTGATTTTTTTTTTTTCCAATGAGCAACAACGCTGTTCAGTTTATTTTAATACTGTATTTCTGTGCCTGACAGCTGCAGCTGTCGAAGGTGTGAGATGAACACTAAATAAAACTATTCTGCTTTTGTTAACATGGCAAACTTACTTTAACAAAAAAAAAAACCAAAACCCAAAAAAAAGGAAAAATAAACAAGTTGTTAAATTTTTGGGGTTTTTTTTCTCCCAGTTGTGAGGATCCTTCGCAAAAGCATGTCTTCTAGGCTCTGGGAATTGATTAGTTACAGTGCTGCTTTGGGAGTCCTGGCCAGCACGAGTTTTATTGGTATAAATTTATAACAATTTTGGTTAAGGGCAGTAGTAATTGTTAGTGAGTATATTTCTAGCCACACAAGCAGTTATTGTTAGAGCATGGAGTTATAGAGGTTTTAAACCCATGCTCTCATATAGGATTAAGCATATGGCAGTAGCATAAGGGCAGGAATTGCTCATTAAATCTCTGCTCATGGATTCTCCTGATGTGGTGGAGCTCCTCATGTGTTGTGATGGAGGTGGAAGGTTCATGAAAGGAACCCACCAGGAAAATGGGGGAAGTTGGAACATCAGAGCAAGCACCCATATCCTGGTGGGATGGACATGAGGGACATGATCCCGTCCAGTTTCCAGGGAGATTTGAGTTTTGAGGGGGTTGACCAGGGGAGCTCAGTAACACCTTGCTTTGCCTGTAGCAGGTAATGCAGGGGGATATTGCAGCTTGGGAAACAACAGAGCAATTCTACCAGCACTTTTATATAATTATAGTAATTATTTATAATAATAATGGATGCCTACAGGTAATCTGGAACAGGTTGCCCAGAGAGGTTGTGGATGCTCCTTCCTTTGAGGTGTTTAGGGCCAGGCTGGACAAGGCACTGAGCAGCCTGGTCTAGTGGGAGGTGTCCCTGCCCATGGCAGGGGGGTTGGAACAAGAAGATCTTTAAGGTCACTTCCAACCCAAACTATTTTATGACTCTGTGATCTGTTGAACTGGATCCCAGACATCTCTGTTTTCTGCATGAGATGTTATCTACCTACATATAGCCTACCTACAATAGCAGCAGGTGTTTGTAACTTCAAGTAGCTGGACATGGGAGTGGATGCATCTGGTCAGGTCATATCTTCAGCACCACCACTGCTACAACCTAGTGGAATTGTATATATCAAAATTGCATGGTTTTCAAATAATTTCCTTGCCGTTGTAACAAAAAAACCACCATATTGTTTTAGCACTACTGCTGCACTGTGGGAGGAGAATGCCTAGAATGAGTTGTTTCCATGCTTCAAGGATGCATTTTGATGGTCAGCCGCAAGCCCTGCCCTACCAGGAGTTGTGTGGGCCTGAGGACAACACCTGGCCATCCATGGCTGCAGTCAGGGTGCAGCTAAATGGCTTTGTGCTGGCTCACATGGAAATTGCTTCATCATAGAATCATAGAATTGTTTGGGCTGGAAGGGACCTTAAAGGTCACCTAGTTCCAATTTCCCTTGGTGTGAGGGACACCTCCCACTACACCAGGTTGCTCAATGCCTCATCCAGCCTGGCTTTAAACACCTCCAGGTATTGAGGGGGCATCCACAACCTCTCTGGGCAGCCTGTTTCAGTGTCTTACCACCCTCACAGTAAATGTCTCACCGGAGGGTAGTAAATGCCCCATGGCAGAGTAGTGAGGACCTGCAGCAGGCAAGGGCTATCATCCTGCTGTGAACTGTGGTGTGTAGCACACCCATGCTTTGTACTGTCCAAAAAAAAAAAAAAAAGTCCCCCAAGTACACAGAGAGCACACAAGTCAAAGTCTCAAAGAGGCAAGTCTCTGACTTGTGCATGGAACTGGTGTGATGTTTGCTTTCCCTCTTGGGTTTCATGATGTCATTCTTCCTCTGCTGGCCTTCACCCACAGAAGTGTTTGCCTGTGGGTTGAGGAGGCTGGAGGAGGTGGGGGGGGGGGCTAATATTTTTACTTTAATTGCCCTACAATGCAGCCAGTTCCTAGCCAAAGATGAATATTTGGCTACAACATGTGATGGGCATTGAGCAACATGCAAAACAATCTCAAGGAACGCTGGACTGTGTCACTGAGTGAACATCTCACCACAGCTCCTCCTCCCCTTCAGAGGCCACAGCCTTCCACCCAAACTGTATGACCTTTCCACATGAAAAAAGGTATTTCTCAAAGCAGAACAAATCTTTTTTTCCCCAGCGGGTGACTACACAAACATGGCCTTGCACTGGCCACTGTGACCTGTTTCATAGCAGCAATCAAACAAATCACTAAAACTGTGATTTATACCCACTGGTCAGGACAGGGAGGTTTGGCAAAAGGAAGAAAAATGTGAAGTCAGTAAGAGATGGCAACTATAACTCAAATAGCAAAGCTTCCTGGTGGAAGGTGCCATTTAAAACTCTTGGAAGGGATGTATGTCTCCTGCTGGTGGACTCCTCTGAGTAAGTTCATCCGTCCAGAGGCTGTATGACTGACCCACAGAAAGGAAATATGGAGAGGTGAACGATGGATCTACTCAATATCACAGAGGTACCAACAATGGGAAGACATGAGGAAACAGATAGAGGAACTGCCATCAGCTGAAGTTTTCTAGGACTACATGGCCCAGGACCATGGGCTCATTAAGAGACAGGGAAAGGATTTGGCACTCTTGCTTGTAACTTCTCCTTCCCTAACTTTCTCAGCCACATTAGCTGTGATTTACCTTCTCTGTTTCATCACCGTGATGTTGTTTTTCCCAAGCAGCATCTGGAGTGCAGGCAACATGTCAAGCAGAAGAAGCACTGTGCCCCGCCCAAACAAGATTATTATCTAAAACCAGGGAATACACCAGTGTTGCACAATGGGCTTTGAGCCCTATGGGGACATCTGTGTCCACACACACCACTGTGTGACCAGGTCTCCTGGCCTGTGCCTACCCAAGACCAGACCATAACCACTGCATATGCCCCAGGCCATTCTGGGGGAGTCTGGAAGCACATGGGAGCAGGGAATAGGAAAGGAAAACATCCAAGCAAAAGAAAGATATTTTACCAATGGGCAAATAGGATTGGACCAGGAGTCGTATTGCTAAAGGTCAAATTCTGCATGTATTTCCCTCAAACCATGGCTTGCTCCAGGTTTCACACCAGCACAGACAAAAATGGAGCTGCCATCAAGGAGTAAGGAAAACTTACTGGGAGGGGAGCGTAGATCCAGAGTCACATACATCTTCCGACCAAGTACTATATTCAAAGAGCTCTTGAGCACCAAACTTGATCAGAGGAAGCAAGGGGACGTTTGGTACCAGTAGAGCATTAGATATCTCCACATCTCCATGGCATTGGGGTGCTCTCCCTAAGCACGGATCCAGGAAATCAAACTGAAACTGACACTGGGCAGAACAAGAGAACACAATGGCTGATCCACACACAGGCCCTCTGGTTATGACACACCCTGTATAGCCATTGTCACTGGCATTTAGCTAAATGGACACTCACTTCTGGGGCTGCCTCAACATCCTCTCCACGCTCTCAGGCCATGTCAGGTGGAGACAGAGGTGATGGTGGTACCACCTTTCCAGCCTATGGCAGGGGGGTTGCAACTAGATGATCTTTAAGGTCCCTTCCAACCTAAACTATTCTATGTCAAGTAGGCACTGCATTTGGGTTCAGCCCATCCTGACCCAAAGCCAACACAGATATTAGAGTAATCAGAGACTTTCAGGTGTTAGAGGATGGATTAAAGAGCAGGTTGCAAGCAGGGCTGATGAAACTTGACTTTTACTCATTATGACAAGACCTCTTAGTAGGAGAAGAGCAGAACCTGAAGTAGTGAAAGCAGAAACCAAGGCTGAGAAAGGAAACATAAACCATAGAATATCCTCTGACGACTTGACCAGACTGGTAGAACTGGGGAAAAAAAAAAAAAAAGAAAATTCCTCACTAAAGCTGCCTCAAGGAACAATCTGCTTTGGAGAGTAACTTAGCACAAAATGATCACAGACTGCATGAAGCTTTGTGGAGAAGAGCTGTCTTGCACTCCTGACGCGCACACACACACCTAAGATGACTGCCTGGACAACCAGGATCCAGCTTGGCACTTTCCCATGATTTCCCATAGATTTCCATCTATGGGATATACCTGGTCCTATCAAAAAAGGCCCTGAATCCAATTTAAGAGAAATCATTCTATAATGTATCTAACCATTCTATGCTTCCTAGGCAGCATCACAGGTATCTTTTTTCACAATACACATGAAAAATTAACTGTGAAATTATTCTTTGTGCTGACCTGCCAATTATCCAGTCTGCTCAGCAAGGTAGAAAACCCATTTATTGGTTCCAGCCAGTTAATGTCAAATTTTTCACTTTCACACTGGTGAAGTAAAAATTAGACAGTCTTTACAGAATTTATTTTCAAGTAGGTCCTGGAGAGCCATGTAGATAGAATCATAGAATAGTTCGGGTTGGAAGGGATCTTAAAGATCATCGAGTTCCAAACCCCCTGCCATAGGCAGC
>VZTY01005567.1:45686-83773 GCA_013400935.1 Turnix velox
AGTAGAGGGGTAAAATCACCTCTCTCGACCTGCTGGTCACACTCCTCTTGATGCAACCCAGGATTTGGTTGGCCTTCTTGGCTGCAAGTGCACACTGGCGGCTCATGTTGAGTTTGTCATCCACTGACACCCCCAAGTCTTTCTCTTCAGAGCTGCACTCAAGCCACTCTGCACCCAGCCTGTATCTGTGCTTGGGATTGCTCTGACCCAGGTGCAGGACCTTGCACTTGGCCTTGTTGAACTTCATGATCTTGGCATGGACCCACCTCTCAGGCCTGTCAAGGTCCCTCTGGATGGCCTCCCTTCCTTCAGGTGTATCTACTGCACCACTCAGCATGTCCTTCTTATGTCTCCTAGTTGTCCTCCAGTCTTTTTGCCTCATGCAGTTTCCTAGGAGTGTCTTCTCTTCATTTGAAGTCAGTGAGGAGTCTGTCTTGTCTTACCAGTCAACAATCTGCATCACTCCTGATCCAGCCAAGAAAACTACAGTAGAATGTTAACTCTATATGACCATGGACCTTGACCCCTTAGGAAAGAGCTAAGTAGGCACTGCTGAACACATCAGCAGAAGGGCACTGAGGCATTTGACCATTGAAACTGAAACAAAAGGAGAAGAGCAAAGATGGGCACACAGCTGGTGAAAGCTGAGTCATCCTCATATAAACAGAGAAAAGACCAAGCTGCCAGATGGTTTCCCAAGGAAGATGCAATAATTTTCCAGCTATTATAAAAGCGCATGCTGGGAATGTGCTGCTGTCAGAAAGAGCCACTCATTTACAGCCTGCACTGTGAGAAGTTCAAAGTTGTGGCGGTCTCAATGTCACCTCAGAATTCTTATTATACAGGCAATTCAGATTTCTGGTGATTATTCTTCCTTAGACAGAAACCATGCAGCCAAATCCAGCCTACACAAGGGATGGAGGAGGTGAACTTTAAGGCTGATTGATCTGAGCATTGTAAAATGCATTTGTGGAAATGCCCTCCTCAGTAAAGACTTTCTTGCCTAAATCTTCTGCTGGAGGTTTATTGCTTGTACATGAAAAACTTCTGCAAATACCCCCCAAAGGTATTTATGGTCAAACTTTTGGAGAATACAAGGAAAATCCAGAACTGGACTGTCTTAATGAGACCCTGCAGAGTCTCCATCTTCAAAAAAGCCATTCTGCTCAGAATGACTCTCATCACCTCAGCCTGGGGTGTGTGAACACTCACCTAATAAAAATTATCTACCAAACAGCCCTTCCAAGCTGTCCAAGGAAATATTCATACCTTGACAGGAGATGTGCCAAAAATGCTTGAAAAGCAGGAAATGCTTTTGCAAGGATTGTCACCTTCCAAATAGCCCAGGAGAGAGAAGGAGAGAATGTGCAGTGTACCCCTGATGAGCAGGGACTTCTCATGGGGCAAAGCAAGCTCCAAGGCTGCTTCTGAGCAACACAGTGACTACTAGATAAAATATGAAAAAAATATATGAAAAAAGATCATCAGGAGGCTGATGCTAAACAAAAAACAAGATCCAGAGAAGAATCTGGGTCACAGGCTGGGCATCCCTCTCCTTTTCTCTACAACAGTGTTTTTTTTCTGCTAGGTAATAAATACATAATTACTAATATATGGTCAAACCTATGTGCTTGCAGATTAAAATTTCGGCATATAAAGAGTGAATAATTCTGCTGTCAGATAAAATGGATGCCTTTAGAATTGCCTACCTTATTTACAGATAGTTGCTACTAGGATCATAATTCCTGCCCTAAAGTGGAGAATGTCTTAAATAGGCTGGAACATTTTGAGTACATCTCTTCTACCTGTACCTTCTCCCCCCTCCTGAAATAGCTCATGATGAAATTTTTCATCCAAAAGGTCACAGATCATAGGACAACATTTTATTTTTATCCTGAATTACTTATTTGTGAGGATCAGGTATTTTTTTCTCTTTTAAAATGGGAGTTAAGAAACCTGAGCCAGTGGAAGCCTTTGGGTAAGTTCATTTAACACAAAATCCCACTATAATTTCTCACTCTTTGGGAGTAATTATAATGGCATTTTCAGGAACTAGGTTTGCAAAAGCAAGGCTGTTACTGGATATTCAGAAAACAGAAAAGTAAGTGCTGTATTCATTACAACACTGTGTTGGCACAGAAACACTCATGACTTTTCCAATAGCCTTGTATTTAAATATAGTATTTTAGAAATTTTTACAAGGTAAAGAGAGGGTAGGAAATTGATGGCAAAAGGGGTGTTTCTCAGGTTCCAGAATCCAAAGTAATTTTGGTTGGCTGACTGAAAGCTTGTTAATATTTCTGAATGTCCCACAATCCTTCTACAGGTGATACTAACCCATACTCACCTTGCCCATTTCAGTCTATCACATAGATTTTATGAACAGGGGAGAATCTAAGAGCAGTATAAGCCCGAGGAAAATGGGCAGCTATCCAAAAGGGAGACAATCATCATTAAAGTCAATCTTAAGAAGCCATGTAAAAGGCTGTCATTTTAATTGTTGGGCAAAATCTCCAGCAAAGCCAAGGCAGGTTTGCTTGTGTGGGCGAGACTGGAGAAGCAAGACCTCTGTGCATGTGTGAGCCTGCAGAACAGGGCAGAAAAACAGTTGTTTATGCAACATTAAAGTTGAGAAATGAAGTGGGCAAGAACTGAAGCAGGCAAGAAATGAAGCGTTAGGGTTGAGTGCTCAACTGTAACATTGCCTCCCAGTATTTAAGGTAGCATTGCACATTGTCAGGAATCCATGCACTGGGCAAAATTAGAATCATAGAACCATAGAATAGTTTGGGTTGGAAAGGACCTTAGAGACCATCAGGTTCCAAGCCCTCTGCCATAGGCAGGGACACCTCCCACTAGACCAGGCTGCTGATTGCCTTGTCCAACCTGGCCTTAAACACCTCCAGAGAGGAGGCATCCACAACCTCTCTGGGCAACCTCTTCCAGGGTTTCACTGACCTCACCACAAAGAATTTCTTTCTTATATCTAGCCTGAATCTACCCCCTTCCAATTTACATCCATTATTTCTAGTCTTTCCATCACATATCCTATTAAAAAGTCCTACCCCTGCCTTTCTGTAGGCCCCCTTCAGGTATTGAGAAGCTACTATGAGCCTTCTCTTCTCCAGGTTGAGCAACCCCAACTCCTTCAGCCTGTCTTCATAAGGCTCCAGCCCTTTGATCATCTTCGTGGCCCTCCTCTGGACCTGCTCCAACAGCTCAATGTCCTTCTTATGTTGAGGACTCCAAAACTGGACACAATAGTCCAGATGGAGTCTCACCAGAGCCAAATATAGGGGCAAAATCACCTCTCTTGACCTGCTGGTCACACTCCTCTTGATGCAACCCAGGATTTGGTTGGCCTTCTTGGCTGCAAGTGCACACTGGCGGCTCATGTTGAGTTTGTCATCCACTGACACCCCCAAGTCTTTCTCTTCAGAGCTGCACTCAAGCCACTCTGCACCCTGCCTGTATCTGTGCTTGGGATTGCTCCAAGCCAGGTGCAGGACTTTGCACCTTAGTAAAAAATCAGCTCTTGAGTTTGGCAGCTTTGTCACCATCCTAGAAGATCAGGCAGAGATATGTGAAGCCTCTCTTGTGCTGCTGCTTGTTGTTGGACCCTATCTGCTTCTGTGTGCCTGGAAGATGTGCTCACACCATTCCTTCAGCTCGCATTGCTCTCACTCACCTAAATCTGCAAAAATCTTTCTCATTTCAGCACCTCATGACCTTAAGATGTAAAAACAGAGATGCTGATGATTATTAATTCATTTCACTCTGGAAATTCCCCCCTCTCTGCAGCATGAGGTCCCACTTGAAATCTGCTTCATCGGTGCCTGAACTTCAAGGTACCTAAGATGAATGGGGTGGGTTATGCTCTTTGAGTGTTACTGAGAGCCTTAGTGATATCTGATTTCCTTTGCCTCGGTTGTATCTTGCTCATGCATGTGTTTTTCACAGAAACCTAACAAAAGTGTGGCCAGACCAAATTGAGATGTTTCTCCTTATCTGCTGTTTAATGCGACCGCTGGCTCCTTTGAGGCTGGAGTTAAGTGTTAGGTTTCAGTCACTGTAATTAGGGGCTGTTAGAAATGATAGTTGAATCTATTTTCTGAGCCAAACCAATCACTCAGATACTGAGAAAAGGAAAACAGAGGTCAGACAAACGTTAGATCTGATCACTTGGGGTTAAATGCAAAGTAAGCTGGAAAATTTGAAAGGCACAGGGATGAGGAAGTGTTGCCTTTTAGTAGCCACAGGCTCTCATTTTTCAGAAGGAAAAAAAAGCTCTCATTGTAGCCACTGGACTGTGCTTGACCTGGCAGTCTTGCATAGTTGAATTTTGAGAGCTGATGTGGACTTTGTAAGGATCTACCTGCAGCAGCATTTTCAGGTCCTCCTGTGCTTGCAAGAAGAGACAGTTGTCTTGTTATGTGTCAGCCATTGGGAGCATCCTAGACCAAGAGCCAGAAAACAGCTAATTACTGAGTGAATAATTAGGTATTGCAGTGCAGGGCACAGCTTCCTTGCTGAATGGGAAAGGCTGGTCCTCTGATGTGCTGCTTGCACAGGTACTGAGGGACACTCAGCTTCCAGGTGTCCCAGTAGAAGGATAATAATAGGTTGACCTGTCACTGAACAACTAGCATGTTCCACAGTTCTTCAACAAGGGCAAGTGCAAGGTCCTGCACCTGGGTTGGAACAATCCCAAGCACAGATGGGTGGAGAGTGGCTTGAGTGCAGTCCTGAAGAGAAGGACGAGGGAGTGTCAATGGATGACAAACTCAACATGAGCCACCAGTCCACACTTGCAGCCCAGAAGGCCAACCAAATCCTGGGTTCCATCAGCAGAATTGTGACCAGCAGGTCAAGAGAGGTGATTTTGCCCCTCTGCTCAGGTCTGGTGATGCCCCATCTGGAGTATTGTGTCCAGTTCAGGAGCCTTCAACATAAGAAAGTTATTGAGCTGTTGGAGCGGGTCCAGAGGAGGGCCATGAAGATGATCAAAGGGCTGGAGCAACTGCCCTACGAAGACAGGCTGAAGGAGTTGGGGTTGTTCAGCTTGGTGAAGAGAAGGCTCAGGGGGACCTCGCAGTAATTTCTCAATACCTGAAGGGAGCCTACAGAAAGGCAGGGGTAGGACTTGTTAATAGATACGTGATGGGAAGACTAGAAATAATGGATGTAAATTGGAAGGGGGTAGATACAGGCTACATATAAGAAAGAAGTTATTTACAGTGAGAGTAGTGAAACACTGGAAGAGGTTGCCCAGAGAGGTTGTGGGTGCCCCCTTTCTGGAGGTGTTTAAGGCACTGAGCAGCCTGATGTAGTGGGAGGTGTCCCTGCCTGTGGCAGGGGGGTTGGAACTCGGTGATCTTTAAGGTCCTTTCCAACCTGAGGTATTCTATGATTCTACAGACACTTAAGCTAAGATGGGGGTTTTCAAAAGTGCTGAGAGCTCAGGCTTCCAGTCGGGTGCAAATTAAAGCAGTAGCTTCATTAACTATGTGGTCATACATGTAACCAACTCATTGCAGATATAGTCCTAGAAGCTGGGTCATGAAGACCACTGGTATGCAGTAGAGAATTAACTCCTGGGCTCCTCCACCTTGCATGGGGTCAGATGACAGAAATATCTCATATTTTTTGACCACTCCCTTAAAATATAGAAGACTCCCAAGCCAGAAGAATGGCATTTTACTGTTGCCAACTAACGTGGATTTTGCTGGCTCATCTTCAAATGCTCAGCTTTGAAAATTCTTGCCTTTTCTTTTTACAGGCATTTTTCTGCCTGACGTTGAACCTCACATCAATCAGCTTCTGCTTCAAAAAGCCAAACACTGCATTTAAGGGATGGGGGTGGCTACAAACTGGACACAGATTATCCCAGTAAACTTGTGTAGAATGAGCTCTGGTGTTTGGAAACCCCCATACACAGCATTTCAAGGGTTGAGGCACATCCCAGCATTTTTTTTCCTGCTGCATCTTGGACTCTGATGCTAGAGTATGCCTAATGCATCCAGCTGCCCTGGAGCCAGGGCTTTACCTCTGCTCATTCACCATAAACCCCTGCTGTTCTGTGGGAACATCTGCTCCTTTGTGCTCCACCCAAACACCACACGCATTCTTCTGAAATTTCTCTTTCTACAGGTCTGGTTGCTTTTTTGCCAGCAGCAATGTACATGCTTGACACGCTAAGAAAAAAGTATTTAGCAGGAGGAAAAGTGCATTCTTCAAAAATTATTCTCACTGTAGAATGAAGAGGAGAAAACTAACACCCCTGAACTTCAGGATCCTATTTGCAAAAGGAAAGGAGCTTAACTAAGCCACTTAAACCTACCATTCCCTCTCCATAATGTATTTCAAAAGGTGTTTATGAAATTTACTGGACCAAGGATCAGGGTGGCTGTACAGCACCCTGAGATCCATACTATCCTTTTGTGAATCCATCTTCAGTGAGAGACCTGGACATGGATTTCTACCCGTGCTTCCACCTTGGGTTCTGTGAAAGGGGCTGTGAATTTGGGGCCAGTTTCTGGCCAACTAGGACAACTCTCCTTCCTTATCTCCCTGGTGGTGATCTATACCCTACATCAAAGACTGAATTTGCCTCTGTTTGGACGATTGGTGTCAGGGGGGTGTGGTGGACAAAGGTTCACCCTTGGGGCATTTTATCAGTCATGCTTTTCCCTGTGAATCTCAGAATTCCTGATTTTGGCTTGCAGGGAAAAGTTATGATTGAAGAACTGTTACCAAGTTGTTTGAATCCAGCTACAGGTCCATTTCCATCATGTTTAATAACATCCATAAATAGTTTTATTCCTCTGTACATGCTGCAGATGCATGCCTTTGCACCTATGTTGGCCTTGGGCAGAGAAAGAGTTTGGTGAAACAATCCTCAAAACCCACTTTCTTACTCGAGATAGAAGATTTTTAAAGTGTCTTACAAGTGGACAAGTGGACCAGGCTGGACAAGGCACTGAGCAGCCTGGTGTAGTGGGAGGTGTCACTGTCTAAGGCAGAGGGATTGGAACTCGATGGTGTTTATGGTCCCTTCCTACCCGAACTATTCTATGATTCTATGTGTGCATTGCACAAGGCTAAGCCAGCAAAACCAAGGTATGAGAGGACACTGACATGCTTCTTTGTTCCTCACTTTATGGCCACGACTTTCAGCACCTTCTTAATGTTGGAAAAGAAATGGAGGGAGGAGCAAATATTTCTCTGAATTCCCTTACTTTTCTTGCAAACAACGCTATTAAGAGAAAGAAGTGAATTCTCTTCTCTCTAGCAAAATTCTCTGCAAAAGCAGATGGCAATTATGACTGTAATGAGCACAGACATCAACTAGAAATGAATCAGTTCTGTACTTTTTAACTACTCTGGAACTACAGATCATGTCTATGGTGTAAAAGTTCATCTTAGAAAATCTATTCGTTAGCATGATTAGATCAGCACCACCACAATATTCAATATAACTTTGCCTTTGGCAGCAGCAAGGACAGCTGGGCAAAGCAGCCTTTAGCACGATGCTAGTTAAGGCATGTCAGATAATCTGCTTTCCAGCACAAGGTCGTCTCCCACAACAGACAACTCATAGCAAAGGAACTAGTTTCAGTGGTCACTAAATAAATTAAAATTTTTCTGAGGTTATATATGGGATGAGTCAACACCCAACACCTCAGGACATCTTCTTATGGCAGCTTACAGGAGAATGCCCAAGCCCAACAGGAGATCTGCATGCTCCCAGCAAAGTCTTAAACTTGGAAATGAGCATTTCTGGGAGCTCTAGCTCATCTGGGGAGTTCTTAGAATCATAGAATAGTTTGGGCTGGAAGGGACCTTAAAGATCATCAAGTTCCAACCCCTCTGCCATAGGCAGGGACCTTGGTTTCCAGCTGATTAGGCTACAAAAGGCTTCTTGGACACCAGAACAGTCTGTGTCCCTGAACTTGCCACAGCTGCACATCCCTCTTCTCAGTCCATTTCCTCACCATAGTTTCCATCAAGCTGCCCCTTCCACTCTGGTTGTGTTTTCTTAAAGCTACTGTTGTGAAGGTTTCATTTGCAAATGCTGTCTTGCATTTTACTCCTAAAAAGCATTCTTACTTTCAAACTCTCCCTCTCTGGTGGTTATGGACATTCTATCTGTGCAAGCAGGTAGTTCATGAAGTGCAAATGCTGTAATTGAATATCCAACACAGAAATAATTTCATGACCTGAAGGATCTAATGAACCTTGATGTTCCTGCAAGGTATTTCATCAAGTTGCTCCTTAAACATTATGCATGCAGGGACAGGTGAAAGTGTCTGGTCAAAAATGCATGTATTCCACCTGTAACCTGGGACATGTGAAAAGACATAAAAACTAACAATACTATATTACTGTAGCAAGGAAACTGGTTTTCAGGCATGGCAGGGGTCAGCAGAGGTTGATCAACACAGGTTGGTCAACACATTAAAGCAGCACTGGACACCAAGTGGTGAGAAGCACAACCATTTGGGCTTCACTCAACGAACTACAGAGTATGCAAAGCCAACTCTGCCAACCCATTGGCCAGCATCAGAGGTCTCTGAAGTCTGCTCTCATCATATGAACTACATCACTATAAGCTCTCTTCTCATGCCTTGGGATACAGGTCTCACCGACACTATCTCTAGCTGTAATCTAGTCCAGCTGCTGGCAGTGGAAATTGTCCTGCACTCACTTTGCCCTAGCAGAAGATTCTCCAGTCCATGAGAACTCCTTCCCTTAGCAGCTTAGCCAGTTTTTCTGGTTTGTTTTGCATTGCCATAGTGGAATAGAGAGGCTGGTGTGGCTACTCTGGCTGACTGACTCCTTCCCAGCTGCCTAAGAAAACTACCTCCAGAGCAGATATGAAACCGTGAGAAAAGACAGAGAGCTAAGGTTGCAAAGAGGATGGGACAAAAGCCTGGAAAGTCCAAACATCAGAAGTTACCCTTCCCTCAAGATCAGGAGAATTTCTAATCAGCGTTTCAACCTTCACTCTGTCTGCCAGTCTAGGTGTTTTATGGATCCTCTCATCTGCATGCTGTTTAGAGATGCCTGGCTTAGCCCTTTGCCTTCATTTTGAAGATGTTGAAAGGCACACCAAAGATTCTAAAGGAGACTGCAGCAGAGAGGAGATGGAAGAACAGATGAACACCCAATCTGAAATCTATCTTTCCTCCACAGCAGAGTGCCTGAGCACAGTGCCTTAAGTACCTGCACACACAGGACATGCTGCTACAGACCAACATCCCATCTGTAGACCCAAAAGGAAAGTATGTTCTCTACAAATCTTTGTGAATTCTTTCTGCCTGTAAAAAATAAGTCTGCATTCTTTCCCATTAAAAGACAAGACATGGATGATTATCTGCATGGATACAGCCCCGGCAGACAGTCGTCTCATTTTACTCTCCAAAATTAACTCTTGCTCACACCTGTAAGTCTTTTTTTCCCCAGGACAGGTATCAAACCTTACTAAGAAGTCTCCGTAATTCTCAAGAAACCAGAGTTCCCAGAATTTGCAATGCCAGAAGACAAAACCAATTTACTTACTCATGACCTTTGAAACCCCGGGGCATCACATCAACCTCCCCCCCCTCTCCCATATCCTGGCTACATACTTTAGCTCTATTCCTATCAGAGTCTTCCATGAGCAGATTCAATGCACTTGACCCACAGAAAGCTGATCTAGGTCTTGAAGAAAGGGGTGCCTCACCACTGGGCTAGGAGTAAAGAGCTCAGAGTGGGTACTGGTATGCCCCAGCGCTCAGGAGGGGCTGGCTGTGAGACCAAGTAGCCCGGGGCAGAGGTGGGAGAAAGGAGAAGAGGGAGTAGGGGGTTGTCCTAGGCAAGCTCTTTGGAGGGACAGGTGAAAGTGTCTGTCAGGTCAAAAATACATATATTCCACCAGTAACCCTCCTGGGGCATGTAGAAAGACACAAAACCTAACAATAGTACATTACTGTAGCAAAGAAACTAGTCTTCAGGCACGGCAGTGGTCAGCATAGGAAGGTCAACACAGGTTGGTCAACACATTAAAGCAGCACTGGACACCAGTTGGTGAGAAGCACAACCATTGGAAGATGGGGACATGGGGAAGATGGGAGTAAATTGGGGGATAATTGGGGTAGTGGTGATGGGAGGATATTGGAAATACTGGGGCTCCTGGGGAGTAGTGGGACAATGAGGGCACCAGGGAATACTGCGGATAAGTGGGGCAACTGGAGACCATACTGGGGGTGCTGTCATACTGAGGGTGGTGGGGGGGATAATTTGGGCTACTGGAACTACTGGGGAACACTGAGAGATACTGGAGATAGTGAGAGACTGGGGAATGGGAGACTGGAAGAGGGGAGATTCAGGCTGGATATAAGAAAGCAATTCTTTATGGTGAGGGTGGTGAGACACTGGAAGAGGTTGCCCAGAGAGGCTGTGGATGCCTCCTCAATCCCTGGAGGTGTTTAAGGCCAGGCTGGATGAGGCACTGAGCAACCTGGTCTAGTGGGAGGTGAACCTGCCCATGACAGAGAGTTGTAACTAGATAATCTTTAAGGTTCCTTCCAACCCAAACCATTCTATGATTCTGTGATTTGGGCTTCACCCAACGACCTACAGAGTATGCAAAGCCAACTCTGTATCCAAGTTATCCTTGGAGCTGGTGCTTGGGGTGGTACCTGGGTTGGCTTAGGAGGGGCTCTTCTTATACTTCAGGTGTTCTCCGTGTGAATAGACAGGCCATGATCACCACTGTGTGCCGCTATTCTCATGCCTGGGGCAAGGGTTTTCCCTCTGCAGCTGGGGACAGATAGGGAGGCAAGAAGCCCCAGGAGGAATCTGCTGCCTGAATCTGATATGCAAAATGTCCCCAACAGACTTATACCGTGACAGCTCCCACACAGCCATTAAAAACAGCAGTCCTACAAGAGAAATGCCTTCCCAGTTGAAAGTTTCGAAATTATTTCTATTTGCATCGCAATGAATTTGCCACTGGCAGGGGTTGGAACTCAGGAGTTAATGTGCTGCAGGTTTTATGGTAAACGAATGCTTCTGGAGCCATAATTCATGTTAATTGACAGGAGCTGTCTACAACACTGTGAAATATGCACATCAGAGCTGCAAAACAGGAATCCCTGTGTGCACGTAAAACAAACAGTGCCCTTCGCTTCCAAGCACCCTGATTGCTTCTCTTTTTCACATCAAATAAAAACTGCTAGTTACACCCGTATCTGAAATGAGGTGTGAAGAGTCAGAGACAAATCTGTACCAAACCAGCCAAAGGCAGGAACTGGAAGAGGAATTTACCTGAGAAACAGTCAACCATTTCCATCCGCACCACGCTTTGATCATAAAATGCACTGAACAACTATAGCAAGCCCAGGGCAATGAAAATCATCAGGCAATTGCCACCTGCCTGACCCATTTTCATCATTTTGGTTAAAAAAAAAAGGGAGACCAACTGGGGCAAACTGCCTAAGCACCACTGCCTAGGGCACAATCAGCATCCCTTGGAGGGATTTGCTTGGGAAATTAATGTATTCTGTGAGTAGATCAGCTTTTAATGAACAAACTGCATTTAGAGCCTTACATTGAGGAGAAGACATTCATCAGATAGGAAACCAGTGAAACCAGGGAGGGGATGTGCCCAAGGATCTTTACTGGAACCACTGAGATGTGAGGATGGTGAGATGCTGGAACAGGTTGCCCAGAGAGGTTGTGGATGCCCCCTCAATCCCTGGAGGTGTTCAAGGCCAGGCCGGATGAGGCATTGAGCAACCTGGTCTAGTGGGAGGTGTCCCTGCCTATGGCAGGGGGGTTGAAACTATATGATCTTTTAGGTCCCTTCTAACCAAATTATTCTATGATTCTAGGTGGATGAGTTTGCTACAAACAGAGGCTTGTGAAGTGAAATAGTCAAATGTTGTGCACAAAAAGGGATTTCAAAGGAAACACCCAGAAAGTCACAGAATCACAGAATGACCCGGGTTGGAAGGGACCTCAAGGATCATGTAACTCCAACCCCCCAAAAAAAACTCCATCTTGTCAAAGTGTGCCATCAACGCACAGCCATCCTTAGAAGATAATTGGTTTTGGCAGTGTGTTTGGGGAAGATTTTTAGAGGCTGAAGGAGTTGGGGTTGTTCAGCTTGCTGAAGAGAAGGCTCAGGTAGGTCAATACCTGAAAGGGGCCTACAGAAAGGCTGGGGTAGGACTTTTTAATAAGATATGTGATGGGAGGACTAGAAATAATGGATGTAAATTGGAAGAGGGTAGATTCTGGCTGGATATAAGAAAGAAATTCTTTAGGGTGAGGTTAGTGAAACAATGGAAGAGGCTGCCCAGAGAGGTTGTGGATGCCCCCTCTCTGGGGGTGTTTAAGGCCAGGCTGCACAAGGCACTGAACAGCCTGACCTAGTGGGAGGTGTCCCTGCCTATGGCAGGGGAGTTGGAACTTGATGATCTTTAAGGTCCCTTCTAACCCAAACTATTCTATGATTAGCTGCAGGGGACAATGTTTGGCCTTAGAAAATCCATCCTACATCAACAAACACAGCTAATGTCAGTTAGCACACACTGAAATTGCAGAGTGTTTTTTGGTTTCTTGTCTTTTTGCAACAACAAGCAAAATGCCAGCTAACCCTACCTGTTCCCACCATCCAAAGCATCTTTCCATCACCTCCCTGAGACCTGTGAAAAACCACTTGGATGTCCCATCAGCTGTGATCCATTCCCAGCACAATCCACCATCCTGAGCCAGTCTCAGGCTTAAAAAAGGTGCAATGCATCTCCAGGCTGGCACAGCAAGACCTGGGCAGATGATGCGAGTTGGGGCACAGTGTGAAAAGGGAGGAGGGAATAAATGGCCCATGTTGCTCAATCTGTGAGATTGCACAAAGCTCAGGAGGCACTGTGGAGAAAAGGAGGTTCTAATGGATCATGCTCTGAATTACATTTTGCTGTCTGATTTTTTACATGCTTTAATTTCCTAGTTTTCTGATGTGAGAAGGCCCAGGGTCCAGCTTTCTGTCTTACAGAACAACCAGTGAGCATCTTAATTCACTAATGGCAGGGCTCTGCCAATCTTCACACCATATAGTTCCTTATTCCCAAGAGGGATGCTGGTGCATTCAGCATGAGCAGGGGAGTTGGAACTAGATGATCTTTAGGGTCCCTTCCAACCCAAACTATTCTATGATTCTATGATCCTTGGATCAAGGTGCTGCAAGTGAGCTCAGCACAGACAGGATTTTGCCCAAACAGGGAATCATTACTAAGCCTTAGCTTGCCCCTTTCATTAGCAGAGCAGTTCTGCTGGTTCACTTCTGCAGAACTAGAGAAGAAAACAGTGAATGATGATTCCTTCCCCAAAAGGCCTGAAACTTCTGAGCCCAGCCCTGCAATCATCACACCCACAGCTCTTCTCTGACTAACTTAAGCAGTTCTATGCGTGGATGAGGTTGGAAGATCTTTGGGATGAGACCTCAGGTAATCCTGACCTGACCTGACTCATGAAGGAGGGAGGAAGGAGCTCAATCCAACTGGCTTGGGATGCAGTTCATCTTGCCAGAGGTGCCTAATGCCAGTTTCTTTGAAAATAACTAATCATCTTTCTGATTAAGTTTAGATATTCTTAGATGGGCAAGGAGAAACAAGTCCAAGCTGAAGACACCATCAGAAAGGAGTGGAAGAGGAATAGTAGCTGGGACAAATTGTTCTCATTGGGAAGCTCAGCTTGTTTTTGCATCTAGAGCTTTGTCTGAGAAGATTTCCTCTCCCACTCCATCACCAATGCTGAGTGAAAGCAAACAGGGCATGTCACTCATTTTGGATTTGACCCTGTACCATTCAAATCATCCAGGCTCTGGCTTTAGCCCCCAGTTCACAGGTGGGCAGGGAACACAGCCCCTATAACATCCTGCCTACCCTGATGACAGCAAAAAGAGCATTTCTGAAACATGTCAGCAAAAATATTAGAATGAGATGGTTTTCAAATCCCAGCGTGGACAGAAGGAGCTGCTTTTTAGTAGGTGTTAGCAGGAACAGATAAAACTGCTCAGTTGAAAATATGTCATCTTTCATTTGGGAATGTGTCAGTGCAAGTGTGTTAACACCTTCACGCCAAGTCTGGATGAGCCCTGGAGGAAGAGGACAGCTGAAGTGGGGAGGAGATGGAGTGGGAACTTGCTCTGGAGGCAGCCCAGTGCTGCAAAGATTTGGATAGGTGAGATAAAGCAACTGTCCTCTAAAGGGAACATTTTAAAGCCCAGAGGTTTAGGAAAGGCGTTTGCAACTGCCAGCGTTTTACACCTGCTCAAAGCAAACTCTGAGAGTCTGCTGGGGGCAGCTGTAACCACATGGAGACTTTTTCTGCACTGGGATTCCCAAGGCTGATGTTACTGTGGGAGCTAAAACAGGTTCAGCAGCAGTAGGACCACTATAGGAGCTAGACCCAAGTGAACAGTGCCAGGGAGGAAAGGGATGACTTTCCAAGAGCTCAAGCTATTCTTCTGCTGTAGCTGCTTTGGCATTCAGGCTGGCATTTTGGATCCTGCACTCCCAGAGCAAATCCCAGCCTAAGTATCTTCATGTGTCTGCATCAACAGCCAGAGCAGAGCTTCAGG
Source organism: Turnix velox (assembly GCA_013400935.1). Taxonomy (NCBI): domain Eukaryota; kingdom Metazoa; phylum Chordata; class Aves; order Charadriiformes; family Turnicidae; genus Turnix; species Turnix velox. Next base: position 60,313 of record VZTY01005567.1, read on the forward strand.
CACAGGGTTTGCTTGGCTTGTTTTCCTACATGCAAAGTGGCTGCACAGTCCCCGTTGACTTGGCATTTACCCAAGCAGCTGCTGATACAGTCCCAAAGAGACACAATAAAAAGGCTGGGGGAAGGCACAAATTCCATTTAATGTGGAACGAGGGACCAGTTAATCTGATCCACAAGGAACACAAAGATATTTATTTTCATGGCAGTGTTATGAGGGCTCCTATTCCAAGACAAGAACAGCTCTCATCCCTTGCATCTCTGCACACGCTGTACAAACAATGCACCAGTGGCAACTTTTGAAGCCAGCCTCAAACCTGCTGCTTGCAACCAAATTTTGCATTTTTTACTGTATCACTCTTTGGCACAAACTGGTATGAACTGAAGCCACGGAGACATCTAGTATCAGCAAAGTGGATGCAAATTGGGATGCTCAGAGTTCTGTTCTTTTTTCTAGACACACCATATCACTGTTTTGGGAGCTCCTTTAATAATGGAGTACAATCCAAACAAATCCAGTGAGACATATCAATTCGAATGTCTTCTTGAGTGGCTCTAAAGAATTATTAAATATATTCACGAGGTCTGAACAGAGTTATAAGTAATAAATAGCCAGTGCCAATGCCTCGTTCTGCAGGACAGATTTCTAGAGCTATATCCCAGTACACAGCTGGCAAGAAGAAATCATAGAAACATGGAATCCTACAGTTGGATCTCCAAAGGCCATCTAGTCCAACCCCCTGCACAGTGAGCAGGGACATCTTGCACTAGATCAGGCTGCTCAGGTCAACAAGCCTTGAATGTCTCCAGGGATGGGGCCTTCACCACTTGTCTGGGAAACCTCTTTGAGAGTCTCTCACCATTCTGCTTTATGAAGACAGGCTGAGGGAGTTGGTGTTGTTCAGCTTGGTGAAGAGAAGGGTCAGGGAGGGACCTCATAGTAGCTTCTCAATACCTGAAGGGCCCCTACAGAAAGGCAGGGATAGGATGTTTTAATAGCATATGTGATGGAAGGACTAGAAATAATGGATGTAAATTGGAAGGGGGTAGATTCAGGCTAGATATAAGAAAGAAATTCTTTAGGGTGAGGTTAGTGAAACATTGGAAGATGTTGCCCAGAGAGGTTGTGGATGCCCCCTCTCTGGAGGTGTTTAAGGCCAGGCTGGACAAGGCACTGAGCAGCCTGATGTAGTAGGAGGTATAGGGGGGTTGGAATTTGATGATCTTTAAGGTCCCTTCCAACCCAAACTATTCTACGATTTGAATATCTAATCTCACCCTGCCCTGCCTCTAGTTTAAAATCACTGCCTCTCATCCTGTCACTCCATACCCTGGCAAACAGTCCCTCCCCAGCTTTCCTGTAGGTTCCTTCCATCTACTGGTATTTAAACCTCATACAGGGCGAAGAGAACTATGAGAATATTAATCCTGACGATCCTCTGCCTGTTAAAATCAAGGATAATTACTGTCACTTCAGCTTCACTCCATCAGGTCTGTCCATTAGCTAACAGTTTCCCAAGTGAAAGCTTTTCCTGCCAGGTCTCCTAAGCCTCCTCTCCATGCTCTGTGCCACAGGTATCCGGAGCCTGCTGGGCTGACCCTGTGCTGGGGCAGCCATAATTGTGTTGCCACAACATTGGATTAGCAGCCAGCCAATTCTGAAGGTACATCACATTTTTTCATTTCCTATTTGGTTTACAAAAAAAAAAAACAAACCAGTTGCAGAAAGCAACTGCATTTTCATCATATTTAATGGGTGATCGAAGTTCTGTTACTGCTTGCAGCCAGAGCTACCTCCTCCTTGTATAAAACAGGAACAAACAATTTCCTGCCCTAATCCATTTGGGATACACAAGTTCCCTGAACAGGGACTTCCACCACTGTGTAATGTCAGGGCCAATTGAAAGTGGTGTGCTGGCATGATGCACAGCAGTCACTGGCACCTTCATCCAAAACACATCCCAAGGGGGATATGGAAGTTCTCAGCACCATGGCAGCCATGACACTGGGCCAAGAAACCCCAAACTTGGATTCAGCTCCTTCATCAGGGCAAGAAGACTCAGAAGACTCCCATGAGCTTTCCTCAAACACTGTTCTGAAGAAAAGGTTAAAACGAGAAACCTTCAGCCTGGGAATCAGGGTCAGTCTGAGCCAAGGAGCACCAAGTGACAGTTGAAAATGAGTAGAAAAGGAAGAGCCACCTTCAGCCTCCTGTAACACTCAGCCATGAAGAAGGGATCAAAATAAATAATTTAAGAATCAGCCCTTTGGGAAATACAAGGCAGCTTCCATTCTTTACCTCCAATGATCTTAGTGGAATGATGCAGGTGCTTCAGGTGTCTCAGACACCAAAATCCCCTGAATACTTCAGAAAGGTGACACATAGAGAAGCAGTTTTCTGGGAGCCAGGGATCTGCACTGAGGCTTTAACCCTTTTCCAGGAAAACTGATTTCCAGGCTATCAGGATAAGCCTGGTAGGTCCTAATTGAACAAGTTATACTTCCTAGGGTGTAAAAGAAGAAGTTATCCAGATACTGCGGTTTGATCATCTCCAGTCTACATGTGAGGGAACCAAAGGAAATATATTGAGGATCCAGTCAACAAGGAGGAAAAGGAAACACAGGGGGGTTAAATTAGAAAAACTAAGGAGTGTGAGTTGGTTAAAGCAAGGATTATCTTTTTCCTTGTCATCATATAGTGTAAGAGTCCATAATTCCTGACTGGCAAACATAAGCACTTCTGTAATAAAATAAGAACAAGGGGTACAGCCATTTTAAGGAACCTGCGGAAAATATAGTATATTTAGGCTGAATATCAGTTGCTGCTTTGGGAGTTCCTTTAATAATGGAGTAAATTTGTCAAAGGAAATGCCAGAAGTCACATTTCAGAAGTTTTTATGGCTACTGAATGAAAGAAGACAGAAATATATTTTAGATACAATCCTACATTAATAGGAGGGAGTAGAGAGTTTAGTGTCTGTGTGTGCTCAGCCTTTTATCCAGGGGGATTATCTCTCTCTTAACCTGTTAACATGAAGACTGCATACTTCTCTGAAAGATACAATCAAGTGAAACACATGGTATTGAGCTTAATACAAAAGAAAGTGGGTGATGTTCTGTGACATCTGTATTTTATAGAGGATGAGACTAGATGATCTAATGGGCCCTTCTGGTCCTACCAGCTAGAAAACCATTAATGAATGACTTTTTAGGTCATTCATTTTAGTGGTTTTGCTGACAAACTGAGGGTATCATGGATCAGCAGTTTTATTACACTCTCAGAGAGAAAAGATCAAAACGCAGGTCGATGCATCAACTTTTAGCTGGTTTTAGATGGCAAGCTAAGGGATTAAGAACTCAAAGGATTTCCCTTCGGTCTCAGAGAGTTTCCAGAACATGTAACAGTTTTAGGTCAAATTATAATAATTAACTTGAGATAACATGTTGACTGGGGAGGAACTTTGCCAAAAACAATTTTGCACATCACTAAATACTGGCATTTGAATTCAGAAGGGAAACTTGCTGCAGCTCAGCCACAAGTTTATACAGGTTCAACCATTAAAAAGGGAGGTTGGTCTTTGCAAACAAGAGCTGGAAGCTGTAACACTTCCAGAATCAGAAGGGGAGTAGCCCCAAGAGGATGATGTACAATGCAGCAGAAAGAATGCTTAAATATACATACATGGGATCATCCTGCCGTGCAGATAGACATGGCCTCTTAAAACTCTGATAATTAATCAGTGACAGAATTGCTAATCAACTCTTATGTGTTCTTAAGAAATCCTCAGGAAATTGGTAAATGTAAATGCCAGGGCTTATTTTTAGTAGGAAACTCTTCTTCTATAGTGAATAGAATGGACACATGGAGGGAAAAGAAAAGTAAATCCTAGCCCAAAGCTGGAAATTTATTTTCATATTAAAAAGCTGCTCTATGTCAGTCAGATGTGATGGCCCTGCTACAGGAGTTAAACAGCCTGCATGGTGTATTAAGAGGAAAAACAGCTTTAAAGTCATGACTATTTAATTTTTTTAACAAAATATATCCCCTCCTTGTTGCTCCATATCCAAGTGAGCAAGCAGAGGCGATCACAAATATCCGCACTAGCTGAACCTAAACTGTATTCAATTTTATTCCAATCCACAACCCTCAAACTTCAAGCTGCCTTTACTTCCTATGGCCCCCGCAGGCTGCTTCACCCCTTTAGAGGAAAGAAGGCAGCTGGAGAAAGTCATTTCATTAAAATAAAAACACAAAAAAAAAGAAAAAGAAAAAGAAGAAGAAAAAAACCCAGGCATCTAGGTTTCAGCTTGAAGAATTAGACAGTCCAACAATCACTGAGGTCAATTCACATTAATCGGAACAAAGAGCAGACGGGGAGAAGATGAGCTAAATGGCTTGGTGGCTGCTGCCTGTCCCTAATTCTCTGTTGACTTTCACCAGTGCCTTGTCAGAGGGGGGGCTGCAGCATTTGACCCCCCGTTTCCAGGCACGGGCAGGGAGCTGGGGACACATGCAGCTGCTTTAAATAGGCGACTCCATCCCTTGCGTGCCCCCGGCCCTGCCATGGGTGACTGCTCTCCCAAGCCAGCCTATCAGGAATTTATTGCCTCTTCTCCATCACCCGGGCAAAGAAACTGTCACACAGATGTTGGCATTGTAACTCATTCAGTGTCACCGTGGGGTTCTCCGCCATTGTGTCCCCACACACAATGGGGCAGCATTGAGGGAAGGGCATGGTGGGGCTGCAGAGGTAGCCCCGGGGCCGAGGGACGTGCTGATGTGCTCTTTGTTGGGGCTCCTTCTCCCGGGGTATCGCCTGCCCTTGCACTCCCCTGCGCCCGGAGGCAAAGCCTGGAGAGGAGATGGCAGGAAGGAAGGATTTTCTGCCTTTTGTGGGCTCTTTCTGTGCTATTTTTTGTTCTCCAGGACGGCCTTTGTTGTCCAAGGTAATGATCCTTGGCCCTTATTCATATCTCTGCTTTTGTCTGGGGGTTTTTATAGGCAATGCACAGGGAGGAGTGAAACCCACCGGACACCCGGGCCAGCCCCTGCCTACATATGTCCAGCTATAAATTAAAGGTTGTGAGTTACATAGAATGAACTCATCCTTGCAACGGTATTGGCAGCAGGTTGTGCAAAAAGTTTCTCAAAGATACAGCAGATGCATCCCAAACGGGCAAAGCAGCCCCAAGAACACACTCCACTGACTGCAGAGGGGAGATGAGCATCTGGAGGTGTTTGGGGCCAGGGTGGATAAGGCAATGAGCAACCTGGTCTAGTGAGAGGTGCTCCTGTCCATGGCAGGAGGGTTGGAACTAGATGATCTTTAAGGTCCCTTCCAACCCAAACTATTCTATGATCATCTCAAAGCCCAGTTAGGATAGGAACCTTCACAGGCTATTCCACAGTACTCTGACCCCCCCCAGGCTTCTTTAAAGTGGGCTCACTCTGCTATCCATAGGAAAGACCAAGGGAAAAGAGGGTTTCAGGAAAGATACAAACCAAAGCAAAGCCCTCCCCTAGAATCTCCGCCAATCCTCTAGGGATGGTGCTCTCAACTCCTTCTGTGTGCTCCTCCCCTGGTGCCTGCAAGAGGACAAGACAGGAGGAAGTACAGGCAGACTGTTCTTTAGGCACAGTCATATGTGCACTTAAATATAAAAAAGTGAGAGCAGTTTCAGTCCTTAGGAGAAGAGGGTCTTCAAGGCCACCAGCATTGGTGTCATCCTAGCCCTGCTTGAGGTAGGAAGACAAAATAGAGCATGGGGGGAGCCCACTGTGACATTTCTCCTCACTGAAGCCTCCCCCCAGTGCCCAACTCGAGCTTTGCTCCAGCTTCCTACACAGAGCTTTCCCCAGACCTGCAAACAGTTACACAAGTTCTCACATGCATAATATTAAGCATATTTGTTGTTGTTTTTTCAGGTTCAAGGCCTCGAAGTATAAGCTCCAAAGGGTAGGGAGGCTCTGCCCTTCAGACATCTAAGGCACCACACCCAGCTGTGATGAGGAGGAGGAGGGATTTTTTTTTTTTTTTAATTTGTTTGAAACTCTCCCATCCATCAGCTCAGTGGTGCCAACGGTTCCAAATGAAGTTTTTCCACTCGTGCAATTTTTGTGGTCTAAAACTCCCCACGTGTTTAACCACCACTCCTTGGCCAGTCCCCACAGCACCCAGGTTCCCAGGTGGTCCCCCCCTATCCCAGCACCAGCCAAGCCTGCAACTGTTTAGTTTCCTGAGCTCAAGGCAGTCAGGCCAGAGTGGATACAAGCCAAATATAATATAGACACACACAGACCTATGTTATATAAAATACACACACACTCTTGCACATATTTTATGTATATGCATATACACATGTATATAAAAATATATAAACTCACGCACAATGTGTGTGTTTCAAATAGAACCCTCCCTCTCTACTCCCCGACCAGAAAATAAAATATTTTACTGCAAAGTGAATGGATATTTTTTTAAATGCTTAGAAAAATGTGTTAAAATAAAAGTAGAATATTAATGAATCCCTGTTCATATGGCGGTGAAACACAGTGCTTCTTACTGACTGCAGAAAAAAAGTTTTACTGTTTATTTATATCGCTACCAATAGAAAAAAATCTCATTGTGAGTGAAATATTATACTTGCTACAGAAGGGGCCTAAGTCTTCGTGGCCCACCAAGCTGTCCTCAGCAGCAAAGCTGTGGTACAGAAGGGCTGGAAAACTCATGGCTTTGCTATAATGCAAGCTTGAAAATCAAAAACTAACTGGAACATATAAAAGTTCACTCTGATGATGAGGTCCTTTTGCCCTCACAATGCTCCTGGGATACCCAGTTGTCTCTTAGGTTGAGCTGGGACAAGCCTGCCCTCTACACCAGCAATTTCCTTTAAGCTTTCCCCTCAAACAACTACTGTCTGCTGCAGGGAGGTACCTGGCAAAGTGGCCTCCTCAGATAAATTACTTCTCCACAGGACCTAACTATTGCCCCCAATATTTGCACTAGGAGAAAGGATCATCTCCATTTAACGCACCCTGCTGTTTGATGAAAGACCCTTGGTGAGGGTTGGTAACCCAGCCCGGGGAGAGTTTCTTACTGGAGGTAAGCTTTGAGATCTCAGACCATCAAACAAAAGCCACAAATTGTGTGGGCAGGTTTCCTGATTCATCACGCCCAGTTATTAGGGCTTTCAGCTGGGAAGGGGAGAGACCTGGACTCTTCCAGTGGCAATTTAATTATTCTATACAAATGGGAACATCTTTAAAAGTTTTAGAGCTTGGGAGAGGCTTTGAGAGCTGCACTTGGGCATTCTTTGGGGAAAGTAAGTTCAAGTCCCGTCAAGCAGAGGAAAATCACTCATGGGAGTCTCATGCATCCCAGATGAGTACTTTAATTACTGGCCTGGGCACAGGGAGGAGGGGGAAAAGCACAGTATTACTGCTTTCTCCAGTTCTTCAACTAACAGAAGTGATTAACCCTTCTTGGGCACCTGACCATGTCAAGCTTTTGGCCTCCAATCACAACACGTCTAGCCTATGCAGAAGTATCATCCAAAGGCAATGGCAGAAACTTCTCTGAGGAGATGAGGGTGATTAGGGTCCCATTAAGCTTCCCCGGTGGATAGTGACCAGAGATAAGCTTCCTGCAGAAAGCTAATGCAAGCGCTGAAGATGCAAATTTCCCTTCAGAGGTGTCTGTCTCTTCCCATTGAAGGAAGAGGGATGCCAGGCTACCAGAGCCCTAAGGAAAGGAACCTTCTTTGGTGCTGAAACAAGGTGGGATGAATCATAGAATGGATTACCTATTCCAACCTCTCTGCCTTGAGAATCTGGGTGGTAAACCTTGGTCTTTCCTCAGCCCTGCTCCTCCTGAAATTCAATAATCCCTCCTTGTACCTGGTGCACTGCATAGATGTTCAGCTTCCCTGCATGAAGATTATTCACACAGTCACCCATAATTTTGGCTGGATGAGAGTAGTAATGTGTGTAAAGGATCAAGCCAAGCTCTTGGAAGCTAATAGGAAAGAAAACAAACTAATACACTGACATAGGACTATAATATGGGGCTATCAAGAAAAAGAGCAATGCTGACACGGCTTGAATTACATACATAACGCTGACGTTGAAATGCCTGAAAAATGCTGGGATGTATCCTTTTCCCTCAGAGTTCAGAGGAACAGGACAGGGCAGAAGACTCCTTTCCAAGTCTGATGAGTAACTAGTTTTCAGCAATTCAACAAAGAAAGCTTTCGAATGATGGGGCACAGCCCAAGGAGATAAAAGAAGAGGACCAACGTTCGCAGCCAGAGCAGGCCAGCCTAACTTAGCTGGTTATGGTGGACTGAGCTCAACCAAAAGCCATTTGGAGATTCCTTGATCATCCTTGTGCAGCTCTGCTCTGGCTCTAAGATGCAACTTGTAATCACCATAGCAGCAGAAGGAACAATACATTAAAAATACTTTTACTTCATACAGTTTAGTTTAGAACAACAACAAAAATTCTGAAATTCCTCGGGAAAAAAGCTTTCTCAAGCAAAATTGCTGAGCACAGCTAGTATAGATTAGGTATATCTAAACCCCACCAGGAGATCTAGATTCAATAACTTAGGCTTTTCACCAACAGCTCTTTCCCAGGACCACCATGCAACCCAGGGTGCATTGAGAGCAAAGGAGTCCCAACCATAAGTGAGTAGGTAACAGTTCTCCTGATACCCTCTACTCAGCAACCAAAGCAAACACTCACTGGGTTGTTGGGAGGATTCCTGCTCACGTCAGTGGTCTTGGATCCTGTTCCAAAGGAGAAAGCAATTTCTGCCCCAGAAATATGCCTGCCACCTAGTTAATTTATTGCTCCTTTGTTAAATGTACTATAAAGACTCACAGAATTTCCAGAAATAATCCAACATCAACAGGTTTCAGCTGGACTGATTAACCAAAGCCCAGGAACTTGGAGAGCAAGTGCATATTAATATCTTCTGGCCCCTAAATCTTTCTTGCCATGCAATAAAAGAGCCAAAAAAAGCTAAATAATTAGGAAGTTAGCACAATAACTCCAAATCCCACGGAGACTTCACTAATTGTTTACAGAAGATAGACTGTAATGAAAGGATGATTAGAAATGTGTCAGCTGCAGGACTTTGATAGCAGCAAATCTGTCTTGGCTGGGGAAGAACAGACTATGGAGAACAACAGCAGTCAAATAAGCAGAGGGCAAATTACTGTCTGCTCAGAGATTTCATAGTACTGCAAACATCTACTACACTGGTCTCAATGTAAGATGGGATCAGACACGTCTCTGGTACTTTGCAAAATGGGGAACAAATTAAAAATAAGTGGATATGGGCCACAGTGTTGCATTTCAATCCAGCTGAGACCACCCTTCCAGCTGAGGACTCAGAGGCAATCCTTGTGAGCAGCACTGCAGACAGCTGCTGTTGGAGAAGATGCTGGGCAGCCTTGACACAAGGTATCTTGTCTTGGGTCATTCCAACCCTGAGAAACAAAGGCAAACTTGAGCAGTTTCTGATTCTGGTTTTCTGGATCCCATCAGTACATTTGGCATTACAGGTCATGAGGACAGCAGAAGAAGCTCAACATCTGAGATGCCTTCTTAGTGTCACCAATGACTATGCAGTAGATTGAATTTCTAAAATAATTTTCTTATGTTTGGGCCAGTGTAATATATCCAGAGTTGTGGTGCTCCACATGATTCTATTGTGTGGCAGCAGCCAGGCACTAGGTGTATATTAACATCTATGGCTTTGTGTCACATCATCAAAACTGAAGCACAGACAAGCCTAAAGGAGTGAGTGGATAATTCAGGGCCACTTTATCTATATAAAAAGCCAAGGCCAACCACTAACAGTCACACAAGCTCCTCTTACTGCTGCCTCTCAGCACTCTGGCTGTGCCATGTACCATGAGTAGAAGCTCAAGGCATCTATCAGAAGCACAGATGAGCAAGCACACAAGCAAATACCCTCATACCTGGAGGTTGATAACATTTCTCTCTATTCCATGACTACCAGATCCATTTGGCTCTCTTTAGCTGAAATTATTTTTTTCCCTAATTTTCAACAGTGCAAACATTAAACTGTGTCCATACATCCCAGGGCTCGAGGCTGTTCACAGCAGTCACAAATGGGCTCTCAAGGGAGAGAAGAAATAGGAATGGGTTGTAATAAATACTCTCAAGATGTTTTAACAAAGCCTCTGGGCACAGGTCTGAGAAGCACTCTGCACCTCAGCCTGACCAATATAGTTGCGGGACCCTGCAGCATCCCCCCAGACTAAGCAATACCAGGCTCTCCAGTTAAACTGGCCAGCAAGAGACAAGTCATGCTGCTCTGCTGTAGCTCCTTGAGACACAAAGACCTTATAGCTGGTAGCAGGAATTTCTGCCAATTACTTCAAAGCGGGCAGGATTCAACTCATCGTTTGAAGCCCGTCCCTGTTCCCTGTCCTTAGGCAAGTGGAGGAGCCATGAGAACAGCTCAGAAAACTCAGCTGCTTCAAAGTGCATCTGCCTGCCTTGGGAATCAAGAGGCATCCTAAAAACACACCTCCCCTCTGCACCTGCAAAGGGTTGGTGACCCAGGCTGGTGCCTGAAATGAGAAGAACACCCATCCCCTACTTGCATGGTCCTCAAATGTCTGGGTCCCTGTTATTTTTCATCAAATCCCAGCTCTTTACACTGCCTGCTGCCACAGAAGCTGTGCTAGCCAGAGGCTTTACCCAGGTCAAACACCTGGGCTTCCCTGACAGCAATGGTGGGAAAACAGAAAAGAAATACTTTTGAAACATTATAACAGTCTCCATTTTAATGAACAATTCATTGCACTAATTCAGCCTGCTTGTAGGTCATCAGTACAAAATACCTCACCCTCAAAGGGATTTGTAATTCTGATGTTTTCCCACAGTACAGCATTATTCCCCCAGTCCTGTCACAGCTGAGGGTGAGGCCAAGCAGTATCCCCATTTCCCCAGGAAATCCAAGGGGCGTTTTGCAAAGGGAGTGATATGATGCCTAAAAGGCTAAATACAATCCAGTGAAGGGCCCTTTCCCAGCACAGGACACGCAAGAGATGCTGTCCAAGTGCATATTCTCCCCATTCCAAGAGGATGAGTTTTGGGTACAGCCCCATGCTCATACATTCCTTCGTATGGTGCCAGGACACCAACTCAGTGTGAGTTGAGGCAGACCAGATCTGTGACTAAGTATTTGCCAACAATGACACTGTGGATGGTGATAAGCCAGGGTGTACAATCACATGTTTGCCATGAACATCTGCTAGTGGCAATGAAGGACCTGCTCATACTGACCTCGTGCTGCACATGACTTGCTACAGAATGTAGAAAAGCAAAGGCACCAGATTTTCTGTTTGAAAAAAAACATTAAGGACAGCTCTGAAAAAAGGCTTGAGGCACATACTGCTTGGAGGAGGTGGTCCAGGACACCATTGCATAAGGAAGCACATAACCTTGGGGAAGTTCCCTTTTGACTCTGGGCCTCCATTTCTCATCCACCACCCAACGGGAAAAACAGCACGTTCCCTTTTCCATGGGTGTTGTTAGAGTTGTACATCAAAGACCATGGGGTATCCATGCACTGTGGGGATGGGAGCCAGATGAGCACTCAGCCTGAGAGGGAAACACAAATGAAGGCGTTTTCAAACAGAAGCAATCTAAGTCAATTTTGTCATCTCCAACTTCAAAGATAGAAGGTCTATTATTTTGTCTGCTCAGGAAGGGGGAAAAAAAACCCCATTCTACTTGTCCAATACAGATTTGTGCCAGCAGTAGGCAAAATTCTGGCCTATTGAATTAATTAACATCATGTTTAATTGAGGTTACAGATTTCACCCAGCCTGGCTTGGGGCATGTCTACACAGATGGGCTCAGACACAGGCAGGCTCCTCTGTCTGCCTTCCAAGCCAGCTTGACTTGAGCTGGCTTCAGCATTTCACACTGCTCACATGAGCTATCTGGCTACTTGAGGGGAAATAAAACATGCTCCTACCAGACAGGGTAGAATATTTAAGCCCAGCACTGCACGAAGGTGCCTTCATGGCCCCTGGATGAAGCTGGCTTGAATCCACTTGGCTTGGAGAGCAAGAGAGGAGTTCACAGCTGTTTGCATCCATCCATGCAGGCATGCCCTTATATGCCCGTTTTTATGTTTATTAAATATCTTTTTATTTGGCCACCCACTAATGGAAGTGTTTTCATGATGGCTTTTAGAAACTGTGCAGCTCTCCATTTCGCTCTTTCCTTGTACTGTGCAGAGCCAAAATATTGTGGTGTTCACAATAATCATCAAAAATCAGAAGCATACATGATTACGGCAGCAATAAATAGCAACAAATTAATTTGTAAAATGTTTTTGTTTCTGATAATCACAGGTGCTATTTACAACACAGGGTTTTAAGTCATATGTGGGTGTGTGTGATGATCTATAGCAGTTTCTTTAAAAAAAAAAAAGCACATTCATCTGTCCTTACTTCAATAAAATACTCAAACAGAGTAAAATCTACAAGACATAGAAGCATCCATGGAACGGATGCAATCAGGGAAAAATATATCATCTTGTTAATGCTCTTCCAATCTTGAGATAAATGCCCACACAGAAACACAGCTGAAAACATCTGAGTATTTACTATAACCAGTTTTCAGCACAGGCCAGAGATATATTTGAAGTGAGTCCAGTCACTGGAAAGAAATCCTCTGGACATGGAATAGTAGGAAGTGCACACAGCGTATGAAGGAAAAATCCTTTCACAGGAACACAAATAACTCCGAATTCACAGGGACAAAATTTACAATGAATGCAGTAATTTACTCAGGGAAGGAGGAAACATGTAATCATTCATTGCAGAAGGCTTTCTTTGCATAAACATTGACCAAGATAAAGCTTATCAGAGGCATTCTTATAGCTTTTAGTGTGTAACTGTAGTAGTCCATGGAGTATTAGTTATTTGGCAGTTAACATGTTGTTCAGACATAAAATATACAAGCCAATTAAGTATGTTTAACCATTCACTGTCCACTGCTGGAACAGTAACAGTGGTCCTCATGAGTCTCAACCAAAGCCTTTGCTTATGACACTAGTGTCATGATGTCATGGTTTAATCCCACCTGGCAACTAAGCACCATGCAACCACTCCCTCACTGGTGAGGTGGAGGAGGGAATCAGAAGAGTAACAGTGAAAGATCTCATGCATTGAGATAGTTTAATAAGTAAAGCAAAAGCTGCACACAAGGGAAGCAAGAAATTTGTTCACTGCTTCCCACATTCTGCCATCTACAGGAAATCAGGGTCCCATCAGGTTCAGGTTGGAAGGGACCTTAAAGATCATCAAGTTCCAGGTTCTCACATTGTAAGAAACAACTCTGTCCTTTCTGTAACTGAATAAAGCTCCACACTGACTGTCAAACTCTTGACAAATCTTCCCCCTGGATTCACTCCACTTCCAAATCTTCCACGTGGATTAAATCCACTTAAAAATTTTCTGCCTGCTATCAAGGCAGACCTGGCATTCAGTAAAGTTATTCCTTGATTTTAGCAGGAAATTCTAGTACTTCTAGCTATGGTCTCCATCCATTGCTCTCAGAAGATAGCCCTGCCCTATCCTATTCAGGCAAGTCTCTCCAGATCAGGAAAGCTATGCAATGCTTACAACTGGAACATTCACTTTCTCTTCACACTCCACGGCTGCCAAAATAAACTCTTTGTAAGATAGAGGTAAAAAGCTTACAAACAGAGTGAGTTATGTCCCGATTGCTGCATTCCTTTTGGTGTCCCCTGGGGGCTTGCTTGGTCCGCAGCCCAGCTAGGAAGTGCTCTGCACGCTGGGTTTGTTTGTGCACCCCTTTCAGGATTTAACTCTAGCAACACCTTAAGGCAGCTCATGAATGAATGAGTGAATTAATGAACACGAAACACGAGCAAACAAAGTGTGCTCAGTCCAGCTCATGATTTGCTTTATTCCACACTGGCTGGGCCAGCCTGAGGGGCAGGGGTTTGTATTTGTCACCCACCAGGCTCACACCCCATGAAAGCATCCACTTTCCCATTGCTTTTGAATTCCTTGCTTTTTCATTTTACTGCATCTCTCTTCACCTCTCTTTGCCTGCACTGAAAGAAAAACTAAAAACTCTCTCGTGATCATGGTGCTCCCTTTCCTTCACCTTCTTATAAGGGCAGCTCCCCCCAGCCCCCTCTCCAAGGCCTGGTGGCCATCACCTCAGGCTGTGTGCTACGTGAGGCCATGCCTCTCATTGTAGCAGGCAGTACAATATTCTCCCTGTTTAGTCTCCACCTCATTCCTTTCCCTCACCTCTATTTGTTTTCTCAACTGATGAAATGCATAGAGCAAAGCTTTTTCTCACCTCCAACGCTTTCCTGGTTAAAGCAATTCACTGAAAACACTTTTCATGAGCTGCACTAAGCAGGCACTCTCCTATCATCATATTTAGCTTCTTCATTCCTGTGGCTTTAGTCACATTTTCAACTGTTGTTTCACCAGTTTGAACGCAAGGAGACATGGCTGACTGGTTTGTTACTTCTCCAACTGTCTTCCAGACACTACACTTTACTCCTCTGAGGTGACAAGATGAAGGACCCACACACTCACTGCTGTTGGCATCTCACTCTCAGCTTCCCTAGGAACTTCCAGCTGCCCTGGAATATCTTGGAAAATCAATTTTATTCCAGGGACCCAAAAAGTCACCAACTGGGGAGATAGAATCATAGAATAATTTGGGTTGGAAGGGACCTTAAAGATCATCTAGTTCCTACCCCCCTGTTGCAGGCACCTCACTGTGGGACACCTCCCACTAGATCAGGTTGCTCAGTGCCTTGCCCAGCCTGGCCTTAAACACCTCCAGAGAGGGGGCATCCACAACCTCTCCAGGCAACCTCTTCCAGTGTCTCACCATCCTCACTGTGAAGAACTTCTTTCTTATATCCAGCCTGAATCTTCCCTCTTCCATCCATTATTTGTAATCCTCCCATCACATATCTTATTAAAAAGTCCTACCCCTGCCTCTCTGTAGGCCCCCTTCAAGTACTGAGAAGGTACTATGAGGTCCCTCCTGAGCCTTCTCTTCTCCAGGCTGAACAACCCCAACTCCTTCAGCCTGTCTTCAAAAGGCAGTTGCTCCAGCCCTTTGATCATCTTCGTGGCCCTCCTCTGGGCCCACTCCAACAGCTCAATGTCCTTCTTATGTTGAGGACTCCAGACCTGGACAAGGTGTATCTCCCTTCTCTAGGCCAAATGTCCTGTGCTGGTCATATCTCATCCTATTGAATGGACACCTCCTCCTAAATGCATGATTCATTATACTGAATGGGTGCCTCCTACAAAATCCATGATTCAAAGCCTCTAAGGATTGAAGCTATTGAACCATAATTTCCCTGCCTCTTCATCAAGTTCAATAGGCATTTAAGGTTTATTAGGGCAACGCCTTAACATGAAACAAACACAAAAAAACTACTTTATGCTGGACAAGAATAGAATTCCACCACATCAATGTGACAGTCACTCCCTTGGCATGGAGAGACGACCTGAGTACACTCTTGGCAATGCCAATAAAGAAAATCACCCTTCTACTAACAGCTGCAAGCAGCTGACTAGATAGACACCTTTGTGCTCTCCTGTTGTTTTTCTGCTGTGCCCCAGGTTGCAGTCACAAGGTGCTAGTAAGGGTGACTGGCAGAAGCAGAGCTGGGACACCAGGACTCTCGATCACAAATCCCTTGGGAATACTTGTGTTGGACACTTGTCAGCACTGATCGCTGTACAGAAGTTTTTTTTCTAATGTCTTTTAGCACAAAAAACATGCACTTCTCCATCACTTGACCTCGTGGTCTCCCTCACTCTTCTTGCTTTTAGCTATTTTTTTCACCCCAAAGAACTTCCATGGATGTCAGGGGAAAGGTGAGCCAGCTGTGAAAAATAAATCAACCTCCTGCTGCATGCAGGTGATCTTTAAGGTCCCTTCCAACCTGAACTATTCCATGATTCTATGATTCACATGCTCCCTGCCCAAAACCTGCCTATTTATTAATTAAAATCTATCCTCTATGGAAAGCATCAGCTGGGAGTAGGTGCTGCATTCAACCTAAGGAAATTGCCTTCCTTACATGTAGTTGGGACCTTCCAGAATGACATCTTAGCTTTCTGTTAAATACATTTGTGTGTTATTTTAAGGAATAGATTGCACAACCTATATAAAACTTGAGGTCACCTCAAGATTAGATTTCGGAGTGGGAAGGGGATAAATTTCTGAGTGTGATGCAGCCAGTAAAGTACTCTCAAATTAAATGGAACAGTCACTGGAATGTACAAGCACTTGGGGATATCCTTAATACTAAAGATGTATTTTGATAGCCAATTACCACAACATAGATGTGAATTGGAATGAAGATGAACTATAAAGATCATTCAAATAAACTCTTGTGATAGTTCTAGGCTTTGAACATCAGATAATTGCAACTGAAGCAAATATTTTATCCCTGAAAGCTCATTTTCTTCCACCAGCAGAGCTTCTAAGGGCTTTAACATGACTTCCCTAATAGATGATGGTAGGGTTTAAGATCCATTTCTTGAACAAACAGCAAAATTTTGAGCTGATATCAAGCTTCTGCTTGTGAAAATAAAGTACCCTCAGCAAAATCAAAAGAAGTGCTAAAGATCAAAACAGTGGTTTAGGAGCAGAATCTGTGCTGAATCAGCTTCTTGAGGATTTTAAGGCTCATGAGGCTGGGCAAAACACGGTATGAAACGACATGCAGAGCCTAAAGGGGCACAGAAGTGATATGTGATGGGATGAAACTCCTGAAACCACCACTGGCAGAAGTAAGAATATGGTTTCAGCTCTATATTTTTTAACTTTAGCCATTAAACAAAGCATTAAGGCTATAAGCCTGGCTATATCTCACAGGCCGGGATATCTGTGAATGGACCTGACTCCACGAGAGAAAAAATATTCCTGGTTTCCAGCAAAGGCATCTATTTACAGTCCCTACCTGGGATCTGCATAGGTCCAGATTAGCAAAGCACCTTCCTACAGTTCAGGCACTGAGCAAGAATGTTCTCACCAAGTATATTAAATCAGTATACAGAGACTGCATGAAAGGAAAGCTGGAAATTTAACCAATGCAAACAGAAGGAATGGCAGATAGCAAATAAAAACAAAGATTCTAATTTTATGTATCACTGGAAAATTCCACCAGCTCAAACATCAAGATCTGCATTTAACCAAAAAAAGGGGCTGATTTTCAAACCTGTGGTCACTGTTTTAAATCATCATTTGAACACCTTGCATTGGGTTTAAAGCTATGTCAGGAGGAGCAGAATAAATCCATGAAATTCATTCTGGCTGGCTTTGATATACTAGGAAATATACCTGGTGCAGACATAAATCTGTTTTATTACAGCAGCATAATGACATTAACTTTATATTAATTCACCACACAACCTCTGTGCCTTGGTGGCAGGAGTTCATCATTAATTCAGCTGATTCAGCTGCATCCAGAGACACAGGCAATCGGGGATGAGATCTGCCTGTTTAGCTGGGATGGGAAGGTGGATACCCCCAAAAACTCGGACACAGACTCACACAAGGGTTTTTGATAAAAAAGCTGTGCTTAAAATAAAATGCAAAATGAGCCAGTCATTTTCAGCAAGGCTTGGGTGCATCCATCAGGCAGAGCTGATGTGTGGTGTGCTGCTGAGGGGGATACTCCAGCCAGTGGGAACATCTCTACAAAATCCTCCTTAGCCAGGGCTCTCAGCCCTGCACATCCTCCCACTTTGAAAATTTCACTGAAGTTTCATAGAATAGAAGCATAGAGTGGGAAAAGTCATCTAGTCCAACCCCCTGCAGTGGGCAGGGACATCTTGCACCAGAACAGGTTGCTCAGAGCCCTGTCAATCATGGCTTTGAATTTCTCCAGGGATGGAGCCTCCACCACTTCTCTGGGCAGCCTGTTCTAGAGTCTCACCACCCCCATGAGGAAGAACCACAGGCCAGTTCCTGTCTGAGACACATCCAAAGGAGAGGAATCAGAGGCAAGGAGGATTTGGGACAGAATTTTCTGAGGTTAATCTTTCCAATCCAAATTATAAGAAAAAAAACCCAAACAAACCATATATTCCTGAGCAATTAATGCAGTTCTGAAATCAGATTTTTATCTGATCGAACTTTGAAGCTTTGCAAGTCTGGAAAAAAATATTAAATTCAAACCTTCAAAAAATCCTGAAACCAAAAAGAACAGCAATAAATCATATGGAATTAGGCCCCATCTGCAGGACATGCTCAGCCTCACTATTGCAGCATCCACCCTGCACACAGGATACTGCATGCAGCAGAGAATCATAGAATAGTTTGGGTTGGAAGGGACCTCAAAGATCATCTAGTTCCAACCCCCCTGCTATAAGCAGGGACACAATGATCCCCATGAGACACTTTTGGGATAGGAGATAACACTCTTCTTTATCTTACAGATGGTGAAAGGAGCCCGACACAAAGGCTGAGGCAAGGACATTCTCACAGCACCAAGCTATCCCAAATAAAGCTTCAGGAACATGGGCTCAACTTTATAATTCCTTTCAGGAGCCTTTTCCCTTCAGCTTGGATGTTTTAAAGAAATACATAGCAATGATATGAATTATTATGCTATTCATTAGGCAGCAATACTGAGACTTCCTCAGCTGAAATTGTCACAAGGCTCAGCACAATCCAGTTGATTTACTATTTTTACTCTGTACAAAAGTTTTTTTGCAGACACCTTTAAGCAAAGGGCTGTGCTCCAGAAATCACGTGCAGCTCAACTCCCTTAGAGAAGCATTACTGCACCACGTAATTAAAATGTTAGATTTGTAGCACTGGTCTAATAAAGACCAGCAAGGACCATTCCTGTACAATGCTTTGCTCAAAACCATCAACATTCACTGGGAGAACTATTAGAAACTATTAGAAAACTATTAGAAATAATAACTGGAGAAAAGTTTGCTATCTCTCTTCGGGCGCAGAGATGACTCACTAATATTTGACTTAAATAAGTACATCTGCACAGATGCTTTATCCCAGGGGGAAAGCAAGCCCAGAAAATTTCAGCCAAAAAGCTGAAAATTGTAACAAATTGCTAACTGAAACAGAATGGAAACCATTATGCAACTTTATCTTTGTTATGCTAATTTACAGCTACTATTCCCTCAGGCCTAGTATAATGCCAAACTTTAGTCTCTTATCAATCTTTCCCTGGGACAAGATGATCATGTGGTCCCTTATATGAAAATATCACCCAAAAGAGATACTGTGATTTTTTTTTGTTCAATTTTTTAACCCTGTGTCTTCAACTCCTCTTTTTCTACTACGTTTTATATGAGCAGACTGATGGTACAGGCAAATTATCTTCCCCTCAATTCATGAGCCTTGAATAAATGCACACCTGGGCATGGCAGGAGGGGCTGCAAACAGAGAAGAAACACCACACAGGTCAGAAGCATAGAACATGCTACAGAATAACTATCTATTTTGTATTAACATTTCTACTGTGACAAAAATTGCCAGGAGGGGGAAGAGAGAAGGTTGAATCCACCAGAGGTGCCACATCCATGGAGCAAAACAAACTGGTTCATCACAAACCTATTGGTGTCATCCCACATTGTCCTTCTCCCAGAGACTTTTCCACTAGACATCTGCTGGGCTTCTTTTCCCTCACACCCTCCAAGGTGGGCACATGTGCCAAGGGCTCCTGTTCCACCTTCTGTTCTTCCCTTTGGTGATAAAAGCAGGAGCATTTTACCTTCTAAGCTGAAGGCAACTTGCCCCAGGTGGAGGGTGTAAAATTCATGCACAGCCCCTAGAATTGAGTTCATGGAGCTTAGCCATGTCCCCATCCCCTGGTATCATCAGATTCAAAAATGCCCCAGGTTCACCTTCGTGAGGGAGTTTCTGCCCCAGCACCTGTATTTCTGTCTTTCCTCATCATACACATTAATGTGCACACAGTTGTGCATGACCCATCCCTGGAGACATTCAAGGCCAGTCTGAGCAGCTTGATCTAATGCAGGATGTCCCTGCTCACTGCAGGAGGGCTGGACTAGACTCCTTTTGAAGGTCCCTTTCAATTCCATGATTGATGAAAAATTAATCTAAGCATCTATATGAAGCATTGGGTGGGTGGAGGGACTGGAAGAGGGGGAGGAGTAGGCAGGTTTGGAGCAAGGCCACAGCAGCCTCGCCATCTGAGGGGGCAGAGAATGAGTAGTAGCTTGAACATCTGCCAGTCAGCAGCACAGCTTCCTCCTGACTCAACAGTTCTCTTGATGCTGTGTGGGAATGCCCACGGGACACACTGTGAAGGGTTAGTGAGCAAGTGCAAGCAGCTGTATATATAACCTTTTGAAAGCCTATCCTTTCCTCTCCAGAGTGTGGGGTCTCCTTCTCTGGAGACATTCAGAACCCTGGCCACCTTCCTGTTTGACCTGGTCTGGGTCTTCATGCTCTGGCAGGGGGATTGGACTAGATGATCTCTTGAGGTCCCTTCCAATCCCTGACATTCTGTGATCCTGTGACTTTATCATAGAATAGAACCATAGAATATTTTGTGTTGGAAGGGACCTTAACGATCATCTGGTTCCACCCCCCCTGCCATAGGCAGGGACGCCTCCCACTACATCAGGCTGCTCAGTGCCTGGTCCAGCCTGGCCTTAAACACCTCCAAAGAGGGGGCATCCACAGCCTCTCTGGGCAACCTCTTCCAGTGTTTCATTACCTTCACTGCAAAGAACTTCTTTCTTATGTCTAGCCTGAATCTACCCTCTTCCAGTTTACATCCATTATTTCTAGTCCTTCCATCACATATTCTATTAAGAAGTCCTACCCCTACACACATCAAGATTTAACTCTACCCCATAATCTGCTCCCTGCTCTAAGGATATCCCTCTCTGGCCTTTAAAATAACCATTGCCATGATTTAAATGCCAGGGTGATTTCTCTGTGAGCACTTTAACCTGTTTTCCACTCTTTTTTCCTGCCTGCTGAACACAAGAGAGTTACTCCTCACATGTATCTGCTCCACTGGGGAAACACTGGCATTGCCTGTCCCAATCAGTTCACAAACTCACATGCACAAAATTCAGCCCAGGTGCACACAGACTCCAGTCAACACCTCTTGTACTCCTTATGCTGAAGACTTCTTCCAGCAGTTTCCTCTTCCCTGAAGAAGAAGCTTTCTTTTCTTTCCTCCACGAGCTCTAGGTGCAAAACAGCTCACCACCCCTCTTATTATTTTTCTTGCTAGTGGTTGTCCCTAAATTATCCTGCTACCAAAATCATAGAATCATATAGTTGGAAGGGACCTTCACAGATCATCTAGTTCACCCCCCCTGCAGTGAGCAGGGACATCCTGCACTAAATCGGGTTGCTCAGAGCCTCATGAAGCCTTAAATATCTCCAGGCATGGGGCCTCTACCACCTCTCTGGGCAACCTGTCCCAGTGCCTCACCATTCTCATGGTGAAGAACTTCTACCCCACGTCTAATCTAAACTTGCCCTGCTCTTGCTTAAAACCATTGCCCCTTGTACTGTCACCACATGCCCTGGCAAACAACCCCTCCCCATCTTTCCTGTAAGTCCTATTAACATGATGAGATTAGTGAACACCCTGTGAATAGTGTCAAATTTTAAATCAAATAAGTTGTGTTTTCCTCACACATAAACCCACTGTGCTTAAATTTTACAGTTGTTTTTCCCTCAAATTATAAAATCAGACAAAAAAAGTTCTAGAGAAGAGAGTGATTTTCTGAAGCAACCAATTCTAAGAAACCAATTATGCATCATTTCCTAGCTCATATTATTTTCTTTCTTCTACTTAAGCAAAGCCACTTTTTTTATACCTCCTGCTGCCAACCCTCTACTTACAAGAGAGAGAATCCAAAATAAACCCATTAATTTCAGTGAAGATACTTTGGTGAAGTATTTGGAATAATTTCATTATAACTTCAAGCATAGTTTTTCCCCAACCTCTTTTACCACTGGAGGGATTCCTGTTATGCACTCAGGTTTCAGCCTGTGTCCAGTAGTCCCAGTACTCTTAATAAATCAATTAATGGCACAAAATTTCAGTTATACAAGAATTTAAGGTGGAAACAGAGGTAGTGGCACTGTTTTGTCCCAGTCACTAGCTAGTATTCACTCAGAGGAAGGTGCAAGGTTTTCTTTTTCTCTTTCTTTTGCTCTTTTTTTTTAATGAAGAGGCATTTATGGATTCCTTAAAAAAAAGGAAAAAAAAGTTATTTCATCTTCAACAAGGAGTTGAAGTTCTTTACCATGAGGGAAGTGAGGCACTGGAACAGTTTGCCCAGAGAGGTGGTGAAGGACCCATCCCTGGAGACATTTAAGGCCAGGCTTGATGAGCCTCTGAGCAACCTGATGTGCAGGATGTCCCTGCTCGCTTCATGGGGGATGGACTAGATGATCTTTGAAGGTCCCTTCCAACTCAACACATTTTATGATTAAGAAATAAGATTCTCTGTGCCACAGATTGAACTTGTGGCAGGATGACCTGGTGAGATGCAGACAACTGGACCAGACTGATGAGCTTGTGGAAGAAATTTTACCTTTTGCAGATATAAAACACACATTTCAGTTTCTCCATCTTAATTTGTAGCTAGCAAATAGAAATATTTATATGGTTATTCATATCACTAGCCAAGAAGATTTTAATTAGAGGATTTAATATGTTGGTTATAAAAAATAAATCAAAGGTTACAATCCACATCATCATTCAATCCAATCAATTCAATTTATACCACCCTGAAATTTCCCCCAAGAAAAGCCAGGTATATTATTTGTTCCTATATTGGCACGGAGCTATGAAGCTTTTGTTTAGTTCTCTCATCTGAAATGCTAAAGTAGTGAAATTTGTCTCCCCCAAATAATATTGCACCCAATAACAACTGAGCTTCAGCTGCACGTGATCCCTACGGAAAATGGGATTGCTTACAAGGACATGTACCAACACACAGGCAACAGGATTTTTTTCTTCCTAATTATCAACCTGCATGTGGGAAGGCAAGGTGTGTATATCAGCACATCTCTGAAGTTTGGAGAAGCAGTAATACCTGGGATTAAAACTGCTACAGACACGTTATTTCTTGCCGCACAACATGGAAATATCAAAGTTCACACCCTGTTATTTTGGAACATCAAACTAAGTGTGGATGGCAGAACCTGTCTGTCTGAAAACAGCACCAGTTTGGAACCTCACTGAAGTGACTGGATGGGCGGTTTTTTGCCCAATTTTTAATTCTTCTTAATTATGTCAAGGTCACGCCGGGTGAAGAGTGGCTTGAGTGCAGCCCTGAAGAAAAGGATTTGAGGGTGTCAGTGGATGATAAACTCAACATAAGCCACCAGTGTACACTTGCCACCCACAAGGCCAACCAAATCCTG
>VZTY01005576.1:0-58009 GCA_013400935.1 Turnix velox
CCAAACCTTCTGTGATTCTATGATTTCTGGGAGTAACTGAGTAGTTTCCAGGCAGAAAGGGGGAAAGGGACTGTGGGCTGCCTGGCACAGCCTTTCCTCCTTTGAATACATCTGCCTCTTATTGCGCTCTTCTCATTATTGACTTGATAGATCATTCTGAAAAAGAATCCTTATCTGTAACAAATTTATTTTTTTTAATTCATTTTTCTTTCTCACTAGAAGTGACTATGTTATTGCTATATATGTTATCCTTGCTCCCAAATTTTAATGAGAAATTGAAATGCTTGGAGTACATTTGTCTGTCTGGTGTCCTTATGTATTTTTAAACAAGCTGGCTAGCAGAGGGATAGCAGTGGCAGAAAACTGATTTTGTTGTGGCAACCTAGAGCTCAGTACAGAGAAACTTTCCCTCCTTGCTGTCACTGTTCCAAAATATTTTAATTTTCTTACAGCATTTTCCCTCTCAACCACAGTATTTATACTTACAGAAGGGGGAAAATCGCCAAACATAAAGGTCACTCTAAATCAAGGAACTTTTGACTGGCAAGACCTCACTCCAAATCATATCTGATTTTAGGATTGAGTAAAAATGCCTCATGAAAATGCTGCAGTCTCACACTGGCACCTCCAGCATGTACTGGTGGTTAATTTGCACTTTAAAACATGTTATTCTTGTCAGTGTTGATTAGTGTTTTATTGCTGAAGTAACTAACTTTGTGATTCGTAGAATTGTAGAATAGTTTGGGGTAAAAGGGACCTTAACAATCATCTAGTTCTACCCCCCCTGCCATAGGCAGGGACACCTCCCACTAGACCAGGTTGCTCAGTGCCTCATCCAGCCTGGTCTTAAACACCTCCAGGGCTTGAGGGGGCATCCACAACCTCTCTGGGCAACCTCTTCCAGTGTCTCACCACCCTCACAGGAGAGAACTTCTTTCTTCTATCCAGCCTACAGATCTCCCCTCTTCCAATTTGTACCCATTATTCCTAGTCCAGCCAGTCTGAACTCTACACCCTGAATTCAGTCTGTCTTGTGTCTGCCAAGGTATCTTGGTATACTGCAAAGGCTACCTCTGGCTCTGGGTGTCCCAGGAGGCTGGTGGAGAATCCAGAGAGGAAGGGCTCTGTGTTTGCCTTGGCTTTGTGCTGGTCTCAGTGCAGCTGCTCCTTGGCACTGCCACTGACCAGCCACCAGCCTCAGTTATCTACAAGAAACAGAAAAATCATGCTCAGTTAGGTAATTACACCTTACACTAAACAGACTCAGATACATTAGCTAATGCTTCTATTAATTTGTAATACTTGAAAAACCTGATCAGATTTTGGGTTTTAATCAAGTTATCATTCCAGAAGAGTAGCACAGTTCTTCTGGAAGTTCTGAAAACAAGTTACAAAGAAATCTGACTCATAAAGCAAGTGCCTCATGAAATTTGAATGTTTAGAAGGGAAAATGACTGGCAATTCCTCTTGTAAGCATGCTAGGTGCAATAAAGTATAAAAGTTCAACATCAAAGCACTCACTGCTTAGTCTGTGGCATATTTGTACATCAAAGAACAAATACAGGACAAAAGGAGCTGTACAGAAATACAGCTCAGCCTCGCCAGCAGGTCCCCGTGGAATGCCAGAGCAAGCTGCTTTCATAACCTGGAAATTATTTCTGGCACATCCTTATTTTTTTATTTGGGAAATAATTAAGAATAGGAATTAAAAGTGGTGTCTCAGAATCCAGTCTTGCCAGTAGACTTGATGAGAGCATCTGAGCTGACGCAATGTCGGCAGTGCTGATTTTTTGTGCCATGTGGCTCAAGCGTATAAACATGGGTGATAGAAATCAAGTACCTATGCAACCCTGTCATTTTGCTGGCTGGGCAAAAGGTCCATAAAATCAAAGAATGGTTTGGGCTGGAAGGGACCTTAAAGATCATGTAGTTCCAACCCCCCTGCCATGGGCAGGGACACCTCCCACTACACCAGGTTGCTCAGTACCTCATCCAGCCTGGCCTTAAACACCTCCAGGGAGGGGGCATCCGCAAAATGCACAGATGAAAACTAAATGTTTACTATGATTTTTTTTTTTTTTAATATATTCTTTTGCCTTTGGTCAAGTACCATATCCTCATGCTTGTGGAGTCACCACACTTGGAGCATGGACACAACCCTGAGCTGTAGTTGACACTTTTTGAGCAGGAGCTACACCAAGATATCTCCAGAGGTGCTTTTAGCTTCAACTTGTGTATCATTCCTTGAGAAGAGCAGTTTCATAGTAAGGCAGCTCTTTATTTATATTTTTTGTTATGATTCTTCCTAATACAAGACACAGTTCAATCCAAAAAGTGGCCGATGAGCTCCAGCACAACAAAAGTCCCCTCAAAGTGATATGGGGTTATTTTACTGCTTTTTCTGTCATTATGTAATGTGGAGGCTGGATGTATTTCTGCTGATTTGGACTTTTAGTGGTTTGTTGCGGTTTTGGTTTGGTTGGGTTTTTTTTAGTCCTGAATTTTCCTTTGAATCAATGAGAAGTTTGCAGATATCTGCCCTAGAGCTAAGGAAAGGTAATGTTGGGTACCCAGAGCCTGTATTCTCTTTCAGAGCAGGGTAGGGCCTGGGTAGCTGGTGACAGACCATGGTTGGGCTGCTGTTGGCCAACTGGTGGTTGTATTATGTTGAAGGCAGTGGAGACTGTGCTATTTATTTGAATGTATCTGTTTTAATATTAAAAAGGTAAAGTAGGTCACATTAGTTCTTCCACTCCAGTCTTTCTTCTTCATTTGTGTTTCATGTCTATAAATAATGACTGCTTCCCTGGTATATAAAAATGTTAATCATAAAATCCAGACTAAATCTGAATTCTCCACGTTCAAATGTGCTTGGATCAATGGTTTTAATACCAGTTCCACCTTTTGTTGAGATAGTATTGTCAGCAGACTCTTATTTCTTTTATTGCAGAACTAAATATAGTTACAGTCTCATGGAATCATTAATAAATACAAAGGGTTTCTGTTAAAAACCCTGGGGAAAACTGATTAGGCATACTACTGTATAATTAATTGATGTGCTACCACACTTAAAGAAGTAGCGCATCAGTAAACAGAAGTTGGACTGTTAGAGGCTGAGGAGAACTACTGGGAATTGTGTGAAGACATCACGGCTTGAAAACAGCCATTTGGGCACCTCAGGAGAGTCCAGCATTTGCATGGAGTGGAAGGACAGAAAGGTCTCCAGAAGGCCAGGAGAGGGGAACTGTGAAGGCACAGGCTTGTGCTTAGCACTTTTCTTTTGCCAGTGAGAGCTGTAAACACCTTTTGCTGTGACTGGCTGTGCTGTTCTGTACTTCCTTTCTTTCAAGCTGATGTAAATTGAAAAAGGGGAGATTCAGGCTAGATATAAGAAAGAAATACTTCCCTGTGAGGGTGGTAAGACACTGGAGAAGGCTGCCCAGAGAGGTTGTGGATGCCCCCTCCCTCAAGCTGTTAAGGCCGTGCTGGATGAGGCATTGAGCAACCTGTTGTAGTGGGAGGTGTCCGTGCCCATGGCACGGGGGTTGGAACTCGATGTTCTTTAAGGTCCCTTCCAATCCAAACCATTCTATGATTCTATGATGTTTTTGTAGTCCCCTAAATCGTATTCTTATGTTTTTAAGGCAGTGTTGGGTTGAGTTTGTAATAATCCTTATGTTAATTCTGTGGGTTAAGTGTGTTGGTTCTGTTAATAAAGCTGTTGCTCGAGGTATGAAATGGATCAGTGAGTTGTGCCATTGTCTGTCTTGTTTGCTTTGAGACCTAGAGCTAATTGCCAGCAAGCAGTCTGTAATTACCTCTTTTGGAAAAGGCAGGGTCTTCTGTAATCTTACTGTGTAGAGATGTAGTGGAGATTGGGATAGACACCATGAAGTAGCTATAAAACTTGTATCAAATTGTTTGCTGATGCCCCATTTCCATAGTTTTGTCTGGGAAGGAATTCTGTCCTGGGAGCAGTTCCAGAGAGGCTGTGGATGTCCTCTTCTGGGTGGTGTTTAAGGCCAGGCTGGATGAGGCACTGAACAACCTGGTCTAGTGGGAGATGTCCCTGCGCATGGCAGGAGGGTTGGAACTAGATGATCTTTAATCTCCCTTCCAACCCAAACCATTCCACGATTCTATGAATATCTGTCCAGGGAGGAAGAAGGAGCTGTTCCCACAAGCTTCAGAAATGTTAATTCTTGATGATTTGAGGAAAACAATGCAGAGATAGTAGATTTGTGTTTCTCTGTTCAGACATAAAAATAACATAGCTGTTTTTACAGAGACCTCTTTCTATATCTGTTGCCTCACCCTATTGATGGGGAGCATGGAGCTGTACTTGAAGAGCTTCACTCACTAAGTGGCTTTACCTGGATCTTGCTACATGCCTGAGTCCTCTTAATAGCCCTGCTCACTCATGTGCACAAGGGCACTGGGGAGAGCTAAGGATGCTCAACAGGCAGAAATCCAGCCTTTGCTCAGGAAGTTATAATAATTTGCTGTAAACAGTGACCATTGCTCTCAAGTAACTGTGGTGGCAATATGTGTACCTTGCTGTGGGAGTTACCAGCAGACGTGTTTGTACTGTGCTGTTAAAAGAAGGGGGAGGTTTCTTCACTCAAGCATGTCATGTCCTGGCCTGCTGTGGCTGGCACTGAGAGTGTTTGGGAGAGATGTTTTAGACTGTAATCAAATTAATTCATTTTATATGCTAAATTGAAGGAACTTTTGCAAGAATTTACTTTTGAATTAAAATCCCCCAAAACTAACTCTTTCAAGACTGTTTTTCCCATCTTTAAAATACTTGAACTGTCAAGTTAATAGCTTGGTATTTCAGAGAGTGTGTGTATGTGGGTACGTAGGAGAGTTGCCATCACCTCGTAAAATCAAAATCCCCAAATCCTTCAGTCTTTTTTTTTTTTTTAATTTCCCTCCTCTCATTGAACTGAAAAATTCCTTAAGGAGGTACCAACAAAAATAATATGGGGTTGTGCATCTAAACTTCCCTCTTGGATAGTTTCTGTGTTGCTAGTGATTTGGGAACTCTGCTGAGTTAAAATTCTGAATTAGCTTTGGGTGGGATCTTGTTACACAGGAGTGAATGTTCCTAATGGGCACCATGCACACATGTCCAGCTTGTCTCATCAGAGGCTGGAGTTGAAGTTGTAGGAGCAAGTCCAGAGCTGGATGGGAGCTCTATGCATGAGAAGCACTGCTGGGCATTGGTCCAGGCTTTGTTTCTAAACAGGAGTAAGTTTTTGTTAGCCAAGCCTGCTTTCATTAGTGGAGGTTTTACAATTTTTGAGGACTCTTATCTAATTCGAGTGTAAAAGCACCTTAATAATTGAAATTACAGAGCATGACTTCAAATGTAATCACCAAATATAATGTGGGAGAAGAATTGAATTTAATTATAATTAATTCCAGTTTTCAGAAAACGCTTTCAAAGTTGTATTAAGCTGGATACCAAAATTGTTATCACTTTGGAAAATGTTCCAAGTCTCCAAACATCTCAGTGAAGTGTCTGCTTCACAAAGGACTACTTTGATCCAGCTATCTAATACATTTATCCAAGGAGACAAAACCCAGATTGCTTGCTGTTAATCTGCCGCTTTACAAACAAGATTTTAATTTTTATTCCCTTTTACTTGCTTTTCAGAAATTCCAGTGGATATACAATGGGATGGTTTCTTCCCATAAATAATTAAACCCATTGTAAACAATGTCAGTAGAAAGTAGTCTTGAGATTCATTTAGTCCTGTGTACCTACTCATTTTTTCCTTTTGAAAACAATGCTATGTCCCAGGCACTTAGAAGGCTCATAAATCTTGTTTGTAGAATGGGAGCAGTGATTCCAAACTCACTCCGTTCATCCTTCGCATTTCTTCTCCAAACTTTTTAATTGTCTCAGAGACTGTTTTGAAGTTGTCCTCTTGCTTGGTTCATGATGAGTGGCCCTGAGGCTGGTATAGCAGATCCCCATCTGCAACAACAAAGTGGAATGCCAATACTGTGGTGGTTTTCAGGGAAAATCAAGTAGTAGAAAGCATGAAGAAGCTGAAAGGCTGTGTTCTTAAAGAAAAAACACCCATAGTGCAGAAGGAATGAAAATAAGCATATATTAGTTTATCTATCTGCTATATTGCAATTGCTCCAAGTACATTGTTGAGATGAATTGCAGAACCCGCCTAAACATTTCAAGGCATTATTTATTAACAATAGCTGGTTTTAATGTCAGAAAAGGTACATTAATTTGGTTCCATGGTTTATCAGATGTTCCTAAATCATAGAATCATAAGTAACCAACAGTTAGGCTGAAAATTTATTGTATCTTAGGCTGTTGTACAAGTAGCGTGAGATGAGAAAAATAACCTCCAGTTTAGACAGAGTGTCCAGTCTGATGTTCTGGAGAGATGTCCTGCCACCCTCTGAGATGGAGCTGTGCTGGGCAGCCATGCATTGGGAATGTACTGGAGGAGGTTCACCTTGCCCTCCACTAAAGCCAGCAGAGAGGGGTTTTATGGCAGGAGTTCAAGGACCCAAATGGGCTGGAATTCACTCCAAAGCAGGAAGCACGGGACCTATCACTGCCTGCTCTTTAGATGCCTGAACAGCCTAAAGCAGTCACAGTTAGGTCTTTCACGTCCTTTCAAATGATCTGATATTAAGCTGGTGAGAGGCTTAAATCTGTCAAAAGCAGCCCCGTGGTGATTGTCTCCTACCAGCTGCCAGAGCCAGGGCTTTCCCACTACTGGCCAGACTTTCATATAATCATAGAGTGGTTTGGGTTGGAAGGGACCTTAAAGATCATCTAGTTCCAACTCCCCTGCCATGGTTGCTCAGTGCCTCCTTCAGCCTGGCCTTAAACACCTCCAGGGAGGGGGCATCCACAGCCTGTCTGGACAACTTCTTCCAGTGTCTGACCATCCTCTCAGGAAAGAATTTCTTTCTTCTCTCCAGCCTAAAGATCTCCCCTCTTCCAGTTTGTATCCATTACTCCAAGTCCTGCCATCCTTTTCCCTATTAAAAAGTCCTACCCCAGCCTTTCTGTAGTCCCCTTCAGCTAATGAGAAGCTATTATGAGGACCATCCTGTGCCCTCTCTTCTCCAGGCTGAACAACCTCAACTACTACAGCCTGTCTCCATGAGGGAGGTGCTCCAGCCCTCTCATCTTCGTAGCCTTCCTTTGCCTAGTCCCTGAAGAAGGCTCAGTGAACCATCTCCTTCCAGCCCCCCTGCTGGAGGAGAGCAGCTCCTAGCCTCTGCTTGGATTGCACAACACTTTTCTTTGCCACGGAAAAAAGGCCTTTGCTCTTTACTGTTACATCAAGGTAGTATTCAGGATACTGTGCTTGTTTTCATTTTGAAGCTGAAGAACACCCTCAGAATTACTTTAGGAATAGGTAAATCTGTTTAAATTCTCTTCTTTTTCCTCATGTCTTTTGTACTGACTGCTTTAATCAAATCTTCATTTAGCTTTTCATAATGAAAACAGTTGTGGGGTTTTTTTTGTCTGCAGTGAAGCTCGCAGACAAAGTAAATTGGTGTGTCATGTAATGGCTTTGTGGTTTGCAGGGTTGTTTTTTTCCCCTTGTTTTAAGTTGATGCAGGAGGTGTATTTTGTTGCTGTTGCACTGTGATGGATCAAAAAACTGTACTGACATTTATCCAAAGGGGAGCAAGTCGTTCTCTTTCAAGGGCTATAGATCAATTGGTGTCTCACAGAAGTAATACCATGAAAGTAGGGAAGAACTCCTCTTTGATATTCAAGTCTTTCTATTTCAGTTGGTACAATAATGGGCTTTTGAATTAATTTTTTTTTAAAGCTTGTATCTATTTCAGAGTATTGACAGCTGAAGCAGATTTGCTGAGCCAAAATTTATATGTTTATCCAAGCCTGTTACAATCAGAATTTATGTTGGCTGTGCTGATGTCTAAGCTTTAATACTGCTTTCATATAGAAGGCTGCTATTTGAATTTTCTGTGAATTTCTTTACAATATGCCTTTGAGTTACAATTTAGAACTGGATTCATACAAATAGATGCTTTCAGTCAAATGCTGCTGAACTAATTCCATTCTGAAGTCATTAATTATATTTATCTCATTGAGAATAGGAGGGGGAAAGGCATCAACTAACCCTGTATAAAAGTGACAACGCAATTGTTTTGTGAAAAGGCTTTTGGGCCTCTTAAGCTGTGAAGAGTGAGCAGTTTGCTAGGTTGTTGGTGGTTTTTTAATCAGAAGTGTGAAGAGAAGCTAGTTAATACTTTACTGTGCTGAGAAGACAATTCTCTTAATGCTTTTGATTTTTATCATGTTAAGGTCTTTGGCTTTGCAATAAGATCTGGCTTTACAGTGAGCTTACTAGTTTGTGTGGAGGAAAAAAAAACCTCGCTGTTTGCTTGTAAAGCTATTAAATGCTGTCAGATTGGTAAATTTTAAAGGTAAATTTCTTCTGATGTCTGTTCAATTGAATAATTGGCTTGCTGCGCTCAAACAGTTCAGTGTAAGAAGATGTTTCAGCTTTGACTTCTTTCAGTGTACATTGTGTGAAGCTTGTAATAAAGTGCTCAGCGATCAAAACTAATATCTGGATGGAACGAAGGCACATTGGATTTCAGTGCTGTTTTCTTGAGCCTGCTCATTACACTTCTCTACCACGATTCCTTTCTGTTTTTTCAGGAGTTTGAGAGAGAAAATAACATACTTAAGCATTGCTGATTGCAGCTTCCCAAAGAGAGATAGAGAAATAAGTAGTGTATGTATTTTTAGACTGGAGTGTGTTTCCATTTCCATCTTTTATCCTTCCATTTTGGCTATTCCTGGATGTTAAAAGGTTTCCTGCTTGGAATTCCTGTTGCCCTGGGATCACACAGGCTGCTTGCAGAACTGTCATCTCACTTCAACTGCTGTGTAATTGCCTGTTCCTCTTTCCTTTGCTGTCGAGTTTCTCATTTCTTTCATTTCATTACTTTCATTTCTTCACCTTCATGTTAACATTCTTCATCTCTAATTCACTTTCTTGTGTTCTTTCACTCTTTTGAAAGCAAACTGCTAATGCCTTGTTTAATCTCTTGGTGCAGTGAGGGGTAACAACACAACCGTATGCCCTTTATAGGCAGATGCTTCAGATCGTCATGAAAGAATGAAAGACAGAGCCCTCTAGGACACCTTTCTAACACTGCATGCTCAGTTCTTCAAGAGATCTTTGTTCCTTCAGTAGCCTTCTGCAATAGTTCGAGGCACACCAGAGGGTTGTGACAACTGGAAAAAAGCATCTCCCAAGATGGGCTTTAATTGTCTTTCCATTTACCAAAATTCAAGTCTGTTCTCTAAAGCTATGTTCCTCCTGCATCCCATTCCTAAACCTTACCACCCTTTGGCTGTCTGTGCCAGGGACACCAGAAGACACTCACTGGCACAATCAGGAAACTTAATTAGTTCTAGTTTGGTGTTTTAGTTGGAGAGAAACTGCTGCTCTCAGATTGGTAATGTTGGAGGAAAGAGATGCAGAATTATGATGTCAAACTGCTGCAGTATTGAAACCCTTTAATTTTGTATTGTGAGGTCCCCAAGCATATACAAAGGTTGTGGTTACCAGCATGATTAATAATAAATCAACTATGGACTAGATTTTAGGCAGGTGTCAATGAAACCTGTGCCTGGCTTGTAGATTGCTTAGTAAATGTGAGTGGATTAAAATGAACTAGCATGAAGCAAGTAAGCAATTACTCTCAAATGAGCTGTTTCACAAAACACAGCAGTCATCATCCAAATCACAGCTGAGGTGTACAACAAACCATTATTATAGTGAAGTGAACAAGTCATCAAGTCTTGAAACTCAATAGCAGGGAGCAGGGAAAACATGAGAGAACCTACAATTTTGTATTTCCATTAAAAGTCCTTGGAACAGGTCTGTCTTTATGTCTGCATTTATGATATTAATTTTTGTGGGGATGAGGACCTCATCCAAAACTATGGTTCCTCAGCTTTACCATAGTGACATTGTTGAACAAGCCATCTGTCTGTCTTATCTGTCCTTCCCTTTCATTTTAGTAGTTTCAAAACTGATAGCTTTGAGAGGAGAACCTAATGCTGGTGTGTTTGGTAACACAGGTAACCAACAGAAATTATTTTTTGCACATCAGATTGCTCCCCGTTTTAATAGGGTCCAGGATGGCAGCACTAGGAGTAATGGATGCAAATTGGAAGAGAGGAGATTTAGGATGGAGAGAAGAAAGAAATTTCTTACAGTGAGGGTGGTGAGACACTGGAACAGGTTGCCCAGAGAGGTTACGGATGCCCTCTCAATCCCTGGAGGTGTTTAAGGCCAGGCTGGATGAGGCATTGAGCAACCTGATAGTAGTGGGAGCCCATGGGGTTGGAACTAGGTGATCTTTA
The DNA here is from genome assembly GCA_013400935.1 of Turnix velox. NCBI lineage: Eukaryota > Metazoa > Chordata > Aves > Charadriiformes > Turnicidae > Turnix > Turnix velox. The sequence continues at coordinate 10,406 of VZTY01005576.1, forward strand.
AGGTCCCTTCTGACCCAAACCATTCCATGATTCTATGATAAATCCGAGCATGCATCCCCAATGTAGATTTATTTCTTTATAAATTATGTGCACATAGAATGTTGTATGTATTCTATATATTGTGTATATGTATATATTAAAACACACAAGAATGTAGAAATAAAAAAAGAATGTGGTAGAGATGATGTTTTGTGACATACATGTGCTGGAAGCACAGATGGACAGCTGTGTAAGCTTCACCTCTGTGTTCCCTGCCTAACTCTTCAATGGGGGTTTAGGTAGTGGAGTTCCATGGGTGGCTGGTGGACTGGAAAATCACTACATCTAAGAAAAATCAACTAGATAAGTTTATTGATTATGAATGTCTTGAGCAGTTTTGGAAAATGTTATTTCCACTTTGTATGAATTAGTTGCAGTTTTTTGACAAACTGCTGACTTATGATAGCATTTTCCACTTATCCATGAGAACTATAATTTGTGTTGGAAAATGCTTTCTTTTTCAACTTACGTGTTTCCATCTTTTGCCTTCCCCTCTCTCCCTTTGCCCAGCTCTGGCTTTTGGAGACAGATGGAGACAGCTCTCATTTAAAAATATTCCCTATGCTTCTACTCATGGATGTAGCATGGAAACACGCTGTGATCTGCATCTAAGCCATGGCTTACCCTTCTTCTAAAACAAAGGCATCTCTGGGCTGGGCTCAGATGGTACCTGTGGGTAACACCAGGGAGACTGTGTCTGCAAATTCCTTTTTTCCTCTGAGCTTCAGCATCTCTCCCTCTGAGAAGTGCCCGTGCCACCAGGCAGTTCATATTTAGCTGTTGTGTGTCTCATGATTCAAAGCTATCTTGGAAGTCAAAGCATGAATAGAGCTTCTCTTTCATTGCTGATTAAAGCTAAAAGCAGCATCTGCTTGCACAGTGATCACACTGTATGGATATATGTTTCATTGTCACTGGCTGGTGTGTGAAACAAGAGCTGGCTACTTACAGGAACCTCTCAACAGCTTTTTCAGCTTCATCAAGTGCTTCACTGCTAATCAAGTAAATGTTCTAACTCAGACAAGTCTTTGGTCTCCTCCTTTTCTCAGTTTACAGAAGGCCTCCAAGAAGAGCTTTGCCATGAACTATTGAAGCACTTTGCTTCTCAACGCAGAGTTTACTGGTTTTGTGTTGGTATCTTGCTTTGGTTGAATGTGGTGATTATGGAGAGCTTCTGTCTGCCCTCTTTTATACCTCAAATTAATGAAGATAACAAGAAACTGAATAGAACATTTCAAACTCAGTTGGTAAAAGTGTATGCTTGTTGCTTCTTTCTTATTTTTTGTTTTTTTGTGTTAAATACTCAAGGGCTGGTGATGCTGTGAAGTAGAAAGGTGAAACCTAAATATTAATTGTGGTAGGAATATTGTCTAGAATCTCATCCTTCTTCTACTTGAAAATAATACTCAATTGTCTCAGCCATACTGGAACAAAGATGAGACCTAAGGGATGTGCATTTGTTTGGCTGCAACTTTATTAACACATTTGGGAAGAGTGCCCAGAAATAAATCACATTGTGTGAGTCATTGCTTAGTCGTTGATTCCTACCTCTCTGGGAGAGCCACTCTCACCCTTCTCCCTCCTGGCCCACCACCTCCTGTTGCTTGGCCATCAGGGCTAGGTGGGGAGGCTGGGGAAAAGAGAGGTCATTTTCCCACCAGGTGGTAGGAACCACAACTTCTTCTTTCCCAGATTTCTCAGAGAACCATTGTTGGCATGGCTTGGTTTATTTTTCTTCTCTGGTGATGTGAGAAACCGTGGGAATATATTTAAGACTGGAACCACCTAGGAGTGGCAAGCCCTGTACCTTCCCACTGCTCTTCCTGAGTAACACCTAATTTTGGAGGATCACTGCCATCAGATAAGGGGCTCATAATCCTTTGTTTGCATAGGCTCCATAAAACTTCTCTCCTCAGTTCTGAGATGTTAAATTTTAAGGGCAGAGATGAACATCACAGCCCAGCCTGGGTAATGCTCATTTTCCAACTCCTTATTTGGCAGTCACACATGTAGGAGATCAGTCTGCCATGTTATTCTGGATTATATCTGTAGTCTCTGCCTGGAATAGGCATTTAGCTACATGCTCCTTCCTCCACTTGCAATGTAGGAGTATATTTATCAAAAAATTCCACCTCTTTAAGCTCATGGAGACAAGTGCAAAGTAGGTGAATGGTTTGAAAAGTTGTATTGTTGCTGTACTGGAAGGATTCAGAGCTTCGTTGGTCACTAGCAAAGTACTACTTTAGTGCTCTCTTAGTATTTCAAACACATACACACTAATTCAGCAGTGGCATGTCTAGTTTCCTATGGCAAGGAGCACATCTTCCCACATTGATATAAAAAAGTGATTCCAAACACTGAAGAGTTGCAGTGTTGTAATGGCTGTGTTTCCTCTAGGATGCCTTATGTTCTTTTCTGTGTAAAGCTGATAAACTCCACTGAGTGGACTAATCTGGGTCCAGGCTGGAACCCTACTGATGGCAGATCCCAGGCCTGGGGGTGCAGGAAGAAGGTGGGAAGGCCTGGTCCTACCTCAGCTCTGGAGCTGTAAAGGAACAGACAGGCTCTCCTCCCTTGTGCAACCTCTGCACAGCCTCCACATGAGTATATGTTATAGAAAGGTAAGGGTGTTGATTAGTTGGTCATGAAGTCATAGGCAATTGATTTTTTTAAATAAACTTAATAACAATTTTTATGCATGCTGATTTTGAATCTCATTAATGTTGCAACAGAGCTTTTGATGGATTAATTACATCACCTGTGAGCAAACACAAGACAAACAGAGCTGAAGTTCACCTGAGCTTTGGCTGAGAAACTCACAAATTATAGTTTGTTGTCTGTGTTGTGGAAATTGTCATCAGCTGCTCTTACTGCTCAGGTATTTGTCTTGTGGTGAGACTGATGTTGTGACATTTGCAATGAATCAAGTGAATTCACTCATGTGCAGCAACAGTGACAAATCCATTCTCTGGTACTGGATTATGGTCTTAAAATCAAAGGCAGAAATTACTGTGTAGTTCCTATAACCAGAAAGCTCTAAGTGTTTAAAAGAAAACTGGAAATATTTGGTGTGAGAGTTAGGCCATAACTTCTGACAGAAGTTCAGCTGTTGTTTGAAAGCTCATTTCAGCTCTTAATTTTTCAGAATTAATTGTAGACTTAGTGAAAACTTTATCTCATGTCTTTCACTACTGACTGAGTTGATTGTGTTTGAAAGTGAGATTAGCTTAAAAGTTTTTCTTGTAGCTTTTAGGTTAAGTAAATTATGTGATATATTAAGTAAATTATGTGATATATGCATCTGTCAAGTTATAAAAAGAGGGGGAAAAAAGCTGAGATTACCGATTTAGTCCCCTCATTTTAGCTTCTTTCATTCGCATAGGCAGAACAAAGATTAGTTATGTTTGCCCTCTCACTAGTCTTTTTCTAGTCATCCTGGTATGAAGACTGTTTTGTTTAGTTTATTTTGTGCTTAGGTTTTGTGGCATATGAAAACCAGGAAATGAAGTTGTTTGTAGGCTTTATACCATGTTCTGTGCACAAGCCATATACTAAACACTCTATGAACATAGGAAAAATCTATTGTGTACCCCATTGAACTGGCATCTGGAAATACATGACAATCAACATGTTTTTTGTAGAACTGTCTTTGCATTCCCCAGGAACTTGTAGATGGATGTTTGTGGAGAACAGTGTGTCCAAAGTGAAGCTCTTTGTTTGAAATTAACTAAATGCTTGAGAACATTAAAATTTGGTCAAGGTAAGACATAAAAATTGTGATGGAAACTGATGGTGACATTTAATTCGGAATAAAACTAAATGTAGGAGATTGCATGAAATCCTTACAGTGTGTTACCAGCAGTACACAGTCTGAGAAAAAAACTTTTGTGGAATTCAGTAAAGTTGGTTTTCTGGAACTATATGCAGATTCTATCATTGCTTCTGGAATGTGCTTTTTCCCCGGGCCAGTGTTGCCAGACAAAGCCCTCTGACAATCTATCTATAGATTTGTCTATAATGTTAATTGGTGAACTCCTTTGAAAAAACGGCTTCCACAAGTCAATTTATGCACAAAACATCACTGAGGGATGCGTTTTATCTCTTCTATTAGTAAGAGACTGAAGTATAGCTTAAGAGACTTGGCTTGGGCCACACAAGAAGCCTGTGTCATAGCCAGGAATCAACAGATTCACATTTCATTGCCTAACCACAATAAATAAGAAGCTGAACAAAAGCAGACGCAACACTGAGGATTTGAGTCTTGGGTACAATTTACAGGGTGCTTAACTCTGCCCATAAAACTGGCATGATCTGCTTTGGAAAGCCAGTAATGCTTCTGCATTCCTAGCAATTTAATTGCCAACAGCCTTGTGGCTGCAGTGATCTCAACTTGCCTTTGTTTCCGTGGTCTTCAGTGCAAACCTAGAGTGCAGCCTTTTCACTTCCTACTGATGCTTTTTCCTCACTGATACAACTTTATAAGAATCATTATTTAGGGCTGATCCCGTGGCCCTCAGGACTGAGGAAAGGGAATTTTAGTATTAGCCCTTGCCAGGGGTTTTTATAATTGTCAGTTCAATGTCTTAGGGTTGTGAGGAAGGAGCTAAAATCCTGAGATTGGTAATTCAACTTTAAAGCTGCCTTTGCTGGATTCTTATTTTCCTTAGGTTCGTTTTTGGTTTTGGAGTATGTGCTCTCTAATCTAGCTAAGACATAATAAGCTTTTGAGACATAATAAGCTCAATAAAAGTTGAAACACTGTTTACCTATTTATGCATTTATGTTGTTTCAGTTACTATTGATGTATCCCAGCACAACGTGGTGCTTATTGGGTCCTCACTCATGCTAATGTTCTACAGGTATAAACTGAATTGCAGAAAGACATGCACCCAGACCATGGAGCCATTTAGTCATTCAACTTCTCTTTTTTCACTGAGATTTTCACATCTTGGAGAAGTCACATGTGCACAAAGCTCTGTGATAGTTCAGTGACTCTCTCTGGCTCACACACACAGCCCTTGAGACAGCAGTGGGTCTTGAATTGAGAACTTTGAAATCCTGCATTAGCCTGAGAGGAAGAAATGTTTCCCTTATTCCTTTTCAAGAAGTCAGAAAAAATCAGGCTGGAAGAAAGGAGAGGTTTTAAATGTGAGGGGGGAAGAAAAGCAACTTGAAGAAAACAAATTGTTTTAGAATTGAGGTACATTTTCTATCATTTAATGGCACTTTAAAATTAAGTGCCTTCTGGTATCACTGGTTTGTATGGGCATCATGCAAAACCCTCTAGGTGATACTCCATCATTTCTATCGCACAGAAGGTGAGATTTGATTATTACATCCCCTGCCAGTCTTATACTTCTGTTCCTATAAACCTTTATGCAAGTTTATCCCACTGTTGCAGTGCTGAAGGGAGTGTGTTCCAAGAACTTCTTTCAGAACTTCTTTCATCCTATGACATTTTGTACCATGCAGTTGCATTTCTTAGGGTCATACATTTTGGAATTGGGGATATGGGAAAGGAGAACTGGATGCAGTCCATTCCTAAGCATTGTATGGCTAAAGTAAGACATTGGTCAACTGTCTTTCCACAGTGCCATTATTTTTGCACATACAGAAGAGACACTTTCCTGTAAATTCCTTGTGACATAAGGTTTCTGAGTAAAATTAGGTCATAACTCTTTAATTGTTCAGGTGTCCTCCCACAAGGGAGCTACAGAGAGCTCTTTCAATTCCTTGCAATCAAGTAAGTAGCAGTTGCTCTCATTTATCCTCTGAGGAAATGGTCCGCCAAAAATAATATGTTGATTCCTTGGCCCCTCCCTTGGGTAATGACACTCTGGCTGCCACATACTCACTTGGCCACAGCTCCAGAGTGTCCAAGTTCTTCAGTCATTAATTTTCAACTTACAACACTTTGGTGATGTAAGAAAGCCTTGTCCTTGTTTCACAGCTGAGAATTGACACATCAAGTCGCTTGCTTAAGTTTCACAGCAACACTGGACACAGAAACCAATGACTTATTCATAGACTATTGTGTTTCTTGGAAAACCAACCCCTGAGTTCCTTGTCCTCCTGCCTGCAACCCCAGATCTCCTCTTACTGATTTAGCAGACTGACAGTTCACTTCTGTGAATGTTTTCATCTCCCAAAAGCTGGCATTACCAAATAGATGCACCCCTCCCTTGCTCGAGCACAAGCAATATCTCTGCAGTCACACAGGGAATTAAGTCAGGAAACTGATTAAGGCTAAAGTTAATCCCCCAAAGAACAATTTTGACCCCAGTTGTTGCCTCGTTTGGCTCTCATGGTGCAGCTGTATGGAGGAAGGGAGAGCCTGCTCTCCTCACTGTCTGGAGAGTTTTCTTCTGGCTAAAATTTTGTGGAGTGAGTGGGATTGCCTTCTTTACCCTCCTTTGCCTGTTGGGCATCAAAACCTAACCAAAATCAGTTCTAGTGTTTCCTTTTGAGCACAAGTTGGATGTTTTCGATATTCCCTGGGGCGGTGGAGCCCATCTGAAGCAGGATGACATGGCAGCTGGGAAGTCCAGAGCATGGTGGAGTTCTTACTGGGGGCGGCATTTGAGACCTTCCCTGCCTGGCAAGTTTTTCTTGTGTGGCTGCTGCCATTACAAATGCTTGCCTCCGTAAGCTTTTTCTCTTTGAAATTAAGCTGTTTCTGAGGAGTTACAAATGCAAGCTGAATGCTGTAATAAATACACTTATAAAGGGATTTACATGTGACTTCATGCCACATCTCACTTTGCATCACTTCAACTCATGTCACCTCACTTGTTTATTACCTTGTGAGGCCGTGGGAAACAAGGCAAATTGTGTCCATGACTTCTGTAGTCTTGGGTAGAGTCTTGTCTCCGGGAGCTATCTGCTGGGACTTTCACATGTGAGATATAAATTTGGGGAGAACCCCCTGTTTTGCTGATCCCTCTCTCAAAAGGGCTGTTGTCAGAACTTTCACATTGCTATACTCTCAGCTTTTGAAACCGAGGGTGTATATACTGCTGCTGCTTCACCTGAAGAACAGCAGTGAGGAGAGCCTGTCAGTGAGGGCTACATCAAAAGCCTAGAAAACTCCAAGTAAGGACTTTGGCATGCTAATAACTTGGTTATTTATGAGTACGATAGGAAGAAAGGTGGCAATGACATCTAAAAGGAGATTAATAGAAATTCTAGTACTTTAGAAATTGCTACAGAAGAAGATAAACAATGTTTTTAACAGCTTTTTACATGAGGATGATCTCCTTCCTCCTGATCTGCCCTGTGACCCTGGAAGAATCTTTCTCCCCCAACTTTTCTGCTTTTTCATCTTCTGGCTGGAGCATGACCTCACTGGAAGGGCAAGAGGGTATTGCAGATGGCACTCAAGGCTGTGAACTTCAGTTGGGGAAAAAACTCTGGCTCATGTGACCTTCAGCCACAGGCCCTGTTCCAACCTGGCCATCTCACAGGTACCAGAAGAAACGTGTGGGATTGTAGTGTTTGGTTTTTGTTTGGGCCTTGCTCAGAGGATTAAGACTGGAACATAAATCAGTTGGGTTTTCCTCCTCCATGGAAGCCAGATTGTACCATCACGGCACATCCACTTTCTGCAGGAGGAACCTAACAAAAAGCAGATTTTAAAAGTCCCTGGTTCCTTTGAAAAGGAGGAGTGTTAGCAGTTATGATCTAGACTAGACATTGGTAAGAACTTACCAAATAATTACAGGATTCCTGAGGTAGTATACTATGAGTAATTGCAGGTTTAAAAATGTTATTACGAGGAGTAGTTTATACCGAAACTTCATCCTGCTGTTTGAAAGAAGCATCCATAACTCCCTTTGTGCTACAGCGAATACTTGTCCTTCTCCACAGAAGAATGCAGGCTTGCTTTATTCTTCAGCAAACAGTTCTGTGGTACATTATTTAAATTAGCATATAATAGAGACCTAATTGCCCACTAGGGCCCAGAGCTTCAGCTGGTGGAGATTGATGTGCTTCCACTGAAAGTAGTGTAGCAATGTTGTTTTTCACCCCTTGAGGATCTGGCTCAGCAGCTTCTTTCTATTCCAGGCATTATTAAAGGAGATCCTGTGTTTAGAATATTAAACTTTGGCATTGTCAGAGACAGTCAACTCAATGTGCAAGTGAAGAGAAAGAAAGTGGTAAAACCATTCTTTATATCTGAGGATTTCAGTTTACATTGTCGATTATTGGTATCGACCGATCTGGCACAACAGGGAAACGATGAGCATGGGGTCATGTTGTTGTAGTTTTAATTTCCTACGTCTGTAGTTATCTAATCCTCTCAGTGTGAGCAAGCATGATTAGTATTTATTTCTATTCCCTGTGCCAGTGCCCTGGGCCAGATTCTATGCTAAATCCAAAGTGACTCTCCTACTTAATTGGCATTAACTTGTTCTACAGTAGTATAAATAAAAACTTGTACTTTCTGCACAAAGCACCTGCAACTCCCCAAACAGATTTTTTTTTACACAGTTGTTCTATGCTTGTAACAGATCTGTTTGTACTTTTTATTGTTTGGAGCTTTTTCTAGCAATGTTTTCTGAACAGACTTGGAAAGGATCTGGCTGCTCATTAACCCTTGAGATACCTCCACTGAGGAGCCTCGTTAGGGCTGTATGGCTGGTTAATAAATTGCTCCAGTAAGAACAGCAGCTGTGCCTCTCTCAGGAGAGTCAAATACTAAAACGAACCATAATTCTTCACTTTGTCAAACGGTTGCTTGTTTAGAGAAGCTTATTTTACTTACTGAATGCTCAGTTCAGGAGCAGGGAAACTTTAGGGCTGAGCTGAGCCAACAGTTCTTCTTTGTGGAGTTTGTTTCCTCTCCTTTCACTTCCATGATTCTCAGAAGACCTCTGGCTGCACCCTCACTTACCTCTGCTTCTGTTTGTCCCCAGGGATCTTTGGATAATCAAAGTTGTGCTGCAAGTATACATCTGAGAGCAGGAATGGGGGAGTTCTGGTTAAATGTTTTGGTCTCTATCAAAGCTGGTATAGTAGTAACTGGCTGTGAGCTTTTGTTAAACAATTAGAAATGCATAAATGTGGAACCACCTGGCATTCGTTTCTGTCTGTTTTCTGATGCATGCAGAGCACAGGCAGAGAAAGAAGCATCAGCAGGAATGATGGGTAAGGGCTGTCTTTAAAGGGGTGAGAGATTATGTTCCTCATGCTTGGTACATTACTGTGTGGCTTCATTCAACTCTGGGTACGAAGTTATTTTCTTGTCCTGGCAAAGTGACGAAACAGTCTGTTAAATGGTTTAGATTGTCTTGGGGTAAGACAACTGCAGTGATACAGGGGCTGTTTCTGTTATAGTCTTCAAACTTTTATCAAGCCTTTTATTTAAGGAAATTAAGATCCACTATATTTATATTCACTCCTTGCCAGCTTCTACCTTTTGGGGAGATCTGGCTTTTGAAACTTGTTGTTAACCACATGAAGCATGTCAGGTTTTTTCCTTTTCATCTGTGTCATGAATTTAGCAATTTTTTACTCCCTCGTTCTATAATCACCTGTTTGTACCCACATTCTCCCCACAGTATATATTCTGCCTGTTTCTGTGGGTTCCTGTGTTCTCAATACTGGGTTTTTCAGCTTGGATGTGTGCTTTTCTCCACATATAGATGCGTTGAATGCGTGTGGCCAGAGACTTACCTGGCGTGAGTCATCCCATGTTGATGTAAGAAAGCCATCTTAGAGCCAGGTGCATCCCTCCATTGCAAAAACCTGTGTTAGCTCCATTGCAAAGATGAAAACTGCTACAATTTAGTCTGATGGCCAAATGGCACAACACCAAACAGGACAGCTTTTTTATTTTCCTTGAGTCGTGTTAGATAATTCATAATACAGACTGCTGTTATTTCTAGAGTATGTGAGCCTCTGATGGCACAGCAGGTTTTCTTGCGTCTGTAACTTAGATGAGAAGCTGAATAAACTTTGAGAGCTGCAAAATATGGCAGTAGCTCCACTGCAGTAGGTAAGTTTATTTGATACATGCCTCTTTGCTTGTATCGTTTTACTCCCCAGTGTGGTCATGGTGGTACAGTTCTTATGCCTCTTGCCTTGTTGTTAGGAAGGAGGAGGATTGCAAAAATAATGGGTGAAGGTGCTGGAGCATTCTTGGCAATAATTTTCAAGAGCTGGAGATAAATAAGCAGGCAAAGTTGAAGACTTACCTGGCTGGGGGTATTAGCATTTTGAATACTCTCTGTGCAGATGCAGTTATCACTTAATTGACTTTACCTTAGGGAATGCTAGAAAATCACTTTGCAACCATAAAAGAAAAAGTTCTGCTTGTAATCTGTAATGGTTCTGTTCTGCTGCTTAAGAAACTGAGGCCATTTTACTACCAGAGTCACCATGGGAAAGGAGAAAAGCTACTGCAGACCTGCTGCTGTGTGATGATCAATGTCTTGCCCTTCCTTTACACATATTCTCCTTATGGCCATCGTTAGCTTGAATCTCATCTGTTGCCACACAGAATGGTTTGGGTTGGAAGGGACCTTAAAGATCATCTAGTTCCACCCCCCCTGCCATGGGCAGGGACACCTCCCACTAGACCAGGTTGCTCAATGCCTCTTCCAGCCTGGCCTTAAACACCTCCAGGGAAGGAACATCCACAGCTTCTCTGGACAATGTGTTCCAGTGTCTCACCACCCTCACTGTAAAGAATTTCTTTCTTATATTCAGCCCAAATCTGCCTTCTTCCAATTTACATCCATTAGTCCTAGTCCTGCCAACACATATCCTCTGTCTTGACTGAAGGAGAGAAAAACATCCCCAAGCTGAGGAAGCTGTGGTCTCCAGAGGCTGGCTGCTCCCAGGCTTATCCCTTCCCCAGAAAATCAGTGGCTGCCACAGCTGCTACAGCAGAAAAAGGCCAAGCTCATCACCCACAAGATCAACTTGGAAACCAGCAGAGAATTTTGCATTCAGGGTTGCAGCCCTTTGTGCTACAAATGGGACTGTAATTGAGGGCTCCCCTGAGAGGCAAGTGCCATGTGCTGTCTGCACATGTACCTGCCATCCACATGGCTGACAACACAACTCCCAGCCACTAGGCTGTCCCCTCTTCAGTGGCCTGGGAGTCACTGCTGTCTAAGCAGATGGAGAAGGCAGAGGCATCTTTAGTCCTGTCCCCTTCTCTGGGGCCATGAGGGCAAGGGAGCAGTGTAGGAGCTGAGAGGGGACCAGTTTGTTCATTTTGTTTCTCAACTTGCTTCAACAGTCTTCTGTCAGAAACAGAGAGGTTTGGTTTGAATTTTCAAGAGTTTTTTTGGAAAGAGGTTGACTGTGTGATACTTTGGATGCAGTCAGTCCTGGCATTGGCCTGATTTTGTGAAATGTGGGGTGGTCTTTGCCTGTGTGAACTTGGGGGGTGAAGTCTCACCTGGTCTGTTACTGGGCTGCGGTGGTGGTTGGTGCCAGAGCACCCTTGGTTTCCCACCCTGCTGAACAGTGCTACTGTTGTCAGAGTAGCACAGCTGATGCTGATGACACCCTCAACTCAATGATGTCCTTTCTTACAGAGAAGTTTCTTGGTGTGCTTGTATAGTCATTACTTTGAAACTTGCCATCTAAGCATGTCATGGTTTTATTGGTGTTATTCCTTCAACAGCAATATTGGTTACTCCAGGCATTATTTTAAAGCTTATTTTTTTGTATTTCTTACAGAGAGATTTGGCTTAGAGCAAAATCAGTAAGGGAAAATAATTAGGAAATCAAGCCCTTCCTTTCCCTTTTCGAACCTCTTGGTTTTCCAACCTCAAATAAGTACATGAAAGGCGTTTAACAACTTTAAATTGGATTTTGGAATGTCAGATGACTCTAATAGCCTTTATACACAAATAACAACAGAAGAGCTGATTATTGTTTCTGGGCTCTGACACACACTTATGTAATCATTAATCTTGGCACTTCTTTATCTCCAGCAGATTAGGAGGCCACTGTCATTTTGAAGACTGCCATTAAGTAGACTTTGTTAGTGTTTAAATATGTGAAGCTTAACTTTAAGCTTCCTTGATGTATGCAATGGGGTATCCTGCAGGAGAGCTGTTGGAGTCAGTTCCAGTCCCAGATCTGCCTGACCTCGGATACTATTTTACATACAGTATTTGCTAATTGTCATCTGAAGAAACTTTGAAAGCTTTTTAAGTGTAAAGGATTAATATATCTGTTTGAAACAGCAGCAAACTTGCTTTATCTGCCACCTTTCAGTTGGTTCAATCACTGAGAGGCAGGAAATTAAATGCTATGAAATGAGCAGGCAAAAGAAAGGGTCTTAGCATCTAATCTAATTGTGACAAAGGAAGAGCTTTTGCTAGACCTTTTCTTTTCACAAGCTGGTAATTTTCCCAAACATTTTTGTATCCAGCTACATTTCTTTCTTTCATGATCCTGTCACAAAATGGAGATGGTTTTCAAACACTGAAGATAATCACAGAAATAGAACTGAGTCCAGGGAGATGGCATGAAAGTGGCTGGTGGGGGACAGCACTGTAATACGTGGTTTGAGGAACATGCTGGGAAATAAACGTCCTCTCTGGAGAAGAGACACTTTCAGGAGTATTTTTGAGTCTCTTTGGTAGGCTGATAGTGGCTTTATTTTCTTATAAGCCAGAGCCTATAAGATTTCCACCTCCTCTGATATCATCCTACATGTTCTCCCTCCCAATGCCATTTCGGGGGACAGGTTTCCTCCACTGCTCTTCTACAAGTTGGTGTGTGAGGGAAGAGAAAGCTGTGTGCCTGGTTTCAGATTGGCAGAGCAGGCCACCTTCCTGCAGCCCCTCCCTGTCCGTGGCCAAGCAGGTGGCCCCAACCCACTTCATGGAGATGAAGGACTGTCCTGTAACTTAATGTAAGTCAATAAAGCCCAGCTAAGATTTCAAAGAAAAAAATTCTATTATGGTGAACCCGAAGTGGTGCAGTCTGTGGTGGAGAGAGGGAGAAGGGAATCATTTTACAGTATGGCAGCACTGCCTTATGAAGCCCCTTCTGGCTGATGGGAGAGGGCACAAAAGCTGTGGACAGGTAAAAATCATCATTAGCAGGAGGCAGTTGTGACCCTACTTAGTGTAGTGTGTGTTTCTACACGCTGTGTGGTGGTAGGGTCTAGCTTGAGCTAGTGGTGGATGTGTGGGGAGCATGTTGACCTCCTCAAAGCAGCATAATTAGGTGTTAAGAGACATTGTGCAGGTGTTAGGGAAAAGCAATAGCAAAATTAAACTTTACATCAGTTTTTCACTGTCCAAGCTGTCTTCTAGGCAGTTGAAGAAGTGATCCCATGTACATGCTGTCATTTCTCCCTCAGAGATGGAGCAGGGGTGGGAAGAAACTTCTTTGTGGGAGAGGAGAGCATGGCTCTTTGTCCAACAGGGATTTGACCCAATATCACAAGTAAGGCAGCAAGCTCTTGGTAATGTCTGTACTTTCTAGCATCTTAATATGTGTCAAGAAACATCTGTCAGTTGTAAATCCTTGATTGTTTTTGGACCTCAGTGATTTTTAATGAATGAAATAGATATAATTGATCTATTTTGTGCTCTTCAAACCTTAGTGGAGCATCTGGAGCTACGTTGGCTGAGGCTTCCTCTGGAGTGTCCCTTGGTTTCAGTAATCCTTTAATGACCTCTGAAGAGGAGCTGTGACAAAGTAACACTTGTACACTTGAAAAGCTGTCAAGAGAAAGCATCCTTGGGTAGAAAAAGGTGATCCCCTGTCATCTAGAAAAGATGCTGGTTAGGGAATTCAGTAGAACCTCTTCTTTGAGGCTGGAGGGAACCTGGCCATGGTTTGCTTCCATTAGCCAGCAGTACATGGCAGGAGGAGGTGCAGAATTCACACTCCGCTGTCCACCCTGTGGATCTGTAGGGGAGCTGTTGGAGGGAGTTATTAAATGAGTAAGTGCAGCTAAATGGCTTTTTACTGTTTAGAGTTCTGAAGTTGGTTGTTGTTGTTCATCTCTGAGATGAATAATCTGAGAATAAAAATTTAAACTAGACATTTAGAGCACACCTTCGTGAGAAACTAATGATTCTGCTTGGCATACAGCATCAAAGGAAGCCTTTTTAATGACATAAAATGTGTGTACAGCCAAAAAGAAAATATCTTAAAAATGCAGATGTAGTCACTTCAGAATGATGGAGTATCTCATCTGCATGAAATACTTTTCTTTTTTTTTTTTTCCCAATAACTTTTTCTTCTCAAAAAAAAATCATGCTTTGAGTGGTTTTTCATCAAAGCATTTCCTCTTGTAAGAAAGTGACTTTTGCACCAATCATGTTTGCCTGGCTTTAACCTGATTGTCCAAAATCCCATTTCTCAAGGTGCACAGGGATACATCCTGCAGTCCCTGCACACTGCTACTGTCTCTAGGGACCTGATTATTGAAGTAGAACTTGACTTGGCCCCATAGTATGTATGAAGGAAAGCATGTGCATGGGGAAAGCATGTGCATGTGGCAATGATGAGTTGCTACCCAGAGACAACCTCCTCAGTGGTAGTATCATGGATTATTAATGCTTGATCTGAAAGCTACATGCAAGTAGTAGAAGGAATGAAATGGCAGCATTATCCACAGTTAGCTGGTGCTCTAGTCTCATTGACCTAATGTCACCTTAACGATTCAGGGCCCTGTCACCTGTTTAATGAGTTGAATTGAAATTGCTCATAATTCTGACACCATGTTGCAAATAATTAGCTTTCCTTGGTGTTTGAGGTTTTTTTTTAATCTACTAACTGTAGGTGTCATTTGATTTGTGCTAGCAGACAGCCTAATGAGACCACTGAACTAAGATGTAATTTTGCAAACGGATAGCACAAATGTATGCAGCTTCTTAGCAAAATTAAACCAAACAACATACCCATTCACACAGCATGTCAGCACCAGCATGAGGATGATAGTATCTCTTTCTTGACATGTAGTTCAGGGCTTTGATTAAAACTCAATTATATTTAATTTAAGAGAATCCTATGATTTTCTTTTGAAAAAACTGTTTAATTGCTTTATTTAACAAGAACTATGTTTTTCCTAGTCTTCAAATTAATCATACTCCAAACTGTTTATCACAGACAGTATAACTACCATTAATTATCAGCAAGAGAACAAGAGAGGAAGGACATGGTTAAATGTCTTTACCGCTACCTGAAAGGAGGCTGTAGTGAGGTGGAAGTTGGTCCCATCTCCCAAGTTACAAGTGACAGAACGAGAGGAAACAGCCTTGAGTTGCACCAAGGAGGGTTTGGACTGGATATTGGGGAAAAAATTCCATGGAAAGGGTTCCTGAGAGCTGGTTCAGGCTGGCCAGGAGCTGGTGGGGTTGCCATTCCTGGAGGTGCTTAGAAAATGTATAGATGTGGTGCTGAGGGATGTGGGTTAGTGGTAACTTGCCACTGATGGATTAACAATTGGTCTCAGTGATCCTAAGTCTCTTTCAACCAAAGGGATTATCAGCTTGAACCACCCAGAAAGTGGCAAGTTAAAATGTGATGGGACAAAATGTGGGTGTGCTTTGAAATACAGAAGCCTTTTCCAGCAAAGCAAAAAAACAAAGTACTCTTCAAATGCTTTCAGTTTGAAATGCATAGAATATTACACAGTTACACTTTGTCTCCTTTTGTTCTTTCCCTGTTCTTGTTCTTGGCCACTGAGTGTTCTTGGCCACCGTATCTTGTTACTGTGCCTTTGTGCCAGCCAGCAAATCTTCTCTGCTATTAAAAGTTAGAATTTGAACTCAAGAGTTGATGCTTTCTTTATTTTGTTTTATCATCTCAAAAGAGTTGCTGTTGTTATTCTCTGCTTCCTACAGTGTATATTCTCATGGTGTATATTTCAGCCTTAGTCAGGATTTGTGTTTGCTGTAAATTCATCAGTTGCATAACAAAACTGGAGCTTTAGGAACTCCCAAGATCTGACAAACTGTGACGATGTTATCTGTGTCCCCCAGCAAGTAACCTTCTAAGAACAACTTTTTCCTGAGCAGCTGAATGCATATGCAGGCACCAGTCCTGAATGTTTCCAGCCAGTTCAGTGGTTCAGTATTATAGCTTGATATGGTATGATTTCATCCCAAGCTAGAGTTGTCTCTATCTGTCTCTCCTTCAGCAAGGGAAATCAAACCAGCAAATTTTCAGCTGCAAACAAGGTTGTTGCTTGTTTTTCTCAAAAGTCTGGTTGGATGTCTTTGGTTTCTTGTTGAGAAACTGAGTTGCATCACTGGATCTAAAAAGTGGCCAAGACAGTGGAGAGATATAAGAAATATATACACATATTTGTTTTTCACACATATCTGAGAGGGAGCAGAAGTCTTCTCTCTTGATTGAGTTCATCTTAATACCCTCAATCATTTTTTAGCTTGATTTTACTCCTGAGCATTTGCAGAACTCCTAGATTCTGTTGGAATTTGTTTCCATTTTCATTTTTCTTTGTAAGAATTAAGAATATGATGATGGTTTGTAAAGGCTTTTCAGCAATTTTCTATTTGAATATAATGTCGAAAATATACATACAGACCTCACCACAACACAGAAGTAGTTTTGCCAATTGAAGAATCCCTACCATTTTCTTCTTTCACTCACTCTTCTTTCATTTGGTGTTAGATTGTCTTCACTGAAACCAACCCTTTTTGTAATAGTAAAGCTTTAAATATATGCATTTTTAAAAGTAACATCTTTTTGCTTAAAGTAGAACAATAAACATAAATATGAGTGACCCTGGCATGACAGCACAAGCTGTGATAGCACCGTTCCCTTCTCTGTGTCAAAATCAGTAATAGAGAATGAAAGAACTGAGATTTATTCCTCAAAGCCAGTCTTGCAAGCCCCAAAAGAGTTCGGGTTGTTCCGTGCTGTTTCACATGCATCTTCTTTGATCCTCTTTGAAGCCTAATCATTTCCATTGTTGCAGAGAGCTGGGCACTGCCAGTGACCCCCAGAGAGGGACCCACAGAGCAACTCCGGGCATTGCACCATTGCTGCCCTGTGTGTTCTGGAGGTGTTGCTCATACTTTGCTCTTAATTAGTACTTTGGTGGCAGTGTTCATTTCTACTCCACCCATCTCACCCACAGACTTCAAAGGATTTATACCAGCATAACCCTCGGTATATTTGTTTTATTTTATTGCCAGTGTGATTTCCTAAGGAAACGAGGCTTGGAGAGGTTGTTTGTGTTTGTCTGGTTTTCTGTATGTCACCCCAGTCTCACTTGTTTACAAGACCATTTCAGCCAAGAGGAATATAAGGAGAGGTTGTGGATGCCCCCTGCCTGGAAGTGTTTAAAGCCAGGCTGGGTGAGGCATTGAGCAGCCTGGTCTAGTGGGAGGTGTCCCTGCCCATGGCAGGGGGGTTGGAACTAGATGATCTTCAAGGTCCTTTCCAGCACAAACCATTCCATGATCTCAGTGCTGCACATCTCATGAAAGTTGGAAAACATCCCTAGAACGAATCCCTACTGACACTCCACTGAGGGATACTCACTGCCCAAGCTCAGCTGCAGACAGGAGAACCTGACAGGAGAGGAAGACCTGAGGAATGTTTCACATGCTAGGAAGGCTTTTCCTGGAGTTTCAACCTTACTATACCCCAGGAAATCAACCATGGGGAAGGGAAAAAGTAAATCTCGGGAGGATGGAGTCAGGCTCTTCTCAGTGACCTCCGGTGATAGGACATGGGGCAATGGGCGCAAGCTGGAACATAGGAGGTTCCACGGAAGTAAGAGAAAAAACTTTGTCAGGGTGAGAGAACAGTGGCACAGGCCCTCCAGGGAGGGCGTGAGGTCTCCTTCTCTGGAGACATTCACACTCCACCTAGGCGCCTTCCTGTGTGACCTCATGTGGGTATTGCTGCTCCAGCAGGGGGATTGGACTAGATGATCTCTTGAGGTCCCTTCCAATTCCTGACATTCTGTGATTCTGTGTGATTCTGGGATACACATCTCTAGGATGCCAAGCTTTGTTAGTTCTTCTTGGGAGATGCTTGTTGTAAGCTGTGTGATGACCATATCTAGCGGGCTGCTCCTGGCTGGAAAGCCAGGACAGTAAGGATTTTATCTAGAACAAACAAATCTTCCACACAAGCAGCAGGCAGGTAAATTTGTGTGTGTTCTAAAAATGCCCCCCTGACATCTACCAACCAACACTCATCTGAGAAGTGCACGGGGTTTTTAGGTGTTTTAATATGCATGAGTGGCCATATGGTCACTTAATGCAGTGGATTAATGGCAGGGGCAGAGCTGTGCTGCCACTGCCTTTCCTTTCTGTGGCACCACAGCATTTGTGAGCTGCAGGTGTTCAGAGACAAGTAATTTGCAGCCAGCTCAAATTACTTAGGGTACATGACAGAGCAAATTATTTAGGTAATGAAGCTGAAAATGCAGGGAGATTAGAATATTATATAGTAAAATCGTTCCTTGTTAATTCAGTTTGTGATCAGATATTGTTGCTTTAAATACCACATTACATGCAGTACCCTTGTTTGAGTCAATGAATATGTATGAATATGGCAGTGAATATGTATTCCTCCTAATTTAATCAGTATTCTTACAAACAGTACTAGCAGTGATCTAGTCTGGCACAAACTGCATCCCTCCAGAAGCAGGTTAGCCCAATTTGTGTACATATCCTATTTTATTTCAAAGCCCTTCTGAATTAGCTGCAAAATTCTACATCATCTGTGAAGTGGGGGACAGACCAAGCCATGCTCAGGGAGAAGAATTTAAACCTTTCCTGCAGGCAAAGAAGGGTTAACTTCTTCAGGAGCACCCTAGGACCCAGGAAAGCTAGAGCTGCAGACCTGGCTGTTGTACCCACCCCACATCTGGCCTAGAGGAACATCCTCAGCTGCAATATGGGTGAGGCTGCTTTCCCCAGGAAGCTGGTAGGTTGGAGAAGGATGCTTGGTGCCCACAAAGACCAGTCTTGCAGACCAGCCACTGTGTGCATAAATCCATCTCAACTGAGTAAAGAAAGAATGTGTTTATCTGATTTCCTGGATAGTGCTGCCTGAGGAGCTGAAGGTGGGGGGGGAGCTGTGCTGTGGAGCTCCATGGAAGTGCTCTTGCCTCAGTGGAATCAGCATGCACAGGTGATTGGGATCCCATGTACCATGGGAAGGAAGGAAGGAACAGAAAATGCTGATTTTAAAATTTAGAAATTGTAAGAGGCAGTAGAATTCACCTGACTTCCACTTTCTGAAAGTTAGGCTTGTGATTAAAGCATCGTGAAATTCCTTCTCTGGTGAGTGGAGAGTAGGCATCTCCATTCAGGGTTCATCTCATTTATCATGAAGGAGATGAAGCATTATGCCCCTCTCCCTTTTTTTCTCTTTCTCCCTCCCTCCCTTCTTTCCTCATCACTTTAGAAACAGACAAGACAGATAACTTACCTGATTACCCAACTTTCAAGGTGGCTCAGGTCAGCTGGTGAATCTCACCTGAAAGGCAAGAGTGGGACTTATTTTTACCTCTGTTGAAGAGATCTTCCCAAGGTACCAAACCTGAGATTTCATACCTGTTGCAAATATGGGCAAACAATGTGATGTATTTGATGTACAATTTTTAAATGAGAGGGTGAAAGCAGGAGATGCAATAGGGAAATCCTTTTTCTCTATCCCAAGACAATTAATTCACTAGAAACAAACATTCCCCTGTACACTTTAATGAGGAAAGAAGAACTTCTGTCTTTGGAAAACAATTCTTTGTTTTGAAAGAATGTTTTCTTCGAGGCACAATCCTAATGTGCTTTCCTGCATTGAGGTTCAATGGGTTTCTCTTTCAATGGCAGAACTGAGGAGAAAGATGCCCTGTGCTTTCCTGGTGCTATGTGGAGCCTGCCCCAAGAGCTAGGAAGGAAGACTCTAAAGATTATAATGAGCTCATACTGAGCATTTCCTTACAAATGCAGAATTAGATTTTTTTCCTCCTCTACTGCTCAAACCAGACAAGGAATAAAGCAGCATTTCATGTTGTGGAAATTAATAAAGAGGGAGAAGCTGTCCAGAGGGCTTGTCTGGGTCGGGGAACTTGACAAAGGTGGGCAAGCCCAGTGAAGCTGTTCCAGATTTGGGGAAAGAAGTGAAACTTGGAGTGGGAAGAATGAGGCATATTCTGTTTCAGATGCCAGCAAAAGATGTCATTCTGTGCGCTCTCTGGCTGTCTGATAGGCAAGTTTGTTAGCAATTACATGGAGGCAATAATGAATTTAAGCACACCAGAGCTACTTCAGACAGTTGTCAAATGAAGACACAGTGGATGGAGGAAGAAGAAAGAATTGGGGGGAAACACAGATTTTTTTTTCCCCTGTAATACTTGTCCTCAGGTTCTCATTCTGTCTGGTTTTGAACAAATCAAACAGTCAGCACTCAGCTTTCCTGCTATACAATGAAGATGATTTGATGTTGCAGCAGAAAGGAGATGGCCAGACAGTGCAGCAATAGGAGTAGCCTTGTGTATAAATTTTCAGAGATCTTAGTGTCAGATGCCTTTTGCCATGGAGGCCAGTTTGCTTCATGTTTGACATCAGTCCATAACACTGGCTCCCTCTGGCTCTCAGTGGTCTCTTCTCTCTCTCTCACAGGAGCTGTCTCTGTAGCACCTTGTCTGATGCTTGTGGTAGGTCTCTGCTCAAGTTTCCATTTGTGGTTTGTTTGGGCTGTTGTTCCCATTCATTGCTGCCTTTGGCACAGGACATCCTTGGTAGTGTTCTGGAGCTCTGTTATTTCAGGGTGTGAAAGATTTTTAGGCCTTTAATCTGGGAATACAAACTCTATCTGACACCTGGGTATCTGTAGTGGTTTCCAAGCAACCACAAGAGTGCAGTTCATATTTAAGAAATTATTTGCTCATGCATGAACCAGAATCAGCCTGAGCACCACCCCAGGAGACAGAAATTGTAAACTGTAATTTAGGCTAATTCTAGTTTAAAGCCCGAATTAGGGTATTTTATATAATCTTGGAAAATATACCGTGTAAATATATGTAAGCACAGAACAGGTGCAATCAGTGTAAGCACAGTAGGAAGCTTTAAGTAACTCAGGCAATGTGAGAAACCAAGTTGGAACATATTCTTGACATGTAAAAATATTTCCCACCTGCCTTGTTTGCCTTGTTTGAAGAAGGTTTCAGCAAGTCAAAGTTTGCATGTCAAAGTGAAAGTGGGGAAAATATTTTCACCCTCATAAGAAAAATGCATAATCTTGGCACGGGCAATTTGCGTTTAGTAAGTTTAAAGTGTCTTAAGTCCTTTCAAGCTACACAGTGAATGTACAGACTTGTGACAGGGATTCCATTTCAATGAGTTGATTTGTGGAGGCACCCACAAGGAGCAGGAATTATAGAATCATAAAATGGTTTTGGTTGGAAGGGACCTTAAAGATCATCTAGTTCCACCCCCCCCTGCCATGGGCAGTGACACCTCCCACTAGACCAGTGCCTCATCCAACCTAGCCTTAAACACATCCAGGGAGGGGAAATCCACAACCTCTTTGGGCAACCTGTTCCAGTGTCTCACCAGCCTTGCAGGAAAGAACTTCTTTCTTCTCTCCAGCCTAAAGAGCTACCCTCTTCCAATTTGCATCCGTTACTCCTAGTCCTGCCATCCTGGACCCTATTAAAAAGTCCTACCCCAGCCTTTCTGTAGCCCCCTTCAGGTACTGAAAAGCTACTCTGAGGTCTCCCCTGAGCTTTCTCTTCTCCAGGCTCAACAACCCAAACTCCTTCAGCCTGAATTGAACCAGTGTCTTTCTGTGTATTAATTTGTGGCAGTCCCCAGAGAGCTACACATCTGAGTTTCATCCCACTGTCCTGCATAGAATCAGAGTTGGAAGGGACCCACCAAGGCCATTTAGTCCAACCTCCTGCAGTGAGCAGGCACTAGATCAGGTAGCTCAGAGCCTCAACAAGCCTGGCCCTGAATGTATTCAGACACGGAACCTTTACCACCTCTTTGGGCAGCCTGGGACAGTGTTTCATCACTCTCATGGGGAAGAACTTCCTAATCTCTAATCTAATGCAGTCCAGCTCCAGTTTCAAGCCATTGCCCTTTGTCCTTTCCCTCCATGCTCTGACAAACAGGCTCCCCTCCAGCTTTCCTGTAGGCCTCTCCCATCTTAGAGTCAAACTGTACACTGAAGTTCTTAGTGCTGTGTGCTTTCTTTGGAAGTCCCCAGAGTAGATGTAAATTCAAGGAAATATGAAATTCTGAAATTATACCTGGTTGGGTGCTCAGCGACACAACAGTTGGCAAGTACTGGCACAGCTGGAGCCTGTGAATCTGTGGAGATTCTCTCCTAACAGTAAAGAACCATGGAAAATGCATTTGGGACTAATTATGGCACCTTATACACTGTTGGCAACCTAGCTTTAGGCCATCCCTCTGAAGGCATGTTGATTTCTTTCAGAAACACTCTGCCAGTGTCCTGTCGCTAAAGAAACAGGGATTGTGTAGACAAGCTTCATGGGCAATTTTACCGATGTGCTGGAAACTGGAGATAAACAAGACACAATTGTATCACACCTATTCAAAAGAAGGCAGTAATTATATATATATAAATGAAATTTAGACAAAACCTTGCTGTGTAGCTGTCAAGATAAGCAGCCTTGTCACAGCCGTGTCAGAGGAGCTGGAGAAGGTTGTATTTCACTGCAGCAGGGTAGAAAAATAATCACTTTTTGAAAAGAAACCACTGGGAATGCTATATCTATACTGGTCTTTGCACTCTGGGTGCAAACTGAATTCAGGAGCAGTATTTTGTATGTCCAAAGTTCCATTTAAAAATAAAGCAGGGCTTTCTTATCAGGTAACTGAGGCATTTCTGTGACTGCTCTGCTCCTTTGTATTTGGCAAATCCACTGAAATATGTCTGTGGTTTCCTTCCTCCTCCTCTGGTAGCTTATAGGTGTGCTGAGCTTTCCTTTTCAATTCAGATATGGACTTTTTAATAGGATACAGGATGGCAGGAGTAGGAGTTATGGATGTAGATTAGAAGAGGGTAGATCTTTAGGCTGGTTAGAAGAAAGAAGTTTTTTACTGTGAGGGTGGTGAGACACTGGAACAGGTTGCCCAGAGAGGTTGTGGATGCCCCCTCCCTGGATGTGTATAAGGCCAGTCAGGATGAGGCATTGAGCAACTTGGTCTGATGGGAGGTGTCCCTGCCCATGGCAGGGGGCTTGGAACGCGATGATCTTTAAGGTCTCTTTTAACCCAAACCTTTCTATGATTCTGTAATTTTGGATTTCTTGTGGATAATGCTGTTGTTATTTGCCTTGTTACTTTTCTTTGGGATTGGCCCCTGTGATGGGAAGGGGGCAGTGTGATGGTGGCCCCTCTGGAAAAGGTGTTGCATTAGTTTTCAAGCTGGGCAAACTTCAACATTAACCTTTTATGATCTCACAGGAGTAAGACTGGAAGAAACCTTTCTAGTGTGATCTCAGCTCTTTGGCCAAAATGTGAACTCTCCGATTGGTTTTGTCTCTGAAGTGCTGGTCTTGCCTTTTTCTTGGTTCTTAAACACCTTCTCAAATGACCCATTTTAATAACCCAAAAGCTATTATATAACGAGCAGCCATAATTTAGTCCAAAGCTCTGGGGGACCCTTGCAGTTCAGCAATGAATAGTTAATGCCGTATAATGTTTAGCAGATTATTAGTTTTCACTGTACAAATGCTGATCAGGGAATGCTTTTATAAGGTTTTTAAAAGAAAATGTAATTAACTGGTTGCGTGCTTCTGTTGCAGCTCAAATTGAAATTATTCCATGCAAGATCTGTGGAGACAAATCATCAGGAATCCATTATGGTGTCATTACATGTGAAGGCTGCAAGGTAAGCTTCAAAATTATTAAGTCTTAAACCAGCATTTAGCCTTTTAGTAGTGGTTATTTCTCTTCTGTTTTAGAAGTGAAGCGTTGCACCAAGGTTGGAGCCATGGCTTCCATTTTGAAGAATATGAAATCGGTTGGGTGTTCTGAAATACTGGCTTTAGTGACTTTAAGCAGTGCATTTTTGTCACATGCACAAACAGATTTTGGGACGAGCTTCAAAAATCCCCAGGGCTAGGCTGTGTGCCTGGTAACCTTTCTCTCTGAGGGTAAGGAAATGAGGTAGAGAAGGACGATCCTATTCTAGCACACCACAAAGATTCTCTTCTGTGCATTTGCTTGAGAGAGAATCTGTGCCTTTATTCAATCTCTCTCATTTTTGCTTTGTAAATTACTAAGGAGCTGTGTTGAAATCTGTGAGAGCGCTCTGACTTGTGAGGATGCTTTTGTAATCCGCCACAGTTATGAATCTATTCTGTTTGGGTGCAAGGTGATGTTGCACAAGCAGCACATGCTGCTGGTGTTAAGCACATTTGGAGGTATGCGCAGGACACTCACGGAAGTAGTGACTGTTCTTTGCACAGCAGCCATTGCTGGGTAAGTCTTAGGCTTTGGATTTTTCTGCTGGATTTTGTACCTTCAGCTTTTATATTTTGTTTATTCCCAACCAGGAGTGAAATGGGGCAGCACTGGGTCCTGTAAAGCCTGTCTCTTCTCCTTATGGCTAATACAGAGTTACAGCCTTCACAGGAGAACTGCCCCAGCTGCTCTTCCCTCTTGCTGTCTGCGTGTATGTACATGTTGCAATCCCATGCTGGTTAGTTTTCCACTGCCAATCTGTGCTTTGGAAGTGAAGAATTAGTATTTGTGACAGTTTCTAGTCTGCTATCCTGACATGTTTGATACTTCTGCCCATCTGACTTCCCTCCTTTCACATCAGAACAATTTCTTCATTGTTTATTTCTAAGGAAGTTTTTGTGTCCTTGTTAACACATTCTCTCAGTCGCCTGGATTTATTGGTAAAAAGGAAGAAAAAAACTATTGTTGAATGTTAGAATGGTATGGGACAGCACCTTCTGCTTGTTGTAACTTCTGGTGCTATGGAGAATGCAAGAAATGCACTACAAATGCTTTGATAGTAAAATGATTGCTGCTTTCATGTTTCTGTGGTTGAGAAGCGCTTATCACACAGCAGCTATGTGAAGTGGCAGACTTCAGACATTTGCAGTCAGAATTTCCCTGTAGGACTGTCTTGTCAAAGACTACCAAGGTATCTTCATGATCTGAGACCTCTTTAATCCTTTGCTGGTCTGGGAGCTCAAGGTCCTTGATGAACATCATTATCCACAGGCTGATGTTGGCTTAATGCTGATGGTTGTCTCTGCAGTAAACAGGCCTTTCTCAGCACGGCTTGATGCAGGGGAAAACAGGCTGTCAAAGACAAGGAAAGTTGTCTCAGAGTGACTGAACTTTTATAGGAATTAATGCAAACGTGAGTTATTAGGAGAAAATGCCTTTGTGTTCCTTTGGCAGTCAGGACAACTGATGCTAACTGATAGTGAGAGACACAGCTCCTTTTGTTCAGAACAGGTGGTTTTCCTTTGAATTCTGTATCATGAGAGCTTCCCAGGAGGTCTGTACAATCCTCAGTCTGCATCCAAGAATCCCATCAGAATGGTCAGCTGGTGGGGAAGGCAGAAAGCAGGAGATAGTTCAGTATAGCAACACACATTCCAACCTGGAGAGCAGAGTCTGCAGAAGCCAGTGCCCCAGTGAAGGAAGTCACACAGAATTGCAGTGGAATAGCAGAAGCTTTCTGGCCGTATAATTTGAGGCAGAATTTTAAAGCCATTGAACTTAGTTAACCATGTTATTTCCTTCCCAGGAGGCAAATAACTCTGATGCTCATGCATCTTTAATGCCAGAGCCCAGTGATGGAGAGAGAGTGCCAGCGAGCACAAGCCCGAGGAAGAGTTGAAATGGCCACGGCCAAGACAGTGTTTAAAATGTCCTGCTGTAGCAGATAGGTTTTGTTTGTGTTATGCTCTTCCACAGTAATGTCAACGAAGTCTCACCCAACAGAAATGTTTTGGCATAGCTTGGCCTCTGCCAAATGAGCCAGGTGTGTGTTGGTATGGGCTTTTTCCCAGCTTTTCTGGGACTCTGATCTCTGCAGGTTAGACCATGCTGACATTGCTCTTCTCATTATGCACAACCTTCTGTACTCTATTTCCAGTCGTGCTCCAACACCTGGAGCTAATGTCCTGTCCTGACAGCCAGCCCCTGAGAAGCGAGTGAGGTTCCGCCTGGATGCTGCAAACCCCTCCATGTCCATCTGCAGGCAGGGACAGGGATAGGGACAGGGTCCTCTCCTCCCAGGGAGGGCAGTGGTGCTTCTGCCCTCCCAGACCAGCTCAGTGAGAATCACCTACAGGTAGCAGCAGCAACTACCAGGAATATAAATTATTTAAAACCTAAAGTGAAGTTTTAGTTGCAAAGACCTACTTTGCAATCTTAATCTGTGTTACGAAATCACAGAGAAAGCTCCTGCCAGATTGACTTTCGCTGTTTCTGTTTTTCTTCTAGAGGTTTGTGACCCAAACATTTCATATCATTGAAGGTTTTCTGGCCAGTTTCTGTTGTTACATTGCATGTCACATAACTAGAGTTGAAGATTTGTGATGGTGCCAATCAGTTTTTCTAGAAGTTTTCATTTCTTACCTTGATATGATGTTAATGGCTGTTTTTATGAAGTTAGTGGCTGTGTTTTGCACAGACATCAATGAGTATTCCCAACTCATCAGCCTCTCTATTTTTAAGAGCAAATTCAGATAAAATTTAATGCAATCTCCTCTTCCCTCTCTAGTTTAAAAATTATTTTTTTAGCCAGGCTCTGTCTTATAATTTATCTGGGAGGGCTCCTGTGACTGACAAATAATATTAAAAGATAGGGTATTTTTCTATTCAGCGGTTTACTTTACCCAGTATAAAACATGTAAGGGGGGTGAAGGGAAAAAAAATTAATCATGGAAGACTTACTTAAAGCTTGGTGAAGAATTACATGATGACAATCCATGACTCGTTCTTCTCTCTGTGTAAGACTGGAATTACTACTATTGCGGTGGCCCAACTGAGTGAAGTGGTGTGTGTGTGTGGAGCAGCTCCTCAGCTGTTAGTTGTGGGAAAACCATACCAACCTGTGCTGTTAGAGCTGCAAGTTGAGTCCAGTTCAGCCTTGCTAGAGAGTACTTGAATGCTTCAAAAGGACACAGTGAAGTGTTTAGTTTGAAGGGAATTTTTGACATTTGTCCACGCAGCTTCTTGTTTTTGTTGTCAGTTGGCTGTGTCAGTTCATGCCCACCTGACCCACAAATGTGTTGGTGTAATCCTGCTCTTCACTTGACTCCACACAGCTGGTCTCATAAGTCCATCCATGTACATCTGAAGATCTTTTATATTTTCAAAAGTCTGTAGGTACTGGCTTTTCTCTCTTCTGTCTTTTACAACCAGAGATGGTCTTTTCATCCTAACTGTAAGGAATGTCCATGTTTGTTACTTAAGAGAACTACACCTGGAGGATTCTCACTTCCCATCTCACTTTACTTCATTTGTTTCATTCATTCATTTTCTTTACTTGCCAATTTCTCATTACTCTGTTGAACATGGAGTTTCATATTGGAGGTACAAATATTTACCTCCAGTTTATACTTTTAAAGGGTTGTGGGTTTTTTTTTTTATTTCTGCCTAGCCAGTTATAAGGAAAAGAGATGAGCTGTGTTCCAGACACAGCTATCAGAAGCCTCACAACCTCACTCTTGTCTTTGTTACATATGTAAAACTGAACAGGTTTCAGTGATGCTATAACTTTGTTGTCAAATAACTTACTTTAAAAGCCTGTTAAACAACACTGCTGCAGAACTCTTCTCCCTTTGCAGCCAGATATGTCCTTATTGTCATACAAGGCTTAGAGATCCAATGAGAAGTTTCACAGAATCACAGAATGTCAGAGACAGGGAGGGACCTCAAGAGATCATCTAGTCCCATCCCCCTGTTGGAGCAGGAAGACCCAGATCAGGTCAAACAGGAAGGAGTCCAGGTGGGATCTGAATGTCTCCAGAGTAGGACATCCCACACCCTCTCTGGGCAGCCTGTGCCACTGTTCTGTCACCCTCACTGGGAAAAAGGTTTTTCTTATATTTCTGTGGAATCTCCTGTGTTACAGCTTGCACCCAATGCCCCTTGTTCTGTCATTGGCGGTCACTGAGAAGAGCTTGGCTCCATCATCCTGACACTCACCCTTTAAATATTTATAGACATAAATATTAATGAGGTCATGAGGTCATCTCCTCCAAGCTAAAGAGAATCAGCTCCCTCAGCCTTTCCTCAGAAGGGAGACGCTCCAATCTCTTCATCATCTTTGTCACTTTGTGCTGGACTCTCTCCATCAGTTCCCTGTCCTTCAACTGAGGACCCCACGACTGGACACAGTATTCCAGATGTGATCTCACACATCTGGAGAGTAGAGAGGGAGGAGAACCCCTCTCGAGGTTCACCTGTCTTACATACGCCTGTGTCCTTTTTTGATGGATCTTTGAAGAAAATTTGCTGTAGTTTACCTTAGAAAACAGTGAAAGAATGAACTCCCTCCTCCCATTCCCCCCCCAAATTAATTGTTAATTGCTCAGAATATTGCAAAACTTAATGATATGTGGAAGTCATTAAGTATTAGCCATAAATCACGGGATTATGAATAAACCTTTGTTGTCACAGGCTTGCACACAGTCATTCCAGAACGTCTGCCATTAGGATGCAGCAAGGCAGCTGTCAGCTGTTTTCTTGTAATTAAACAGCCAGTGAGCAGCTAATTAAGACATATGTGTATACAGAAGTGGAAGTGGGTATGTTAATGAACTGTAGGAATCAATTCATTACATGAAAATTTGTCAAAAAGAGCGAAGAGGAGCTCAGTTTTTCAGTGGGGGCTGTGGAGAGGGAGCGCAGGCACTCGCCTCTGCCGGGCGCAGCCGGGAAGGTGCCACAGCTATTAATAGACTTCACCAAAACTGCTATTTACATTTCAAAGTTCTTTTAAAACAAGTTGTTATTCAGACTAACTAGCAGATTAAAAGGTTTTGTGCCCTTCCCTCCCCCCCCCCTCCGCCCATAAACGTGATTTCTTAGCAGCATGTGAAAAAACCCCATATATGTGGTATATAAATAGGAGCCTGAAATGCGAGGCTGAAGTGATGGCTTGTGTTCTGCTCCCTTTTTCTTCTGGTGCCGTGTTTATGTGTCTGCATGAAAAGGGGTCTTGGTGAGGCGTCGACCAGGTTGGTAGGGTGGTTGTGGGGATGGAGAGAGGAGGCAGGGCTGGCAGGGTGGCTATGGCCATGGGTTAGAGGAGGCAGGCTGGCTGTGGCCAGGGGGAAGGGGAGGCAGGGTGGTTGTCGCCAGGGAGAGAGGAGGCAGGTTGGTTGTGGCGATGGAGGGAGGGAGCAGGGTGGTTGTGGAGATGGAGGAGACAGGGTGGTTGTGGCCATGGAGAGAGGCTCCCTGTGCACCCAGAAAGTTGACCACCTTCTTCCATGCCACACTGCTGTCCTCCCTCTGCTGGATCCTTTGGGGTCTGCTCTGGCCCTGGCCCATTAGGCAATCACCTGACTGCGAAATAATGGCTGTGAACATACACGCAATTAGGGGCATGTGACCTGGGCTGGTTTGTATAATGCTGGAATGTATACACGCGGACCAGGCATGTATCCACC
Organism: Turnix velox; assembly: GCA_013400935.1. Taxonomy (NCBI): domain Eukaryota; kingdom Metazoa; phylum Chordata; class Aves; order Charadriiformes; family Turnicidae; genus Turnix; species Turnix velox. The sequence goes on from VZTY01005576.1 coordinate 40,041, forward strand.
TCCTCCTTCCTGTTGGAAAAACTTCTAGCCAGCTCTTGGCCTCTGGCAAAAGCCAGGAAGCACTACACAGCGTCTCCTTCTCCTAATAAATGGAGAGGGGAACAACCTAGGAACTGACTCTTGTTTAATTACAAGAGGCTCAAGACATGAGCTTCCCCACATGTCTTGCAATTGTAGGAGAGCTCGAGGACCACCGCAACATTAGTAAATTCATAAATAAATGATGATATAGAAGAGCTTTGAGAGTAAAAAACTTTTATTTTAACTTCATTGTCAGTCTCAAATCTCACATATGTCTGTTTCTGAGCCCTGGATGAGTTAGAATCTGAAGTCTGAGGCAAGGCATCAGCTACTGCTGATGTTTTCAACACAGTCAGGGTTTATTTTTAAAAGCACTCTCCTGCATCTGTGTTTTATAAAGTGCAAGCACTTCTAAAGGTCCCAGTTTCAGCCAGTTCTGCTCTACTGGAAATTTAGCTTCAAGCTGTAAAGTAGCTGATACATTGCACACTAAAATGTATTGAGCAGCTGAGTCTCCAGGGAAAATCCAGAAAAGCACACAGCCCAGTATTTTCTCCATTATAATACTAAAAATATCCTCAGCTCGACAAGAATATCCTTAATAAAGATAAATATGGCAGACTGGCAATACAGAGTCAGTGTAGGTCCCAGATGAAGGGAAAATGTATAGATCTTGGAGGTTATTGGGCCAGGTTCATTTTATACTGATGAAGATGGCTTTTGGGATCTCAGTGGTGGCAGATGCCACACAGCTCAGCTATGAGCATGTCCTTCAGTGCTACAGTTGGAAGGGTTTGGAGAAGTGACATTAGAAGGGACTGCAGAGATGTAGGCCTTTGGTGAGCAGGTCTCACAAGTCTTGTCAGTACCTCATCCTGTTTTGCTGGTGAATGGGGTTGCTCATACACTTGTTCTGGAATGAGAAGCCCCACAGAGGGTGCCAGCAGATCTGGCTGCTCAGCCTGGAGCTGGTGCCTCCAGAGGGATCAGTCGAGATGGTGGAAATTTCCATGATACTTAGGTTTTCTCTAGAGCAAAATGCACTCACTCAGACCTCTGTGTGCAGTGTTTTCAGCCTCACAATGGTCATTTCACTGTTGACAAATATTAAACAGCACTTGAAAGTTCAATCATACAGAAACAAAGACCAGAATAAATAGGAGAGAAACAGTTCATGGCAAAATCAGTGTCTGAATGGGCTCCAGGAAAGCTGGGGAGGGACTGTTGGCCAAGGCATGGAGCCACAATATGAGGAGCAGTGCTTTCAAACTAGAGCTGGACAGGGTTAGATGAGACAAGAGTAAGAAATTCTTCCCCATGAGAGTGGTGAGACACTGTCAGAGTGTCTTGCACAGAGAGATGGTGGAGGCCTCATCCCCGGAGACTTGCTGAGGCTCCGAGCAACCTGATCTAGTGCGGGATGTCCCTGCTTACTGCAGAGGGTTGGACTTGACGGCCTTGGCAGGTCCCTTCTGACCCAACACATTNATATGAGGAGCAGTGCTTTCAAACTAGAGCTGGACAGGGTTAGAGGAGACAAGAGTAAGAAATTCTTCCCCATGAGAGTGGTGAGACGCTGTCATAGTGTCTTGCACAGAGAGATGGTGGAGGCCTCATCCCCAGAGACTTGCTGAGGCTCCGAGCAACCTGATCTAGTGCGGGATGTCCCTGCTTACTGCAGAGGGTTGGACTTGACGGCCTTGGCAGGTCCCTTCTGACCCAACACATTGTATGATTCTGTGACAAAACATGATTAAAGATAGTTATCTTCTGTTTCCCCATTAAAACTTTAATAAAAGGGGCACAATTGAGGATGATTGGTGCCCTTGTAAAATGGAGCAGGGGGCTTTATCCCAGTGTTCTGTCACATTTCTGTCTGCAGGAATTCTCTTGTCCTTCCTGTTGGTTGGTTCATCAAGTGTCTAGATAGAGCGTGCATGTTCCAAGGAGCTTCAGTGTGTGGCCTTCAAATAAATTAAAAAATTGGTAAAAGTCCAAGTTTAATTAAAAGGTACCCAGTTTTTCTGAGGAAGTATTTTCTTTACAGCCCTGTTAATTAATCCATTATGTGGCAATGTAAAACTAAAATCCTGTGCTCACTAATGTGAAACGCCTCTTTAAGATGACTGCATCTTCCCAGAATCCTTGTGAAGTAGGTGTCACACGCTGGTGCTGGTGTTTGGATAGGCTGTGGCAAAAAGATGAAATGAGCTTAAGCAAACAGTTGCCAAAGTAGCTAAAGACATGCAGCTTTGAGGGAGAGAATTAAGCTGTAACTGCCACGTAACCTTTCAGCCCTAACTCTCTTTAAAGATGCCTCTGCCTCTTGCATTTGCCTCAGAAAAGAGATAATAGATAAAAGATCTCTTTCAGCTTCCTCCCTCCCTAAAAATCAAATTCCTGCACCAAGTTGAACAAACCCTTGATTGTCACCATTAAACTAAGAACATCTTCTGAGGACAGGCTGAAGGAGTTGGGATTGTTGGGGTTGTTCAGCCTGGAGAAGGCTCAGGGGGACCTCACAGTAGCTTCCCAGTACCTGACGGGGGCCTATAGAAAGGCTGGGCTAGGACTTTTTAATAGGGTCCAGGATGGCAGGACTAGGAGTAATGGCTACAAATTGGAAGAGGGAAGATTTAGGCTACATAGAAAAAAGTTCTTTTCTGTGAGTGTGGTGATACACTGGAACAGGTTGCCCAAAGAGGTTGTGGATGCCCCATCCAGGCTGGATGAGGCACTGAGCAACCTGGTCTAGTGGGAGGTGTCCCTGCCCATGGCAGGGGAGTTGGAACTAGATGATCTTTAAGGTCCCTTCCAACCCAAACCATTATATGATTCTGTAACATTTTAGAAACTGTACAAGAATGGCTCAGTATCTTGCTCTGCATTTTTAAACATACCTATACACTGATGAGGCTGACCATCAAAGACTGATTTTCTCATTTGCAGAGAGCAGGGCAGGAAAGCATGTCTTGAAGCATCCCTGTTTTGGAGATCTGTGCCGACGTGGGTAAGACAGGAAATGTGGGTCTAGCTCATTTGGAAAAGATCAGTGTGCTGTATATAACATGAGATCTTTGAAATCAGTGAAAAAGTGTGTCGTAATGCTGATTTATGAACTTGTTCCTGTAAGTTTCTGGGGTTTGTTTCTACATGTGAGGAGAAAAATAAAAACCATCTGAACTGTCTTTAGTTGTTTGTAGTGCACTTCACTTTCTGTTGAGTGTGCTGCCCCGCAGAGTCTTCCTTTGGCTCATCAGTTGACTGCCTCTTGACTTGAATTTTGCAATTCTATTGCAGGGCTTTTTCAGGAGGAGTCAGCAAAGCAATGCCACGTACTCCTGTCCTCGGCAGAAGAACTGTTTGATTGACAGAACCAGTAGGAACCGCTGCCAACACTGTCGGTTACAGAAATGCCTTGCTGTGGGGATGTCTCGAGATGGTGAGCTCTGCTAATGCACATCTGGGTGGTTCAAAGGGCAAGGTTGTTTAGTGTGCTCTAGTGTTTGTGTGCTTTAGTTCACCTAAAACTACATAGGAAGTCAATCATGCAGTGGGCCAATAATTGAAACCATTAGGTGGTTTTTTTATGTTGCTGTATATCCACATTTAGGCATAAATCAGGCCACGTATGATGTTTTGGCTTTCCATCTGTTGTAGGTCCCAGTTAAGAGCTTTGCCTCTAGTCACTTTTTGAACATGTAGTTTTTAGTCTAACATTAATGTTATCTCTTTGTGTTTGTTGCAAAGTAACACTTTGCTGGCCATGTTGGTACAGATTATTCACAATATCTAGAGACGTTTTAATTAGAGTCGTTTTAGTTTGTGTAAACTGAATAATAGAAAAAGATATGCAGAGAAAACAGCACAGTGGTTTTTGAAAGGGAATTCTGAAGGAAATGTGTTGATTCTGTTAATATTAAGCCCAAAATTATACATCATGTAATGACGAAAACCTACCCCAGTGAAAAGGAAGCTTATGTAATCCAGTTAAGACTAGATTTTCAGCTGGTACTTGGACACCTCCTCCAGAGAGGTGACAGAGCTGCCATTGCTTACCCAGTGTGAAGATCTGACTCATTCTTTTCCCCTGTAATAGTGACAGCAATACAGTCACTTTGTGAATTACTGTCTTTATACCTGGAATAAATATACTGTGTCTTTATACCTAGTTGATCATGCTGATCTCCAGAATGCCTAGTCCCTCCAGTGTGTTTACTTTACCGTGGAACAGCACACAGTGGCAATCGCCTTCCTCCATGGTTAGGCTTTTACAGCTGTAGAGGTCCCAGAAATCCAATACCATGTTCTGAGGAATTCCCTGGATGTGCTATCATGAGTGGATATACAAGAGAAAATCTTTTTAGTGTAGTAGTGGAAAGTTAATGAAATAAGCTGGAATAGTGACTTCTAATGATCCATTCAAGTTAAAATGATCTTTTAAAAATGCTGCAGCTGCATTACCTGTAACTGACAGAAGCAAGTCTTAGGTCTGCCCATCCTGCTGATTTGCCTTTTATACTGTCTTTCCTTAGGTGTAGTATTTAATGAGCCAGGACAATTAAAATGCAGCAGTGGATTTGTGTATAAATGTCATATCTCACATATCTGTCTTTCAGCTGTGAAGTTTGGTCGAATGTCAAAAAAGCAGAGGGACAGCCTGTACGCCGAGGTGCAGAAACATCGAATGCAGCAGCAGCAACGAGACCATCAGCAGCAACCAGGAGAGGCAGAACCACTAACCCCAACCTACAATATCACCACCAATGGGCTAACAGAGCTACACGACGACCTCAGTAATTACATTGATGGGCATACCCCTGAAGGTAGCAAAGCAGACTCTGCAGTTAGCAGCTTCTACTTAGACATACAGCCTTCTCCAGATCAGTCGGGTCTTGATATTAATGGAATCAAACCAGAACCAATATGTGACTACACACCAGCATCGGGCTTCTTCCCTTATTGTTCTTTTACAAATGGGGAGACCTCTCCAACTGTGTCCATGGCAGAATTAGGTAATGAGAGAGAAAAGCTTCTGTTGTCATTGTCTGAATGTAGTACCCTTTGGGTTAAAGTGACACATCTAGCCAGGTGACGCTGAGAATGCTGCTTCAGTGCAGCTGGGAGGATGTTTGGGGATCTGCTGTGCAGTGCACAACACCCTCACCGGGTTGCATGGGGAACATCACAGGGTATAGGACCAAAAATCCCAGGAGCTTGTGGCTGATCAGTTCCAGTAGCTTTGGTTTTGTTTCCAGTCTTTCTAAGAACCCTTTGTATGTTGATAAGCAAGCTAGTTTTTTAGTGCTGAGCAAATGGTATTTTTTTATTTACAGATAATTTTCAAACATTTAATCTTCTTTTTCATTACCTTAGTATTCTTTTCTAAGAAAAAGTGATGAAGCTGTTTTTCTTCTGCTTTTTACTTGTATGAAAACAAAGCACCAGCCTAAACTGAGGGTGGTTCCTCACCACCATTTCTCTTTTCACTGAAGTTAATTAGAAGCAGGTACAAATTTTTGCTGTTTCATTTCAGTTTGTGTTCTTCTGAGAAAATCTGCAGAGAGGAGGGGAGGAGAAGGATTACTTTTTCATGTCCCTACATTGCAGCTCTATGCAATATAACTTGTTGTGACAGCCAAAATATTGTTTGGCTTGAGTTCAAACCATTTCAGTTACAGATACGTAAAAATGAGAAGAAAAAATCAGGGTAAAATCTGTGCTACCAGCTTTATCTTAATCAGATGGTTGTTACTAACCTCAGGAGACTTGTTAAAAGATTTTAAGGCCAGGGTCAGCGAGGCACTGAGCAACCTGGTCTAGTGGGAGGTGTCCCTGCCCATGGCAGGGGGCTTGGAACTAGATGGTCTTTAAGGTCCCTTCCAACCCAAACTATTCTACGATTCTATGATTTGCATTAAACACACAAGAAAAAAATGAAAGGCTTGTTCCTCCTTAGGCCAGGTGTTGAGTTTGGAACCTCAGCCAAAAAAAAAGCTCACATTACATAGTGCTTGCATTTAAACCCCTCAGAGCACAGTCTGGGTACTCAGCACTGACACTGTCAAACAACATCTGAAGGATGTTTGTCTTCATAGAATCATGGGGTTGGAAGGAACCTTCCAAGGCCATTTAGTGCCACATCATGCAGTGACAGGGACATCCTGCACTAGATAGGTTGCTCAGAGCCCCAGCAAGCCTGGCCTTCAATGGCTCCAGGGATGAGGCCTCCACCACCTCTCTGGGCAACGTCTTCCAGTGTCTCACCACCCTTGTGGGGAAGAACTTCTTCCTAATATCTATCCTAAACCTGCCCTGCTCTAGTTTAAAACCATTACCCCTTGTGGTACCACTACATGCCCTTAGTCTCCCAGATGAAGGTATCAATGGAGAAAGGTGTGGCTGCTCTGTGCAGTATGGAGGTGTGTGAGAAACATGGGCTAGACACCCCAGGCTGAGGTTTGGGAATAACAGGATCGTATTTGCTCTCCTGCAAAGGCACAGTGGAGAGCAAATGTCACCATCACGTGCTTGAAAAACACCCTGAGGAGATTGATGTGAGGATATGTGAGAGCTGTGACAACAGCCCAAGTGTAAAACACATACTGTGAGGGACACCTCAGAGTAGCTTCTCAGTACCTGAAGGGAGCTACAGAAAGGCTATTTAATATGGTCCTGGATGGCAGGACTAGGAGTAATGGATACAAATGGGAAGAGGGGAGATCTTTAGGCTGGAGATAAGGAAGAAATTCTTTACTATGAGGGTGTTGAGATACTGGAAGAGGTTGCCCAGAGAGGCTGTGGATGCCCCCTCAATCCCTGGAGGTGTTTAAAGCCAGTCTGGTTGAGGCATTGAGCAACCTGATGTAGTGGGAGGTTGGAACTATCTGATCTTTAAGGTCCTTTCCAAAGCAAAGGATTCAATGATTCTATTGCAGGCGATGGATGTGGTGGTGCCATGCTGAAGGCTGGGGCCTGCCCCCGCCATGGCGGGCTGTAAGTGGGGTCCTCACATGGGCCCTGTCTCCACCTGGCCCTTCTTGCTTTTAACGCCTCTCTCTCTACTCTTTTCAGAACATCTCGCACAGAATATTTCCAAGTCCCACATGGAAACCTGCCAGTACTTGAGAGAGGAGCTACAGCAGATCACATGGCAGACTTTCCTGCAGGAAGAGATCGAGAACTATCAGAACAAGGTATGGAAACTCGCTGGGCTGTTGGCATGCTCCTTTTTAAGCCATGGGGTTTCTGTAACACACTGCAAAAATTAACTTTTTCACTGCTTTCTGCTTAGTATCAGGAATGTGTATTTTTGTGAGTTTAAAAAAAACCCCAAAAACTAATGTGGTGCAGTTGAAAGCAGCAAGATGTTGAGGGACAGCCACAGGGAAAGGCTCAGCCACACTCCCAAAATCTGTCTGTGACTGACAGAATGGTTTGGGTTGGAAAGGACTTTAAAGATCATCTAGTTCCAATAAACAAGGATAAGAAACCACAGTCACTTTGTCAATTCTATACAGCATGTTATTTTCATTTCTTAATTTGTAAATCTCCCAGGTCAGCAATACCACAAAACAAAAAGCTGAAGTCAGAAAGTTTTGTATTTTTATAAGGAGTAGGGTTTTTTTTTCCCAGCTTAAAAACACAGCAATCTCTCAGCTTTCCAGCTTCCAGTGCCCTGGCTCCTCCCACTCTTGTCCCCTGGGGTTTCAGCTCTCCCCACAGCACATGCAAACACCAGTGGCACACCACCAGTGGCTACTGTGGGATGGTGTCCATGTTTGGATTGCCAGTATGCTTTCCATCCACAAACCACTTCCAAGGGGCTATTTTGGGAGGTACTGTAGAATTGCACTGGTCCTTGAATTTATTTTTCATTTCCCCAAAAGAATATTTTGAGTGCAAGAATATAATTTTTCCACTCATGAGATAATTTCATTCCCAATTGGTAGCAGCATATTAAAAAAAATCACTCACTGCTTGCATGCCTTCTTAATGTTATTAACAACATGAAACACGAACAGGTTGTCCAGAGAGGTTGTGGATGCCCCCTCAATCCCTGGAGGTGTTTAAGGCCAGGCTGGATGAGGCATTGAGCAACCTGGTCTAGTGGGAGGTGTCCCTGCCTATGGCAGGGGGGTTGGAAATAGATCACTGTATTTTCTGTGTACCTCTAGGCATAGGTGTCAGTTGGATAGTGTACAGTCAGTACAAAATACAGAAGTCAGTATTAAAAACATGGTTATGCACTTGTAGTGTAAACTGATGTTTTCTTCTGATGCAGTGAATAAAACTCATAGTGAAATCGCCCGAATCGCTGTACATTGACATTTTGGGTTTATGAAGTAAAACTATGCCCACCTGGATCTCTTCCAACACCACTGAAGGACTCTCATTTGCTGATACTATCACTCACCCACCTCAGCCTCTGCCTTTGGGCTTAATTCTCCAGTCTTACAAGCAGGCTGTAGCCAGGGGGGCTCCAGAGAATTGACTTTACTTCGCTTTTTGAAAATGGGGTTACCAAACCTTGTTAAGTAATTTGTTGATTTTTCTTCTCTCCCAAACAGCAGAGGGAGGTAATGTGGCAGTTATGCGCAGTCAAAATAACAGAAGCTATACAGTATGTAGTGGAATTTGCCAAACGCATTGATGGCTTTATGGAGCTGTGTCAAAATGATCAAATTGTGCTTTTAAAAGCAGGTATGTGGGGCAGTTTTAAGGTCTGTTTCTATTAGTTTTGAGGAGGGATTGCATACAGTGATTATACACATGTATATACATTTGTTGTACAACAGCCGTTTCAAATCATATGGTAGAAAGACTCACAATTTGTGCCTCTGAATAGGCTTAAGCTTAATATGAAATTTTCATTATAAATTTAAGGAATAACAATCATATAAAGATGTAAAAGTTGGATTCATATATTTTGTTTTGACTTACCAGTAATGAATGACATATTTCAAAGTAAAATCAGACTGTTCTATGCAAGATGCTGTAGAGTAAATCCCATTTACAAATATAGGACACATTTGTCAAAGCTTTGAGAATATAAATCTAAAGGAACTGCTTTTACTTCAGAGACTTCGTTACTGGAATAAAAAAAATCTAGAGTCCATCATCATTAACCACGTTGCTTAGCAAAAACTTCTGAAGGGGTTGATGGGAATTCTTTTCATTCTACTCATAAATCACATTGTGCTCTGTTACACCACAGATACCTACACGCTACTCCACTGATGCTGAATGCAGAGCATTGCAAATTTCCATTGCAGATTTTTTTAATCCTCACTTGCTCTTTGCAAATGAAGTCTCTACTTAAATGGTCAAATGTACCTTGTTTCTGTTTTAGGGTCTTTAGAGGTTGTGTTCATCAGAATGTGCCGTGCCTTTGATACCCAGAACAACACAGTCTACTTTGATGGCAAGTATGCTAGCCCAGAGGTTTTCAAGTCCTTAGGTAAGGAAATGTCAAGTGTTGTATCTTAAAATAAAAAAAAGAGAAAAAATAATAAGGTGGAAAAGCAAGGGGATGTCTTCTTTGAAAAACTCAGGATTCAGTATTCAAATAAAAGGGATCCATAGTTGAAATTGCTTATTTTCAAAGGAGTCACCCTGGCTCTGTTTGAGGCCAGGCTTATTTCAGGAGTTAAAACAGCTTAACTCTGTTCAGTAAAAGACTGTTGGTGTTGAAATTCAACATTTAGCTGAGGGTAGAGCATTCTGGCCACACTTGTCAAGAGGAGAAGCCTAGATTTCCTCTAAGGTTTTCTGTAAGGTTTTCTACATCCTTTTGAAAAGCACAACAGATTTTAAGCTAATTTTGGCTATACAGACATGACTGCTTTGACGATGTTGGCTGTATTTTGTAATATGCAAAGTCTAGTTATTTTCAGGTAAAATACTGTAATTTTTTAATCAAACCACATTTTATAATTTCAAAGGGTTTTTTTTTCCTGTATCTTTTTTTGCTGATTTTAAAAGGGTCCATTTCAGTGGGAGTAGGTTTGGGGTGTGAGCTATTTTGCACGACAGTGAAAATGTGGCAGCAGAGGATGTTGTACAGATCTCTGCAATCTCTGCCATTCCAATCCACCTCAAGGGACAAAGGCTGAGTGCAAATTGTTGGGAAAACACAATATCAGGTGTGAGTTCCAACAAAACATAATCTTCATCCGGAGGCTGAGGTCAGGTTTGGGCTGAGTTTTGCAGAGGAGAGTCCTCTTCTCTCAGGTCATGATCCCCTTCAAAGCAGGGCTCCACTTGTGTGAGTTGTGTAACAGCATGTGGAACTGCAGCAGTAACCTCACTGACACCTGTCTGAGCAAGGGAACGGGTGAAAGGAGACAGTTCCTTCTCTGCATGGAAAGCTTTCAGACCTTGGCTTCTCCCTCTGCTCTGCATGTACCCTCTGTGCCTTTTTACCCCTCCCTCATCCATGTCCTCCATAGTGCTAAAATCAGCACTTTCCAAGAACACCCTTCAAAGCTTCAATCCACAGTGACATCAAAGAGTTCCATTTAAACAGAAACAAAGCTGAAACGATTTTTGGCTTGAAAATAGGGTTACGTTTTATCTGTATTTACCCCTAAAGAATCAAATGTGAAAAAGATTACAGTGTGCAAAATCCTCAGAGTACTGGTTGCCCAGTGTGGGAGTTGGGGAAATGAACTGTGGTGTGAGTGAGATCCTCAGCCTTTAAGTAGACTATTCACCTGTGAAGTATTTTATGTCCATTTTTTCACCTCTGTTGGAATAAATTGGTAACTGTAGCTCTCTGAAGCAGTTCCAAACAAGGTGGCATGAGCTGTACCTTTTTATTTTTGGCAGGTTGTGAAGACTTCATTAGTTTTGTGTTTGAATTTGGAAAAAGTTTATGTTCTATGCACCTGACAGAAGATGAGATAGCTTTGTTTTCTGCATTTGTTTTAATGTCAGCAGGTAAGTCACAAAGCTTTTCTCCGGGTTTATTTGGCAGAGATGGTTTTTATTTTGAAGTCTCATTAATGGTCTTGTTAAGACTATTGGACAGTGTAAATGGAAAAATATCATCGCCTTTTCCATTATCTCCTTGGCCTTTTTTTTTTTATTTTAATAAACACATTTAAACTATTAATTTAGAAATAGATTTATGAACTTGGAAATCCTAAGCCCTTGTTTTCTACATTTTCACCTCATTGAGGACTTGGCAAAAGCTCACATGTAAGTGAGACCACTAGGTTAATTTAGGTGAGACAGGCAGAAGGCAGCCACTGAATTTATATATGTTGATGTATGTTGAGTTTGCAGCTGTTGCAGGATGTCTCAAGCACAAGACAAAATGCTTCCAGTGTCACCTCAGTTGTGTTAATTGCCATTTTAATGTGATATAGAGGTTCCATGGTAGGTTAGGCATCCCTTCTCAGTGGGGAAACAGGGTATGTTGACAACTACGGTGGCAGACATACACGTAGAGTTAGCTTGGGTCTGCCTTACCCAGGACTAAAATAACTACATCATCTAAATTAGACAAGCTCAGTACTCCAGGTTCTGGGAAGGCTTGTTAGATCAGGAGGCTGGTGCAGAGAGTCACTTTGTGTCTGGCACAACACACAAGGAAATAAACACTGGTTTTAAAATGCAGCAGTGACTCAGGAGTGCTGCTGGAACAGCCTGCTAGGAACAGGGGGTTTATTTAAACTAGAGAAATACATTCTCATGCTGTTTGCCAGATGGGAAGCATGTTAGCCCCATGCCTTCATACATAAGCCACAGAACCCATGGTTCTGCCGCATGGAGTCATCTGCTAGTGCTGCTTTTCTGCTGGGAAGTCTAGGAGCTTTGGGTTTTTTTTCATCTGAATATTCTGACTTTTCTGTATGTCACTCCAGGTCTCAGCAAGAGTATTCACTCCAACTCTAACTCATTCTGTGATGTATTTGTTTCCCATTAAAAAGTTGCTAGCTTCATTTTCTAAGTACCCTACATTTTACAGCCCTTGTAAGTAAATAAATAATGAATTTACTCGGGTGTGCTGCATGCTTCTAATTAAGGGCTATATAAAAGTATTTTTAAATGCACATACTAGATAAACATTTTATACAGAGTTTCAAAAGTAATAGGGTTTGGAGTGTAGGAAGTGGAAGGAAGGTTGCAAACCAGAAACATAATCTGAAAGAGACTCAGTACTTCTCAATGCTGCGTGCAGTACTAGAGGTGTTAACTCCCTTTATATTTAGATCGCTCATGGCTTCAGGAGAAAGTAAAAATTGAGAAACTCCAACAGAAGATCCAGCTAGCACTTCAGCATGTCCTACAGAAGAACCACCGAGAAGATGGAATCCTGACAAAGGTACGACTCGTGCTGTGCCTTGTTGCCTCTTAAAAGCATCCTTGTTTATAAGCAGCATTTTAAAGCCTATAAGCTGTTATTTTGTTATTTATAAACACAGAATTCTTTGTTCAAAATCAAAGAGCTTGGCTGAAACTAGGTACTAAAAACTTGAAGAGTTGAAATAATGGTGAACTAGGGTTGGACTAGATGGCCTTTGAAGGTCCCTCCCAACCCTGTGGATGAGTGAAGAAGGTTAATAATGACCTGAAAAGAAATGAGCTTTATCCTATTTCTCCTACACATTTCTGGCACTCAGAATACTATTTCAGTTCTAAAACATGTCTTAATCCTCACAAAAGCTCTGCTTGCATGACAATGGAGTTGTTATTTTGACATGCGATTACCAAACTTAATTTTTTCAGTCACCCATGGGAAGTTCCCCACACAGCCTTTTTCTCAGCATATCAATGCCCAGGGAAGGGAAGAGATAATACTGTACTGTTCTGCTAATCTAAAGCATCTTTGCTTAATTCTTCAAGAATGGAAAAGTGATGTGATGTTAAAAAAATGTAAATGTGAAGAACTGGGGAAGGATGGGCGCACTGTTTTACAGCCCTTGTACCTTTTAGAACTTTACACAGCCAGAAAGCTTCTGGTTAGTTTCACACCACATAATTAATTACAGCAGAAGTGGGATGGTCCGGCTCGGAATCTGCACATTGTCCTCATTTCTAATCCTAGCTCATGGAATTCTTTTCCCAAATACATACTTTGGATACTTCTGTGGGAAGGTTTCTTCCACAATAATTCAGTAAGTTCAGGGAGAACCCCAGTAGTAGTTTGAAGTATAACTTTTCTGATCTGTTTCTTTTTACCTGATTTAGCATAAATTTTAAAAAGCCCAAGTTACTGCGTTGCCAGTTCCCTCCATAATATTCACGATGGCTTTAAAAGTAGCCAGGACTGAATGCCTTCTTCCCAGAGAAGGACTAGGTTGTGTGAATGAGGAGCCTGCCATGAAGTAACTTCCAAGATCAGTCTAGTGCTTGGTAGGCAAGTGAGGAAACCTAGTGATAGTTTTCCTAGGAACTCAAAGAAATAATTATTTCACCAATGACATTAATCCATTACTTAAATAGCTTTTTAGTGGCTTTCTCATATGGTTGTTATTTCTTAATCTAGCATCATATCCTTTACTACACACCTGAAATGTCATTGTTAGATGAAGAACTGAAGTGAACTCAAGTGTTTGAGAGCTTTAATCCTTAGAAATAGATCAGGAGGCCTGGTTCCATGTATATGACCATATGACTTCTCTTAATTTTTTTACAGTTAATATGCAAAGTGTCTACTTTAAGAGCACTGTGTGGACGACATACAGAAAAGCTTATGGCATTTAAAGCAATATATCCAGACATTGTACGACTTCATTTTCCTCCACTTTACAAGGAGTTGTTCACTTCAGAATTTGAGCCAGCGATGCAAATTGATGGGTAAACGTATCAACTAAGCATTTCTAGAATGTCTGAAGTACAAACATTAAAAGAAAGGAACAGAGGAAAAAAAAAAGAAAGAAAAAAAAGAAAGAAAGAAAACCAAGACACTTTATATGGCCCTGCTCAGAGCCAACACACTGCACATCTCTTGGCGGTCGGGGTCAGGCGAAGGATGGGAAACAATGAAACAAAGTTGAACTTGTTTTTCTCATGCATATGATTTCCATTATGCCTACAAATATGGACCCTTTTTCTGTCTCAACTTCTCAATCCTTGACCTCTGTTTACACAGACTGAGGGTACTAATGTCAGAAGATTGTTTTCTCTTGTAGTTCACTGCCCAGACTTTTTGACAGAACAATCAATTTGTTGCTCAGAACAGAGAGTCCACCTAATAACCAGCGACTGGTGTGCTAGCAGAGATTTCAGCATCAGTTTGCACAACTTGCTCATTGTTTCATGAAGGACGATTTTTTTTCACCTACCAGTTTGCCAGTAGACAGAATGGCATGAAAAGGGTCCATAGCAATAGCAACAATAGCATTATAATATATTACAGGGTAAATGGGCATGAAGACTATATATAGCAAAAGAGATATTGTTTATATATTGTTTTAATTAATATAAAATGTAGTTACTGGTATAGCTTTTCTTGTTGAATTGATAAGGCACTTTCATTTTGCACCTTTTTCTTTAAATTAAATGCTAGCGTGTTCATTGTTGTGTTGCATGTGCACCAGAAATTCAAGTTTAACTGAAAAAGGTATGGCAGGTACTGGTACATTGGAAGGTATTTATGCTGCTGTTTTCCATGTTACTTCTAAAGAGAGGCTGGTCATATCCTGAAATGGTTAAGCAGATTTTTTTTTAAAGAGCTGAAAATAATGACAGTTTTCTAAATTACAATCAGCTTTTCAGCTGTCAGTTTCAAAGGTACTTTTATTTTCAAATCTTTCAGACCTGGACATTGAAAATTACACACCTAAACTCAGATTTAGGTGTCAAAAGCCTCATTTTCAAATGTGCTGGGTTTCCTTGGTCAAAGTTAAACTGAGCAATCACTTACAAATGAGTAACACAGCATCCCTGAAAACCAGGCTGTTAAAGAGAGTTCTTCTGCCCACCATAAATCCAGGTTTGAAGGTACTTACTCTGTCTACCGTAAAAGTATGTGTGTATGACATGTATGTGGAAAATCAATTTTTTATACATATTACATACTTTTTTACTCCATATTGTAAACAATGCCTTTAAACTTGAGCTATCAGAATCCATAGGTTTGCTTTTGACTTCAATGAGATACTGACCCATGTCCATTACTCTCCTTATAAAAGATGCACTTTAAAACTTACCAGATGAGAAGAAAGTTAAGGCCCGCTGTCACTAGAAGACAGTGTTTTGGACTCTGTGTAATGCCTGGAAACCATTCGTGTGGTAAATCTGCTTTCTTTCATTCTGAAATGGTGATTCCCATACTGCATTACCAACCAATGGGAGGAATCTTGCAGTCTTTATTACTGTTAGTAGTAATTCCCTTTCAGATGAATAACTGCCTCTGAGCAGATTAAACCTGGCTCTGAAGGAAGCAGATTCACAGCAAATGATATCAGGAAATTGAGCCAGAGGGGGGGAGCTGGTTTGGGTGAGATGAGGATGTGTTCCTGGGTGCCTTGTGTGGGCCTGCACCCAAATGAAGTTTCTGAAGTAAATAAGAAAGAGCCAGGAAGTTTAAAACAGAAAAAGAAATGAGTTGATGTATTCCATGTCTTTCATTTCTGAGGATATTGAGTATCTTAGATATGTTACAGTCACAGAGAATTAACAGAAGGGAACAGAAGCATACTGAAGCCTCACTATTTTTAAAAAAGAGAATTGGGTCAGTGGATTATTGTAAGCAAAACAGAAGTTTATTCTATGATTTGAATATGTTTCCTTTGGGATCAGATTGAGACATTTAGCTGTGACAGCTTTTAGAAACATTACAGTCTGCCACATCAGGGAAGGTCACAGCTGTCACTCCTCCCTGTACTGGGAAAGGAAGAGATGAGCATCGATGTTCCCCGAGAGAGCAGCGTGCCCCAGAGTAGGGGAGGGGAATGCAGTGGGATGGAGGCAGGAGAGGGCTTTTGGAAGAAGCTCCCAGAGCTGTCCTTTCCCTGCTCACTCACAGCCCAGCAAATGCTCTCTCCAGTCTCACTGAAAAGCTTCTTCTCAATCATTGTTTACTATATTGAAGTAACTGGCATGATATGGTACTTTCATTCTAATGTGTGTTTCTATTTTTAAAGCAACCCTTTTAACTAACCAGATGTTTTCTGAATGTGACCAGCCTTAGGTGCTAGTCCTGTAAAGATCAACTAAACTTAATTTCAGTGTCAACTAATGAATAATGAAGCAAGACCTGTATTTTTTTAGAGAACACGATACAAATGCTACTTCTGACAGTAAGTAGGCTACCAGGCAAAAATATTTGGGGATTAACATTCAGTCATGTCCTTTTCTTACCTTTTCCTGATGAACATGAGTACTTTACCAGGTATCTAAGTGCAAATGGTTTTGTTTGGTATCTAGTTCAGCATATTTACACCCATAAGCCATCGCCAATGCAGATTTTTGGAGCATTTACTAATAAAATACATAACTGTAAGAAGGTTCCAGCCAGGGCCTTCGCTGAAAACCCTTTGCATTGGTAAAGAGCTCATGATGTCATCTTCCAGGCCAGAAATTGGTGCTGGTTTAGCCCATGGGAGCTCCATGTGCTGGCACCTTGTTAGATGGAGCTGTGTCTTCCTACTATAGGTGGCTCTGCCTTCCCAGTCACAGCTTTGCAAGTTTGCTCTTCATAGAGAGTTGGGGGGGAGAAAGGGATACAGTGTGGCAGATGTTCAGGCTTGTGCTGCCAAGCAGGTTTTCATAGAAAGGCAGGCAGAGTGATGGTGGCTGGTCAGAGCAAGGCCCATGGAAACACTGGGCGCAGCAGGGAATATTCTGCAGATCCTGTGGAACTTGAGCCTGCTGCCGAGTGATCAGCCACGTAGTTCAGAACATATTTGGGGTCAGTGAACATTCACAGAAGACCTGTTGTAAATCTGCCCAGTTTGCTACAAAAACATGAGGACAGCTGAAGATAAAGGAATAATACATTGTTTTCCAGTTCCTTAAATTCAGGAAAGAGATGTTCATTGGGTGTTAATGTACATCCACAGAGATGTTTTCTGGCTTTTCAGGAAAGAGACACTGTACTGTAATTTGAACCACCCCAGAATGCTTCAACATCTCCAGCACTGACATTTAGAAACTCCAGGATGAGGTGAAAAGGAAGGCTGGATTTAAGTTTGGTTGTTCTTTATTAAAGCTTATCTATCTAAGTGTGGATACCAAGGTATCTGTGCGTGTCTGTGCGCCCATGTGTGTGTGAGAGAGAGAGTGCATCTGTGTGTGCACGTGAATATATGCCTGGATGCGTGTGAGTGGCTGCTTCTAGGCTGTTAAGTGTCAATGGAATAAAGAAAATGTATTCAAAATACTTAAGTCAAAAAATAGAAGGTGGGAAAAAGTTTTATTCTATACAAAGCCTTGTCTGGACCACTTTAGAGAGACTTCTATTTTTTTAACCCTTCTATAAATGTTTGATGGCACTTGAAATATTCCTGCAATAAAATGTGATTTGTGTAAACATAAAAAAAAAAAAAGATTTTGTAATGTGAAACAATGAAAGAAAGTAATGTAATTTTTCTAAAAAACAAAAAAAACCACAAACGAACGAACTTTGTATTATTTTCTTGATGGAATTTGTCTATTTGTCTTTGGAAAACTTTTTATTTCACTGAATGTGCCATAGTAGAGGTGTGTTTTTTCTTTTTCTTTCTTTTTTTTTTTTGTTGTTTTTTATATTTTAGATAGAAGGAATAGCTGTGTTCCGACATTCCAAAATGCAAGATGACATAGCAGTCATGATTAAAAGGTTTGATTAGTAAGCTTCAATCATTGTTGCTTTTTTTGCACATGTTCTTCATTCCTCTACAGTGCAATATGTACATAGAGCACTTGCGGGTGTAACCTTGATCCCTCAGGGAAAAATACATATTTGTACAGGACTTTTCTTTCTTTTTTTTTTTTTTTTTGCCTCTTTTTTTTTT
>VZTY01005576.1:58021-125713 GCA_013400935.1 Turnix velox
AAGGAATGTCGATTGAATCACTTGTCTGTCATTGAGGGGCAGCCAGATAATAATCCTATACCACTGTCACAAAATATCGATTGTTTAAATTTTGTGCCCTTTTATAATTTAAGAAAAATAAAAGTTATTTTCTGACAGTTCTTTGTGCTGATTGGTGGAAAAAAAAAAAGGTAAATAGATAAGCACCTTATGATTGACTTAACTGTGAATGACAATCCATCTCATTACCAACAACAGAAGCCCTATTGATTTGGAGCTGGGGTTAAGAGTCAGAAACTAATGTGCTCAGGGATCTTCTAAAACTCTTAAAAACAGGGTGGCCAGTATTACTGGTGGAACAAATTACTTTTAAAAATATATGCTAGTATTTCTTTCCTTCCCCAACCCAACCAGACACAAGAGAACTGGATATTTTTTTTTAACTAAATGCTCTACACGTGCCTCGTTCTCTCAGTCAGTTTTGCAGTATGGCTGCTCTTTGGTCTTTATTTTGTTCAATACTAAAACAATCCAAGCAGCGCAAAGGCTTTGAAATTGTATTTTAGAAAATAAATGAATGCTGACCCATTAAACAAATGAGAGAAATTAATTTCAGTATCCTCTGGACATTTTTATAGGACTGTTTTTCCATCTGAATTTCAGAGTTTTGTAATAAAAACTGAGGTTTCAGTATTTTGATTATTGTCAAAGAAAAATCAGTTTAGGACAGTGAAGTAAAAATTAAAAGTTAATGATTAGGTTTCATCAGTGAAGACACATAGAAAGGAACGTAGGTCTACACAGGAATACAAGAGCAATTCAAATCATTATATGCTTTGTGGTAAAGCAAAAAAAAAACCTCACTGAAAAGAAACACTGAGGCTGAAGATATTTTTATGTTTAGTTATATCAAATACAGCCATTCACAGTGATCACAATGGCACCAAAACCAGCAGCGTCTAGAAGACTCCAAGTGCCAAATTGTAGGACTCTGGAAGCCTGTCCCAATTAGCCTTGTTTTATGGCTTCACATTCTTTTGAAAATGCGATTAGAAAAGTAAATAAGCAACAACAAACAACATGAGCAAGGTTTCAAGTCTTTGAGAAGTCTTAAAGAGAGTGACTTGCTCCATCCAACCCATCTTCCTTCATGCAAAAAGCATCAGTTCTCTGTATCTTAGGGTTACTGAGGTTTTTTTCCCTGGGTATAGAGGCTTCCAGTTGTTTACTTTAGATTGCTTGCATTTCTTAATTTATTTTCTAAAGTTTTACAAGCTGACAGCTGAGCTGAGAATGGCTTTCCAAGGCAGAGAACAGCTTAGCCAGTGTGACCTCCTGATTAGTTTGCATCTTCAGCAGAAGAGAATCGCTGTTGCTGATCCCAAGTAGAACATGTTTTTACATACATGCAGATTAATTAGACATACTGTTAATAAGTACAATCTGTAAGATGTTATAACTATATAGTGGAGTGATCCAAATACTACAGTATCTTCTTTTGGATTGCACACTTGTTCCCCATTCTGTACTTGATGAAGAGAAGAGGTTGCACAGTATAAGCGGGACAAACAATGTGTTGGGTTTTTTTTCCTCTGAACATTCCTTAACTATTCAGTGCAGAGAAACTTAAAAATACCAGATACAGCATTTAATACCCAGTATTAAAAACCAATCTTCTCTTGAGGGTATGAAATTCTACCTGTGCTGGCTGATTGAGATTGCACAGAAAAAATATGTTTGTTTTCCCTAGCTGAAGAAATATTAGAATTATTTTTTCATTATTGATACTAATATTTATTACTTTAAATGTTTAATCCATTAATATATTGGAATAATAGCCTTCTATTTTCTTTATACTTAAATTTTCCTGTCAGTAAATTATTTGGTGGAAATTAGGGCAAATGCATACAGATACCAAATACAACAACAGAAAAAGAGAAGTTTTAAAGCTTAAATGAGTATTTATTTAAAAATCATTGCAGTATATGCTTTAATCCTAGTACTGTGATAATAGCTCACTAAATAATGCTAAGTCATTGGACTTGAGGGGGAAAAATGTAACATTTAGGATAAAATACAGTCTATCTTTGGAACTTTATTCAGGTACTAAATAGAATTTTAACATCAAAATATAAGCTGTATTCTACCTTTTTCATATGTGATGTTGATGTTTATATACTTTTTTTTTTGCCTTTATCATTGGTAGAATATAGCAATAACTTTATAGCAATAAATAGGCTATCCAAATAAGAAACAAAACATGGTAAAGGCTTCGGATCAATACTCACAGGTTCATTTCTTCTGCCACAATATTCACTTGTATGTCTTCCCTCATCATCTTGTCACATCTTCAGGTGGAATTTCAACCTGATGTGTGACATTACACCTTTTTGTTAACATCTGCATGTTTTTGATGTTCACGTGTCCTTTATATCCTTGTTTTCCTCTAAGTCGGTGTTTCTCAAGCTTTCTGAAAGCACAATCTCTCTAGGCTGTATTTCTTCATAGGGCTCCCAGTGGTGGAATTCACTTTTATTTTGTGGGGCAGGAAGTGCAAACCAGCTGTAATTATTGGTGGCATTTTCTCACTGAAGGACAATGGCACTTGGTAACTCCATGGTTACTGCAGATGCTTGCAACCAAGGGCCAGCTCCTCCAGGCTGCTGGGGATGAGCTGCATCCAGTGAGTGGGACCAGTTCCCCAGCGGGTGTGCTGGAGAACTGAGCCCTGTTTGCCTGACACCATGTTTTCATTATAATCTTGAACACACTGGCAACTTGCAAATGGTTGTGACTTTCAGGTTGAGAAACACTATCCTGAATTTCCCCCCCAGAGTCCTAGTGTTGATGCACAAACTTCACATCAACTTGCAATCTGTAGTTCTATCTGTATCTAATGCAGAGAATTCATAAGCAATACAGTGAATTTTACTTCACAAAAAGGCATACGTACTGTACACTTTTCTAAATCCTAAATGTTCCTCATTTCTGCATTGATTTAGAAACAAGTTACGGAACAGTGGTGAATATTTGAACAATTAGGACATTAACTGGCTGCTTCTTTCTTTGTAACCGTATTGTCTGCCTGCTCCTTTTCTGGAGATGTGTTTTTGTATTGGATGTTTGGGCCAATGGGAGGCTTCAAGCTACAATGTATTTTCCCAGATTAAATATATTTAACGTATGACAAACCCCAGACAAGGCTTTTTAAAATGTATAAAGAAATGCAGTGTTAGGTGGTTTATTTGCAATCTGTTTTCAATGTTGTCCATTTTTATGGCACCTTTAACAATAATCTTGTTTCCAAAGTACAAAAAAAAAAAAAGTTAAAAAAACTCTAGCCATAACTGAATGTCAAGCAATAAAAACAAATGACTTTTTGTGCATAGATTTAAAAGAAATACAAGTTTTAGACATCTGCATGTAAATGCAATCTCTTGTTTACTGCTTTCTTAAACTTGAGCAACTGATTCCTTATTTTACTACTAATTTAAGGACTTGTAATGGCCTGTAAACATTTTATCTTGCTCTATTCTTTCAACTCTAACTTTGTCTCTGCTTTGGAGTCATAATATTTAATGTTGTTCTGCTCACCTCTATACAGTTAACTTTTTGCTTTCATTCTGTATAGATAAAGTTATACTATAAACAGCCTACACAGTGCAAATATTTATCTGTTATCAAATACCACATTATGCTGTATAATATCTGTTTTACTATATAATCTATTTTAGACATAGCTGTTTAGAACTAGAGTGTGCTATTTTTGTGTTTTTCTGATGTGTGGTGCTAGATAAGTTACTTTTGTGAACAAAAGCAAACAAACCCCTTTTATTCCTAGACAATACCACCTTTGGGTCTTGTTAATTTCACTGAGTATAACTATATATAAATATATATATATTTGTGTATATATATATATATATACACCAACATATGCCCAACAAGTACCTGTATCAGAGTACAAGATTTGGGACATGGTTTTCTCTTTAAATGCATAGTGTCATTATATAAATTATTCTATAGTATATTTAATAAGGAGAAAATTACTTCACCAGTACAGATACTTGATATCAAACGTAGAAATTTTTTTTCTACATTATTAAGGTTATTACAAATATTCTGTCCAGCTTGTTATCCTTTTGGTTACTAAGACAGTCTGATGGTTTTGTATCAGAAAAAAAAGAAGAAAAAACATCTAATCTGCCAGTATATAAAAAAAAAAATAGAATTCATCATCTCTCTGAAAGGGAGGCAGTTATTTGGCTTGCTGGGAGAGTTCTCTATCCTGTCATCGTTGCATCTGACATTTATAGATTTTATTCTGCCAGGTGCCTTCCTCCCTCTTCACTTTAAATAGGATCTGTACATGCTCAAACAGCAGACATTACCAGGCCATGCTATTACATTCGACTCCAGTTACTGTAAACAGGCATTTTCTTAGTAAACCTTCCATAATAGATGGATGGATGGCTAAATCCACTCCTTGGATACGCTCTAGAAGACCATACATAAATATCCAAGGATGTCCATTAACAACTAAAGCTAATTAAAAAGTGAAATTTGCAACATTTTGTCAGGTCTGGGGGTTTTGTTTTTATTTCTCATGTATACCTTAATTTATATAGTCATTTACCCTTAAAAGTATTCCTCTCCCCTGTTCCTTTCATTCTAGATACTGTTTTCATGGTAATTCTTAAAATCTGATGGATATCAAATATCTAACTAAGGAGGTAATTAACCTTTTAAATATTTATTAGAATTTTTCTGTAATATTACTGAATTTATAAGATCTTTAGCAAAGATTTTTGAGCAATTTATTAAATACAGTGTTTCTGTTTACTGCACTTTTTGATAATAGAAGGTAGTGAATTTTAAAGCCACGATTCTTGGCTTCCATGCACTGCTTTTATACCCTCAATCCAAGGAATATATATATATAAATAATTTTTTTTAAACAGCAAACATACTGTTATCCTAAAAATACAAACAAACTTTACTGCACCGTGGGTATATTTTCATAAGTGGAATGTTTAATTGCAAACACTATCAGGACAAGTATAAAAAAACCTCTTGAAGCTACAATCTTATTTAAATGTAAGCCATGACAATTTTATTTTCCCTTGTTGATTTAAGTCACCTTTCGATATTTTCAAAGAGAAAAGGAGTCACTCTTAAATTTGTATGTACTAACCTACACATAAAGCTAGGAATGCATTCTCCCTCTTGTTTTAATTTGAATAGTTTGATGTATTTTTGCAAAACCATTTGGTTTAACACATATTCTCCCTGTTTACTATAAAGGTTCAATGGAACAAGACTAGAATAAATGCTGATTACAAATATACATCAGTTTAAGCACATAGACTTCAAAAACCTCGTTGAGTGATATGCTCAAATTTCTGTATGTAAATAAACACAAGTTTAAATGCAATGATACTGTACATGTAAATAATACACAGTTATGTGTACAGTATGTATAAATTACTTTTCTAGCCACAATAAAATGTAAGCCATCAAGAGGAATACTAAAGTGGTATTGTACTAAACCTTTGCTAATGATCTTCACCCAATCACTTTTCACTTTCATGGACCTTTCCAACTCACTCTTGCGATAGCCTGCTTATATTCAAGTTTGTTATTTTACTCAGTCCCGAAAAAAAATATTTTGATTCATTTTGTAAATATGACTGTAAAAATAAGAGATTTAATGTTGTCTTTTAAATACTCCAATTTTCATTCTAATATGAATGTTGTTATATTGTACTTAGCAACTGTACCTTTAATATTACATTACCTTTATTAAGTGCATTGAACACATCGATTTTAGATGTGCTTTATGTACTGTTATCCTGTAATAAAACTTCAGCTTCTAATGGAAAAAAAATCTGTCTTAATTTTTTGTTAGTGACATGTTGTTTGGTTTTTTTTTAATTGTGGTTGAAGGAATGCATCTTCACAAAATCAGCCTGTGCTTCCAGGCACGTGTATCAGAGCTGTTTAGTGCATACATCAATTAATGCTGGTGAAACAAAAAGACCCCCCAGCACTTTTTAAGCTCCCCTTTTGGCCAATAAGAGCCTTAAACCTCCTCAGAATGAACACGGATTAATCTAATTCCCTCTCCTTAAAGGCATCATCTTATTTGATGCCACAGTTCACTTCATCCAATGCAACACAGACAAAAAGTCAGGCTTCAGGCCTTCCCAGTGACTTTGGAAGTACTACTTCAGGCTAGATCTCAATGAGGATTTGGGTATTGAATTGAGGTTTTAATACAATTTATGTATCAAAATTCAAATTTGCAACTCCCTCTGCCGTGCTAACTTTTGGAGCACCTGAATGTCAGCAGCACACTTGGTTTTAAGAGTTCAGGCATCTAAAATTCTACTGCACCTATACAGGATTGTCTTTGTCTTGATAGAGCTTTAACAGCTAATTATTTGTATGCCTGACCATGACCCAGAAACAGGTCTTAGCATTCATCTTTGAAGTACTGTAACTGGAAGCAGCCTTCACCTACAGATCAAGTCTGGCAAAAAAAAAAAAAAAAAAAGGAAGGGAAACCATAACTTTCTTACAACTCTACAACTCTAGCACTAAGTATTGTTATTTGTTCCACAAAACTCCATGACTAAAGCAGTCTTTGAGACATTGAAAATCCACATTGGATTTTCTTACCCTCAGGACATGATTTCCATTCTTTCCACTGAAAAAAGAGTTCCTAACCACTAAGATATAGGTTAAGCAAGAGCTATGTATTTTCTGTAAAAAATGCAGGAATTTCTTCTGCAGTGAGACACACAAAGTAAGGATTTCCACATATGGAAAATTAAACTGTGGTTTAGGAGCTGGTGGGTTTGATCCTCTCAGGATCACAAGCAGGGCCACCTACAGCCTGTTGCTCAGTACCATGTCCAGAAGGCTTTTGAATATCTCAAAGGATGGTGAATACACAACCTCCCTAGGCAACCTGTGCCAGCGCTCAGTGGCCCTCACAGTAAAAACGTGCTTCCTGGTGTTAGTGTTCATGTCATGGAAGTAGATCCAATGCAAGAAGTAGCATCACTAAAAAACCACAAAGAAATGTAGACACTGCAGGTTGTGGAGAGGTACACTGAAGTAGGATTTAACCTATCACATTCACAACCTGTGGTTGTCTTCTAATCATTTGGTTATGTAACTATTGTCATACCTGGTTTTGAAATGAAGTTACCTCCTTAAGCTGTCTCTGGGACTGGGCTCTGAGTGGAGCCAATACATCACTTTCTATTTCTCTGATAAACACAAACCAAAATAGGGCACAATTGAAATCACTATCCACAAAAGTGATCTAATCTAAAAGCAAGCAGTCAGTCCTTTGTGGGTGGCTTTGGACATCAGCATTTTGACATATTTGCATATACTGCCCTTAAGTTCTTTAAGGTCCCTTCCAACTCAAGCTGTGATTCCATAGAGGAGAGATTCAAGCTAGATAAAAGAAATTCTTCATGGTGAGAGTAGTGAAAGACTGGAAAAGATTGCCCAGAGAAGTTGTGGATGGCCTCTCCCTGGAGGTGTTTAAGGCCATGCTGGATGAGGCACTGAGCAACCTGTTCTAGTGGGAGGTGTCCTTGCCCATGGCAGGGGGTTGGAACTAGATGATCTTTAAGGTCCCTTCCAACTCAAACTACTCTATAATTCTATTCTATGATTTTAAGTTTCAGCTACAGGACTAGGTGCTGTCAATGTTTTCATTGCTTCACGCCACAGTCCTCATCTATCTGTAAAGCTGCAAAGGGAATTACCTTTAACATCACAAGCAAATGAGTTCAATCACCTGGACTTAGAAGTACTGAGAAAGAAAAAAATCTCAATGCTACATTTTTCCACACGCGAAGCCTCATCATCAGAAAGGAAACCTTGTGGCTTTGCCTGTATGTTATTAAGTGGAAAGTAAGATAGGGGAATGAAACCCTGGGGAGAAAATAACTTGATAAATGCTTTAACCTCGACGGGATACCTCAGTCGTCTCACACGCTGTCCCAGTCCGCCGACACAGCCACACTCAGGGCACCCAAGTAGGCAAGGCCCAAGCTTGGCGAAGGATGGGAGCTGAGCCAGATGGCGGGCCGGCCCTCAACACCTATCCTCTCCCGCCAACACGGGAGAAGGCCGGCAGCACCCCCACCTGCCACAAGATGGCGGCTGAAGCCCGCGTTGCCATTGGCCGACTCAGAACACATGACCCGCAGCCAGGCTGCGCTGATTGGCCGATGGTGTTAGGCAGGCTTGCCCGGCGGGGAGGCGAGACAGTGGTCGATACGTTCCCCCGATAGATCCGTCAAGATGGCGGCGCAGGAACCGCTTCTGACTTGGTGAGTCTCTTCTCCCTTTTGCCCTTCGCCCAGCCGGCCATGGCTGAACAGCGGCGGGCGAGAAGATGCGCCCTCGCTCCATGCTTCTTCCCCCTTGCCATACGGCGGAGACCCACGTGCTTCCGCAGAAGGGGGCGCGCCTGTGCTGTCGTGCCCGCCCCTGGCTGAGGGGCAGCGGTGAGGTGCCGGGGTTCGTCGTTCTCTCAGCGAGAGAAGGGCGGGGCCAGCGGCGCTTGTCTGAAGAACGTTCAAGTTCGCTCGGAAATGTAGGTGTAATACGCACGGGCTGAATGGGTTTGGGGCAAAGCTGGGCCGTACAAAGAAGTAATTCAGCTTTGCAAGCCTGAAAGGGAGAGTAGGTTTGGAATTCGTTTGTTTGTGAGGAAGGCAGAAATAAATCTTTGACTTTCAGAATAGTTTGGGAAGTCTGACGTGTAGAGCTTGTACAGCCGGAGGGCTATGAAAGTCTCCACCAAAAAAAAAAAATTCAGAACATAAGATGTGTGTAGAAGACGAAATACGTATAGTCTGAAAAAAAAATAAAGCAGAGTGGTTGTATTTTTCTCACAATTCCAGCAAGTTTAACCCAGTATTCAATTTTGAGTAGTAAACATCTGAAAACATACAACTCTTGTCAGGATTCCTCTTGCCATATCTAGAAGTTACACCCTGTAGTATATTATTTGATCTCATTCATGTCTATAAATAGGTAAAGGGTGAGTGTCAGGAAGATGGAGCCAGGCTCTTCTCAGTGTTCTCCAATGATAGGACAAGGGGCAATGGGTGCAAGCTGGAATGCAGGAAGTTTCACAGAAATAGGAGAAAAAACTTTGTAGGGTGACAGTGAGAGAACAGTGACACAGGCTGCCCAGAGAGGGTTTGGGTTCTCCTTCTCTGGAGATATTCAAACCCCTCCCCCAGGAGGGGGATTGGACTAGGTCATCTCTAATAGTCCCTTCCAATCCATGACATTCTGTGATTCTGTAGTAATGAAATTTTTCTTTTGGGGCTGTGAAGAACACATGTATTTTATAATTAAAAACGAGTTGAGAATTACTATATGTATAACTTTCATGAAGAGGGAACGTTGGAACACTCTTTTTAAAGATTTAATAATGCTGGGGATTGTTTCTCAGGGGCAGATGTGTCCTTTTGGCTTTTTGGGTATTGCAACGTTCTTGTTTGTTTCTTTATTGACAGGGATATTTCACCAAAAAATGGCAGTGAAGTGTTTTTCTCCCATGGAATTTGTGAGAAGTACTCATTGGCTCTAAGCCTCTCTGAACTATGGCAATTATCAAACAGGTATCTTCTTTCATAATCTTGTGCTGTTTGTCATTGTCTGTTGATATATACTTGCCCTCATGTTTTTAGGGGAAAGCTGCCCATTATTCGATACATGAATTTCTTACTGAGCCCCGATTCAGCATTTGATCTGTGCTTTTATCTATTCAGAAAGCCAGGAGAGTGTAGATTGGGAACTCTGGCCTTCTTTGTCTTCTGGGGGTGTGGTATTTTGGGGAATTTGGGATGGGATTTATTTTTGGGAGGATAATTCTTGTTGGGTGTTGGGTTTTTTTTTCTCTTAAGTACCGAAGGGGGATAAAATTTGACTCACACTCTTAATGGGTCGCAGTAAGGGTCCTGTTCTACGTGAACTAGACCTAATTCCTTTGGGAATTAGACAACAAGTCTTACTGGCTGTCTATGTCTTCTCACTTTGTAGAAGACTAATGATAATATACATTGAAAACCTTTTTACTTGCATCTTTAAGGAGGAGCCAAGAGTATTTATGGAGATCCAACACTATCTTAGGTGCAGTGGAAGTGCAATTAATTCCTTGAGTAAAGATGGAACAGTATAGAGCATTAGTTGGAGGATGGGAAATGTAGGGTGTGAACACAGGGTATAGAGGTCTATTTTGGTTCATATCTGCTGGAGCAATTTACAGAGATGAGCACAGCCCTCACAGCATGCTACTGAGTACACTAGATATAAATGTAGGATTCTTCCTTTAGCTGATGGATTAAAAAGGTTTCTGTAGTAGATATGATTGCACTCAATACTGAGATTGCATTTGGTTGCACGTGGTAGAAGTAGGTTTTTACCAGAAAAAGAAGTTGCAACTAGAAAAATTCAGAGTTTGGTAGAGCTGAGTTGCGTAGCCAGAGTCAAGGGGAAGGGAAATAGAACTTTTTGGGGCAAGTGTGAAAGTAAAAGTTGGAGGAAATTTGTGAATTTTCATATTGGGGTTCCTGACAGATATTTACAGAAGTTTATGTTCCTTCACCATAGAAGCTGTGGTGGCAGGTTGCTGATAAAATGAAGAGGAGAAATTTAAGCCGTCAGCTCAAATAAAGTATAATGCTTTAAATATGGACAGAAAAGCTCTGTCAGATTATTTTGGTTTGCAGCCTGATGAAGACTGTGACAGCATTGCATAGTGAAATGATCTTGATGTGCTGCCATTTCATTCAGTGCTGAATATAGCCAATATAAGCTGCTAGAATTTCTTGATGTTCCTACATTGGCATATCTGAGTCAGCATCTTCTTGCTGCTGCAGCTTAATTAAATTTGCCAGTTTGTGCCATGAGGATGGACACATTCTCATATTCAGAGAGACAGCTGTGAAGTATTATTAAGAACTGTGGATGTGATACTGCTGGGTTTGAATAACACTTGAGATGTTTTTCACTGCTGAAATCGTATCTTAAAAATATGCTTTCTCCAAGATCAGCGGTTAATGT
Source organism: Turnix velox (assembly GCA_013400935.1). NCBI lineage: Eukaryota > Metazoa > Chordata > Aves > Charadriiformes > Turnicidae > Turnix > Turnix velox. The sequence goes on from VZTY01005576.1 coordinate 69,107, forward strand.
TCATTTTGTTAACCTGAAATATTTTCTGTCTTAAGAATAGTTGTTTTAAATAGAGCAAGGCTAAGGTGGCCTTCATATACTGGGGTTGTTTTAAGAACTGGCTTTATAATGTTATTTCTTTGTGTGAGGGCAGCTACACCCCTTGCCTTATTTAAGTATTATTTGTGGTAATTGATTTCAGAGTTGTTTAGAGCAGAAAATTAAGCTTTTTCATTGTGCGTTATGTTTTTAGGAATTTCTTCATTGAAATCCTGAATTTCTGTTGTTACTACTAATGTACTTTTTTAGAGTGAAATAAAGGCTTTTTCTAGTTAATTTATTTTCCTTCACTAATGTGAATTTGACTCAAAAGTTAGACTTTTCTGAGTGCAAACTGTTTCTGAACATCAGCTGCCAGTGAATGAAGAAATGCTGAGACTCTATCTTTTTGTTAATAATGACAGTTTCCAGAGCATGTTTAGCTTGTCACCTCAATATTGAGTATACAGACTAATACATACATAATTTCATGTAAAAAAAAAATTATTTATTTATTTTTTAATCTTTAAACCAGTGACAAGTCTTCTTTTGGTTCTAAGGGTTTGTTTGGTTGTCCAGATGAAGATTCAGAGTAAGAAAATTCCTGTGACATAAAATATGGATTGGAATAGTGTGTTATTGCACAGTGCATTTTGCTGAGTTTGAAGTTCAGGCTTGCATAACTGCCTTTACTAATTCTGATAAGTATTTATATGAAAAGTATAAGTTCTTTCTTTTATTACTTTTCTTTCAGAGAGGCAAAGAAAAATGTGGAGGCTTTGGCAAACTCTTCAGAAAACAGGCAGATTTCCAGCAGCCAGGCTGCAGATCTTGCTGAGGTGGAGGCTAAAAGCACCACAGGTGATCAGCCTTTTCCTGAACCAAGAGTCCCCTATCCATTTACCTCTTGTTTGACTGTGAAGGAGCAGAAAAAATATTTGTATCTGATGACTAAGTACTCAAAAAAACTAAACCATTTTCAAGTTAATGCAGCGAGTCAGAGAGAATTACTCACATATCAGGTAAGTGTGCCTCTGAGTACAGGTGAACCTCACAGGGGGAGTCAGACAGTTTTTGGTGTTAGAGAAAGCTAAGGGAAAATATTGCAAATTTTTTTTAAAGTTACATTTGTTGTAATTTCCTTTTACCTTAGTATTATGCATGATAATAACAGTTTGAGATATTTATCATAACATTTTTAATAGAATTTGAAAGTGCATGTGGTTGGTGTGGAGTGGGACAGTTTGTCGGGGAATGGAGCAGTAAATAGGACTAGGGGCAGAGATTTGAAACTAGAGCAGAGAAGGATTAGATAAGATGTTAGGAAAAAGTTCTTCCCCATGAGGGTGGTGAGACACTAACCACTAACCATTGCATGCTGCAATGGGAACTTTCTACTTTAGCATGTCAGGAGCCCGTGCTCTGACCTTCTGTGCTTGCCATGCCAGTGTTTATGGGAGAGGAAAGGCAGAGTCACACTTGCTGCTTAGTCCCAGCAATAATGTTTAAATAGTGAATTAGTAACCTGTCTTTATAAACTACTGGTGTACAATCAAAAGCAGCTTGCTGTTTGTTGGCGAGTGCTGTTTTGCTGTTTTGTGGTTTGTTCTAAGGAGAAGGGCCTGGCAGAATCTTTTTTATTTTAGGTGAGAGTAAATGTTGGCCAAGACTTGCCAAATTGAGCAGCAGATGGTGTCTGTGTCCTCCCTTGTACTGTACTACCACTTGAAGTTCTGGTAGTTACATACCTAGCCTACAAGATTTCCTTTTGGCTTAAAAAATAGATCTTTTTTTTCCCCTCCCTCCAGCAAATGAAAGAAGCAGTAAACAGTGAAATTGCGGAGTTCATGAAATTCGCCCAAAATGCTGCAAAAAGCTGTTCCAAGGACTATGATGCTATCTCTGAAGATGCACTACATTATACTGAGGTAATTCCCAGTGGTATATTTCATTCCTTCTGTCCTTAAATACTCGCAGTGAAATCATGATTAAGATATGTAGGGATTGCTTGTGGGGTCTGATGTTACCTGAACTGCTGATACCACGTTGGGATGAGACATGAGAAGTCACCATTTCCCTCAAGCTGTGCAGCAAGACTTGGCCCTCAACTCATTGGAGCCAATAATATATGATATGAACTAAGTCACTGCATACAGTACTGTACAGAGATGTAGTCATCAGTTAAATAGATGATATCTTTGTATTTGGCAAGGGAGAAATTGCATTTTTAAGTGTGCATTTACATTAACAAGCTGCTCCTAAATATATACTTCTGGACAGAATCTCAAACTGTCCTCCATAGCAGCGTGTTTCAAAGTCACTTTAATCAGCCGTAGTCAGGCATTAATCATCATAATCTGCAAGTTCATGCTGTGCTAAATACCTTGATTATTCTAAAATCAAGCATGAATGCAACTTTACATATTGTTCTTGGTTTAATTGCACATTTCAGAAAAAAACCTCCAGAATATAAATTTGTTAAACTTTTCTGTCAATGGCTTGACTTGCTTTTGCTTGTTTTCCTCCTGTTAACTGAAATAGCCCACTTTTTGTTAAAATTATAGTCTATTCTATTAAGTTTACTAAAGAGTAGACTAAATTCTGAAGGATTGTTTATATTCCACCACAGTGCTTCTTATTAGATGCTTTTATTTGTGTACGAGATTAATTTGTTCTCCCATTAATGCACAGTCTGGGTACACATGAGGTCAAAAATACTGCTTTTTTTCTAAAAATTGGGATTGGCTTTGTAATTTTATATCTGAAACTTGAGTCTATTTTTCTACACAATCTTGTCTGGCCAGAAAATGTGTCTCCAAACTTGAAGTCCTGTTTATAGTTAAGCTGGTAGCCTGAGTTAAAAAATTAAATGGAGGCACCTACTTAGTTTGCAACAGTACTTGTAGAAATAACTCAGTCTAGTTATTAAATAAAGCTTGTAAGTCTTAAGTCCATAATTTAGATATCAGAAGAAGCTACCTCAGAATCTACAGCTGACATAAATCAAGTTTCTACTCATACAGGATATTCCTTTGTCTTTTCCTTAGTGACATTTATGTAAGTCTGGTGTAAATTAGGTGATTAACACAAAAAATACTAGTCCCTCTAAAAGCCAAAACAATTAAACCAAGAAGAAAATAATTGCCTGGTATCGTACAGATCAAAACACACTAAATTTTTGTTTAATGCTTAGTATGAGCCTGTGTATGGACATTTTAGCTGTGATATGAAGGATTGAGAACAGTTTACAGTATGTTTCATTTGTAGTGCTAGTAATTGTAAGTGATTAAGAGACGTGAACTGATATGTCTTTTTCAATTCTGGCCCATAAGTGGAAAAGTTGAGTAAGTCTGTTAGTGATAATCAGCTAAGTATGGAATCACAGAATATGTCTGTATTCTTTATGAAAATTGACAAAAAAATTGCCTTTGTAGAGAGATCTTTTTTAATTACATTCCTAAGAGAAATATAAATTTCACACACTATTTTTTCTTTTTATATTAGGAATTATTACATACTTGTATTGGGCATGTGCAGAAATATCCTGAGTTTTATGTGCTCCAGGAGATCATGAGCATCATGGGAGGAAAGTTTCATACACAGCTGACCTTTAGGTTGGAGAAAAATCTTCTTGCAATGGTAAATCTTGCATGTACACATTGATTTGATATTACTTTCAAACAAAAAGAATTACATTTGGGTTAGGTTATGCAAGGATTCTGAGTTTGTTACAAATGTTATTCAGTGCTTGCATTAGGGGTTATAATTTACAATTAAAATTGTTAAGGAAAACATTAATGAAATAATTTTGATAGCAATGCTGTCAACACCCTTCACTGTATGTTTCCAAGACAAGAATTACATTAAAGATATTTTATTTTCCATACAACACTAACTTCATAACGCACCTGCATAAATTCTTAATGTTTTTTGATGTAAGAAATGCATTGTTGGGTCTACATGATTTCAGTTAAAACTATTTTTTTTAAGTGCTTGATTTCTTCAAGGGTACAGCAAGACATGGTAAAACAGATTTCCCAGGCATGCCTGTTCAGCTGCCCATAGACTATAAAGCTGTTGCATCTATTATAACTCCAGAAAAAAAGGCTTCTCTGATGCATGATGTAAGTAAGCTTTTAACTGTCTTTTTCTCTTGCTAAATGATATAAACTCCATGCGCAAGTTGAACCATTTTTAGATTCTGTTCCAACTTATTGTTAAATATTAAGTCTTTCTGCTCTTCCACAGAGAAAATCAGTGAGTTTTTCCTTCATAGAATGTGGGATTTGTCACTGTTTATTCCAGATTATTTGTTATTCACAAACAAGGAGTTTGTCCACATATCAGAAAGCAAATTTCAGGCAGAGGCATGGTGATTGCAAAGAATATAGCAAGATTTTTCTTATTCCTCTCTCACAGTTCTCAGTGCTGCTGGGCATCTGTTGTCTTTTCAGTCCTTGATGTTCTCCCACCTCATGAACATCACCAGCCACCTCTTTTCATGGAAACCTGTAATCATACTGTTTAATAACTTTATAATTTCAATTCTGAATTTATATTCATCATGTTTTTACAGTTGTTCTAAGATTACCTGAATGTAATCTGTATTCAGACAACTTTGTTTTTTTAGATGCCTTTATTGTGCTATTACTTCTTCTTTACAATAGAAGATCTGTAATGTATGTGTGGCTCAATCTGCATTGCCACATTTAACAATCATCCATATTCTTATCAACGGGTAATTCAAATGAATATAGATGAACTGAAAGACACCAATTAAGAAGAATAATTTTCTCATACGAGAAGGTGAATGCCAAAACCATTCAGGTGGTTTTTTTTAACTTTTTTTGATGATGAAAGCTGGCACTGTGGTAATACTTGGGCTTTTGTAGGTGAGTGGGAAAGATAATGTTTTACTTCTGAGTATTAATATACATGTGTATTTCTAAATATAAAACAACAAACTTATAAAAAACTCCTTTTTTTCTGTTTAGGATATTAGTTCAGATCCAAATGCAGAAAAACTTGCTTTGAAATACCATCCTCAAGTTGTTTTAAGTAATCAGTCGTTATTTACTTTACTGAATAATCATGGACTAAACTACAAGGAACAATGGGAAATTCCAGTCTTTATTAAAATTATCCCTGTTGCAGGTATGGTATGTTTTTGTCGATGAAAATTTTTATATATTCTCATAATCCTTTTTGAGTAGACTGAAGATCAGAGAATGAGAAAAATCCAGTAAAACCAGCTGTGGGAAGGTGATCTGATTTAGTTCACATAATGATAGAATAATTTTGGTTTTATTTTACAGAGAAAGAATGTAAGTTAGTAAGAATTATAATTGTAATTTTAAGCTCGACCTTTTACCATTTCTGTAGATGCAGCATTGTAGTATTAGAAGATGGTATATCTTAAGTAATGTCATGTTTTTAATTTAAGGAATCAATCAAAGTAATAAAATCTGACTTATTTAGTTCACACATCTTAAAGGGCAAAAATCTGAAGCTAATAGTTTTCAGCTACCGTTTGGAAAGGAGTCAGAGAACTTTGTGTTGTAAAGAAAAATGTTTAGTTTAATCAAAGTTACTGTAAAAAATGAACTTTAAAAAAAGCCATTGCTATAGTTTGTCCTCCTTTTCAATGACGGAAGCTGATAGCAAGGTCATTTTGCAGTTTTCTACACCTTGTTCCACCTTGTTTCTGAGAATAGTAACAACCTCTAGAGGTATCACCATTAACATTGAATTTGGACATAGAGCTATTTTTCACTTGGAAAATAAAAGCAGTTAACCATCCTTTTGCTTTTCAATATTGCAAGGTCTGCTCATTGAAAAGAAAACAACTGTATGAAGCTGTTGAAATTATCAAGTTCACTTATTTCAATAAGCTAAAAAGGAGAAAACCTGCAGTTTTATGAAAAACTAAATAGAAAAATTTTCTGATATTAAAAGGATGTATTTACACCATAGAAGATCACCATGGAGATCACTTTTCCCAATTGCAATAAAAAATGTTAGGAATTAACTGATTAACTTCTCTGAATGCTATACTTCTTTTGTTTCTATTGGGAATGTGGAATGGAAGTTGAAAGGTTTCTTATTAAAATTAACAATCTGTTTTTTCCCATTTGGTTAATATGCACTTGTTCCTGAAAAGGTAGCAAACCAGCTAAAGTGGTTTATGTTGATTCACCTCTGATGAAAAAGGAAATGACAGTAAGAGAGAGGAACCAAATCTTCCACGAAATTCCAATGGACTTCCTAGCAACTAAAACATCTTATGTTCCAATTTCTGATGTATCAATGGACAAACGGACTGATGACAGTGTGTTTCAGTGGAATGTATGTATCTTCATCCTTTATCAGAAACAAACAAAGCCTAGTATAATTCTTAAGTTACATGTTCTATGATAATGAGGAAGAACTTAGGTTTGGGTCTTGCTAGTTACTGCTGAGTTGCAGAACCCACTTTTCAAAATGTCTGTCTAGTTCCTTTAAATGCTGGTATTACATCAGCATCTCAGCTTTAACACTTTCTTGATTGAAATGTGTTTTGATCAGTTTATTTGAGTGGGTAAAGCTCTTTCATAAGATACTTCATGTTAAACACAGGAATTTTTTTATTTTTGAGTTACTGCCCCTCTCTCCCATCAATCAGTGTATGGATAGTAGAATATTTTTCTTGTTTTTGGTTTGACATTGGCTCATTTTTTAAATGCTTTAGTTAATTTTTCAAAAGTATTTTAATTCTTTTTCTCCCCGTGTTAAGATGTCTTCTGATACCTGCCAGAACAGGAAGATTCCTCTTCCAGGTGACACAGGGATGGATTTTGATGATGATGTGACAGAACTGGAAACTTTTGGAGCATCTGGCAGGGTCTCAAGAACTTCTAAAATGGAAAGTGCTTTTCCTGCAGTTAGTAACACTGCTAAGTTATCACATGGCCCAAAAATGGGAAAAAAAAATACATCCTCCATAAACAGTGGAGATGAAGAAGGGAAGAACACCATTTATGATCAAGGAGTTTCAGCACGTGCCAGTGTGCAGCTTTCATCATTAGATGATATTCTGTGCTTCAGCCCTGAAGAAAATTTGTTTCATAAACACTTGAATTCAGAGGGAGCAGGGCTGAACAAAGTACAGCATGTCATGGTCAAAGAAGTATTGGGCAATCAAACACGATTAAATAGTCTATCTAATGCTGTTAGTTGCAAGAAAGAGTCTGATGCTACACAAAAAATTGAGACTTCCGTTTCTTTCTGCAGTAGTGACACAGATGAGGAGCATTTGGTAATTGATACAGAGTTGAAAAATACTGATTATTGCAAAATAGCTGTACGAAACACTGCTTCACATACCTCAGCAGAGACTGCCAAATCATCTTTCTCCACCCAGTTTCCATCAACAAATGTGACTGAAAGATCAGATACCATGGAGCAAGGAAGACATGCCTCCAGAAGGCCTACAAGGAAGTTGTCCAAAGAATTTGATCCTGTTGGACAGATTTTAAAAATGCAAACTGAACTTCTCAAGTCACCTTCCCGAAAAGCTCCTGAGCAGCCAGTGATGAACTGTGATAATTCTAATGCTATGCCAGGATGCGTGCCTAAGTCTCCAAAACCAGTGGTGACCTCCAGCACAGAAACTGTGACAGCCACTGCCCTAAATCCCAGCAGCACATCTAGAAATACATGGATGTGGCTTTTTCAGGGATTGCCAAAAAGTAAGTGTATTCTGCATGTAAATAAAATTCTGTGGTTTTGGTGAAATTTGTCAGAAAAATATTTTCATTCATTCATCTAAAAACCATTCTAATAGTTACTGTTTATCTAGAGATCTGATGTAATTTTTTCTTTATTGTTGTTAAAGCAATACCTTCTCAATGTGAGAATTGCTGTCCTGTACACAAAAGGGAGCATTTTAGAATTATTGACTTATAGAATGGCTTGGGTTGGCAGGGACCTTAGAGATCATCTAGTTCCAGCCCTCCTGCCATGGGCAGAGACACCTCCCACTAGACCTGGTTGCTCAATGCCTCATCCAGCCTGGCCTTAAACACCTCCAGGGAAGGGGCATCCACAACCTCATTTTAGGAGCTGTTCGTCCGCAAAAATATCAAATGCTGTTTTGCTTTAGTCAAGGAAGAAAAAGTAATCATTTAGTAGTGTAAATACTTGCTTTGCCTCAGATATTCAAATATTTGAATAGCCTGGTCTGTAAAAGTAGTTTGTCTTCAGTCAATAGAAGAAGATAAAATTATGCAGATGAAACTGCTTGACAAAAAATAGAGCTGTATACATTTTCAGTAAGTAATCTTCAACAAGTTGGAATTTATTCTTGTTTATTTTAAATATTTGGTTCAAATATCTCTAAGGGATGTTTGCAGCACCTCAGTGCTGCAGATGGAGTGTTTCTTTTAAACATGCTACTATTGATGCAAACATTGAAGCAGACTAAATTTGGAACAGAGGCTTATGCTGTTATGCAAACCTGAGTCTCAAGTTGTTTCAGTAGCTGATAATGGCAACTCTCAAGAGGCATTTATTGTAAATAAATTTTTTGTCTCCTTGGTGCTGAATAACCCTTGGTGGGTTATTTTGAATTCTATTTCTTCCAGAATGGACCCTCACAGCTCTGTGTAAGAAATCTAATTATTAGGATGAAATACATGGGAATATTTAAAAATTTATTTCTAAAAACTTATAGCAGGCATTTTTCAAATTTAAATTTTTTTAATACATAAGTGACATAGTTGTCACCCCAGAATCATAGGATACAAAACAGATTGAAAAAAAAACCTCAACCTAGAACAAAAACCAATTGAAACAACTCAAACCAAAAAAAATCCTCCTGGAAGTGAAAAAAAGCTAATAAGCATAATGGTAAGAAATGTGCAAGGTTGTAATTTTCTCTTTTCTGAAGGAAAGCTGCCAAGTGAGCTGCAGCTGCTTGAAGAAGACCCTTCAGAGTACCAGGCACCTCAGGATGGCAACCTTGTGTATAAGCTGTTCAGTTTGGGTGATCTGTTGTTACTTGTCCGTTGCAATGTGCAAAAAGTGAGATCATTGCCACGATACCAGAAAAAGAAGAAAGCTCGAAAGGTACACGTTTTTGTNATTCTTATATGTAATAAAAATTTTAGGGTTTTTTTTTTTTTTTTTTTTTTTTTTTAAACAGTTGGGCTCAACTGGCATCTCTGGGATTTGGTCCTTTGTAGCATTTGTGTTTTCACTCAGACAATTAGTACATTTAATTGTAACCATGTGTTGTCATTAAATAAATACTGCATGAAGAACAGCTATTTCTTTAGTCCTCCTTGATTAGGAGATAATCAAGTGTGATTCTGCATTTCCTAGTACAACTGCATGCGTGGGTAATTATGTAAACTAATGTCCCTTTGAACTATTCTTAAAAGTTAATGCAGTAATTAGGTTTTTGGCCCAAGGCTTTGAGAATGTTCGGGATCATAAATACTTTGCAGCAGGATTCAGCCCTGCTGTTATGCCTTGCTAAGCAGATAAATAGATAGAATGAATTTACAGATAAAAAGAGGTCCTGTTCATTCTCCTTGAAAAGACTATGGTCTATCTTGGCAAAGTCTTTGTCCAAAAGAATAAAATGTTTTAAATGTAATTGCAATCCAAGTATTCCATGCAACACCAGGAGAAGGAAAGCTTGTTCTAGAATCCTGAGTAATTTCTTATTTTGTCAAGAGTTCTCTGAATCATTCAACGTTTATGTGTCTTCCTCCCCAGAATACCAGAATTACGGTGGGCAGGCATTTTGTGAGGTATTTGCATTGTTGAAATCTGAATAGATTTTCATAACTCTGATTATTTGCTCAGATTACCTACTCCAAATCTTATTTTGAAGAAATGCCAGTTTGTTAATCAAAAGCTGAACACTCAATGAGAAGAGGCTTGTATTTTCTCAGCTAGTGTTAACAGGCAAAGGCTAGCCTCTGATTTCCAAACATTAGGCTCCAATTTTACATGAGGGTCTATCAATGAGAAGTGTTTCACTACTGATTTTATCAGAATGGGTTTTTCTCTTCTATCCCTGCAGATGGCACTAGAGTACAGAAGTTGGAACTTTACATAGTTCCACGGAAAAATTACTGAGTGGTAAATAATTGGTAAATGCTTGTCTAGGTTCTTTTTGGGTTTTTTTTTCAGCTCATTTCTCCTTTCTCTATATTGAGTCTCTAGCCCAGAGGCTGTACTGTGGGTTTCAGGGAATGTGAGCCATCACATCAAGATATGAAGTTCAGCTGTAGTAGAAGATTGTGATGATTATCAGTTACAAAATGTAGTGCACTTCTGGAGAATTTTTGGACCATGAATGTTGACTGTCCTTGTATCTTACAGGTTACTCCAATATTCCTGTTGCCAAAACTGGAATACCAAGCCTACTATGGTGTTGAAGCCCTTACAGAAAGTGAAGTCTGTCGGCTGTGGACAGAGAGTATGCTACATTCTGAATGCTTATTTTATATTGGTAAGTTCAGGTGTTCATTTCTGCTTAAGAAACATGTATGTCTGAATATTCATACAATAGCAGAAGAGAAAAATATTTGTTAAAAATATATTCCATATGTTCTTATTTATTTTAACTTTTTTCTTCCTGTTTTCCATCTTAAGTATTCACTTTATCTGAAATTTCTTTTAATTAGTAAATAAGAATATTTTTACTTTGGTTTTAGATTAATAGTATCCGGTACTGTTTGTTTTCCAGGACTGCATTTATTGGCCTTTTCAAAAACAAATGTATCTGTATGTGTGAATTCAGGAGTTCTTGAGACAGGATGGCTTTACTTAAAAAAAACACTTTTTCCAGCTTTTTCATTGTCCATATTTAGTTGATCTGTGAAATTTAATTTCCTAGTATGTGTTATGACTTGAAACACTATTTCCGAAGGGGTGGTCTTTATACTCCTTGTCCTATATCATGCAGTAGATGGGAACAGGAGAGAATGTAACAGAATGGGAAGAATGGAATTCAGCAAGAATGAAGCAGGAAAGTACAAACCTCTTGTAGAAATGATAACAGCTGTAATTCAGAGCACAAAAAATAAAAAAGACAATAAAGCAGGGTTACACAGCATGGAAATGTTAGCTGGAAGATAATCATGCTTGCAAAAGCAGTTTATCTAAAATCACATAAACGAAGCTCACCAGGAATGCTGAGTTGCAAGGAAAGCTAACAAATGTCCCATAGAAAATGCCATATTCCTGTTTGTATGGTGACATTTGAAAAGTTAGGAAAGTTTTCTTTGTTTGAATACATACCTTCTGTAGAGAAGTAGAAGTGATACAATGATGCCAGATTATTTTAACAGCCCTTTTAGTATATGGAGAGCCCTCTGCTACCGATTATCTTGTAATTACAAAGATTTTAAAAGGGAAAAATATGCAACAAAGCATTTAGTCACAAGGCATTTTGGAATATGTTTGGTACTTCCTGCAGAGTGAGGCCAATCCTGTTTGCACAGTGAGCAAAGGTTCTGCAGAGGGGACTGATTCACTTTCCTGTTGGCAAAAAAAGTCTCTGTTTTTCATGGTTGTTATGGCAGCAGTTGTGGTCTGTGGTTGCCTAACCTTTCAACTTGAGCTCTGTGTTACACCATTTCTGTTGCTGGCTCACATCAGAATACTATTTTTAAAATGCTGAGTTTTCTCTTTCCTAATTTTTACATAGAAACTTTGCATCCTATCATAGAATTACAAGATCTGTGTGGAATCTAATGTATTTGAGGTGTTAGTTTTGCTGACTGCATCTTTGTTTGCCACCCTTATTTAATACAACTTACGTTTCTAATTTTAAATTTTAGAAGTAGTATATGCTGTGGGGTTTTCCCTTCTCTTAAAAAAAATTCACAAAGAGATAATGATGAACAGAGTTCCCCATTGCTAATTATATCTTAACATTCGTTACTGGAGCATTTCTGCTCGTTTTTAACCAAGCAGAACAGCTCACTGCATCAGACTGAAACTTAGCCTCCTGTGGATAGTTTTATCAGCCTTTTCATTAACATCTCCAGAGTCACAAGCAGTTGGGGAAATAGTAAAACCATAGAGAGGGGGTAAATCTGCTTACAAAGTACACAGACTCAAGGAATGCACATCTATCTAATCTCCCATCAGTTACAGGAAACTTGACGTATGGCTTATGCAGAGGTTTGCAGACAGACCATCCAGCCCACACCCCTTTTTATTGAGGCTTTCAGGAGTGTAGGAGAAGGCAGGCTGTGTGCTGCAGGGGTTGTTATGGACTTCTGCCGATGCCAGGGTTCTTCAGTGTCTCCTTTGTAGATACCTGCTATAGCCATGAAGTGGGTGTGGAGCCCTGGGCTTGCAGGTTTCCATGGCCTGGCCTCTGAAGTAATCTCTCTGTTCCTGTGGTTGAGAGAAAGAGTTGTTAGGATTGAGAAACACTGGCTATTCCAGTAATGTCTGTCAGCTCTTGGACGTGCTTTCCTCCAGCAGCAAGCTCTGGGGTCCATGGGGATTCATTCTCCCTTTGGGTGCTCTAAGGAAACACAGGATTACTGTGGGTTGTCATGGTCCTGCACAGTAAATCAGTGCTCCCAGCATGTGGGGGAGGTCTCCTCCCACTGCTACTTAAAATGTCTGCTGCAAATAAAGAGTTGGACTTTCACTGTGTCACCAGCTTTTGATACTTGTAGAATATGTGATTTATTCAGGTAGGCTAATTTTGAGGCTGCAGATTTTTGGTACTGACATGTAGTTTCTAATAGAGGTAGGTAAAATACATGTGGAAGTAAATTATCTATTTATGAATGAGCATCTAGAATAGCTTTTAATAGGCAACTGTTACCATATCCTATTTAGGGATTCATAGAATCATAGAATGCTTTGGGTTGGAAGGGACCTAAAAGATCATGTAGTTCCACCCCCCCTGCCGTGAGCAGGGACACCTCCCACTAGGACAAGTTGCTCAGTGCCTCATCCAGCCTGGCCTTAAACACCTCCAGGGATTGAGGGGGCATCCACAACCTCCAGTGTCTCACCATCCTCACAGTAAAGAATTTCTTTCTTATCTCTAGCCTAAATCTCCCCTCTTCCAATTTCCATCCATTACTCTTAGTCCTGCCAACCTGCACCCTATTAGAAAGTCCTACTCCAGCCTTGCTGTAGCCCCCTTCAGATATTGGGCTCAACAACCCCAACTCCGTCAGCCTGTCCTCTTAAGGGAGGTGCTCCAGCCCTCTTAATTCTTTCTGGTCTCATTGGGAAATAATACAAGGTAGCTGTGAAATTCTGCACTTCTGTTTGTATTTCTGGGGACCTGGGAAAAATAGTATTCCAAATGTCCTGATTTGGTGAGACAGTTCCTCTGTCATGAAACTCCAGGGATGATTCTCTAAGGGTGATAACTTCCATGTGTTATGGACTACTTTAAATGGGGTATTTGTTCATTACTCTGATAACTAAAAGTAGAACTATTATTTTGTTTGGTGAAATCAAAAAGACAGACTTGGCTTCTCAGATCGTGCTATAATCTGAATTATTTTAAGTGAAATATTATGTCCTGTAATAAACGAACTATAGCAGAACCATAGACAAATTGCTTTATTTAAATCTAACTCCCAGTATGAGTATGAAAGCATGGAACAGCTCTTTGAAAACTGTAATCTTGCCATTACTCACACAGGAACTGGCCTTCCTGTTTGGACATTTGTGGGACTCCATAGATCTCAAGAGAAGCTTCAAAAATTGAAGATTTGAGCACACAGCTTTGGGTGTTAAATCGCTTAAGAGTACTCAGAACTTGAAAAAATTAACTGTCTCAAAAATCTTCTATATTGCAAATAAGTGTAGATTTGGAAGTTCTTTGGACCTTGGTCCGTGCCCCATCATTGTCCAGGGTTGTTCTTTGGTGCTGTACAGCAGCTCTGTGTGGCTGAAGAAGGAATCTCTAAGTTCAGCAGGGTGACTCAGCAGTGCTGCCACCTCAGGGGATGACGCAGAAAAGAGAAGTATAATTATGGCCTCCTGCTGAAAACTTCAGTTTGTGATATTAAGCTGTACTTTTGATTTTTGCATATTATCTAAGGAGGTTGTGATTGTTGGCATAAGACCAGAGATACTAGCATCAAACATATTTGAGAGTGCTGTTCCTGCTCTTGCTAGTGGCACACTGTGCTCAGTTGTTGATTTAAGTCCTCTTGCTAATCAGATAGGAAATCCTGCATCTGCAAAGGATAGGAATTCTGTGACATGTTTCCCAAGTGAGATACTTGTTCTCGATCTAAGCAGCAAATAAATTTGTGATAAGCTGTGTTGTTTCACAGGAACATTTTATCCTGACTATTATTCACTTATTTGCATTAAGTGCTTACAGAGTCACAGAGTGTCAGGGATTGGAAGGGACCTGAAGAGGTCATCTAGTCCATCCCCCTGCTGGAGCAGGAACACCCACACTAGGTCTCACACGAAGGCATCCGGGCAGCGTTTGAATGTCTCCAGAGAAGAAGACCCCACATTCTCCCTGGGCAGCCTGTGCCACTCTTCTCTCACCCTCACCCTGACAAAGTTTTTTCTCATATTTCTGTGGAACCTCCTGTGTTCCAGCTTGCACCCATTGCCCCTTGTCATGTCATTGGAGCTCACCGAGAGGAGCCTAGCTCCTTCCTCCTGACACTCACCCTTTACATATTTCTAAACATGAATGAGGTCACCCCTTGGTGTCTCCTCTTCTCCAGAAGACCCAGCTCCCTCCAACTTTCTTCACAGGGGAAGCTTCAATTAAAATCTCTCACAAAATCTTAAGCAAAAAAAAAATAGTTTACCTTCATTTGAATAGGATAACAATGGCCTTTAAGTAAAAAATACTTGAAAAATGGGTTGTAAAGAAGTACTTGCTGCATGGGGAGCTTACTGTCAAGTGTTTTCAATCAGTCACTTCTCAAATAAAACAGTAATATAAATTATATATGAGTAGTTCATAGATATTTTTTGTCCCATCTGTGCTGTCTTGTCAATGAACATAGAAATAGAGAAGTTTCTGCTTTGAGGAGAAGCTGATAAGAAATGGAGAACAGAGATTATTTTTTTAATAATGACTTCAAGCTTCTTTTCCTCTCGTCAGCAGAGCAGAACCCAGCTGCTTAGTCTCACACAAAACACCGATATCAAGAAAAGTAACGTGTACAGTGTTTAAATGAGTTTTCCAAGTCCAGCTTTTAAAAATTTGTGAAAATTGGAGTTCTTACTTGGCCTTCTTACACATCATGTAACAAATTGCTAGTAACATTTAGCTTGAAATGCAAAATGCTTTGTTTTAGCAGTTTTAAGCATTTGAAGAATCTGTACAGTTTGTAGTAAGGTAGGGAACTCGAGCAAGTAGGTTATATTTTATTCTGCTGCCTTCTCCTCATCCTCATTGTGGAACCAAAAATAGAACAGATTTCCAGGAAAACATCAACATTTGAGTGCATTTGAAGATTTAAGGCACGATCTCCACATCAGTGTGCAAGCCTTGCTAATGATCTTTAATGCTTATCAAGTGAAAACAGCCTGAAACTTCTCATCTGCCTTTATTTTCAGAATGTGATGAAGAAAGCTTTAAATTATTTCTCCTATCTATGCCCAAGATAAATCACAGAATCCCAGGCTATCAGGAATTGGAAAGGACCTCAAAAGTTCATCTAGTCCAATCTTCCTGCCAAAGCTGAAGCACTTAGATCAGGTCACACAGGACCTACTAATCACACCCCTTCTAATACTTCTTGGCCTTCAGATACCCCTAATGATTCGCCATGAATAAGGCCTGAATTGCAAATTGTTATTTTTCATCTGAGGAAAAAAAAAATCAAGAAGTGAAGGTACAGAATTGTCATAAAATAAAATCACACAATTGTATTTCAAACCAGAATCGAAAAGTAAGTATTTTAAAGTCAAAAGTAAATTTGTTGTGGAAGATAAACTTCCATGATCTCTCCAGCAAAGAACCAGAGTGATAAGGATCAAAAGAACTGGGAAGGATATAAACTGATGAGATTAAGGCCAAATGAGGTTGTACAGCCCAGACATCATCCAAGATGTAAGTTTTGGTGGAACCATGGGCATGTCTCTGGTTTAGGAATATGACAGAAGTATAGATGGCTGTTCTTAAAACAGCTATATAGTTTACTTTCTGTATTGTGCAAGATTGGCGAATACTTGTTCTGTGGGGTAAAGGAGCAAAATGCAAAAGGTGCTGAAAATCATGAGTTTGCATTTGTTCTCTTTTATTTTTTGTGTATTAACTGAATTAATGTTTTCCAGGACGTATTGATGCTTTTACTTCAAAGCTTATTATGCTAGAAAAGATTTCACCAGAAAGTTTAAGAGAAAAACTCCAATTGATTAAGTGAGTATTTCTAGTAGATTTTTGAGCAACAAATTTGAAACCCCTAACAACTCTTATAGTTTACTACATTGATGGGTTTTTTTCTGTTTCATAGACCTGGAAATTCGCTAAATATCCTTCATCATGTTTTGAAGAAAGTGTCTGAGTGAGTGCTTTATTCTTATTTGTTGTATTTGTTTACAGTGCTTTCCAGCTTATCCTATTTCTTCTGTAGAATTTCTCTCTACTTTTTGATTTTTATTTTACAGATACATGAAGTATTTTACAGGTTCTCCTACGATTATCATAGATTAACGTAGTACTGTGTAAAAAGGTACTTAGGAGTACAAACTTTGTATAAATGCAGAAGAATAAGAGCTTGATTTTTAAGAACTGAAGAATAAGAACTTGATTTTTACGTAAGAGAGTGGACACCCTAAGCTGATAGAACAAGATTCATAATATACATAATTCATTCACAGGAGTGAATCTTAATATTATGATTATGAGCTCACATTTGGACTTGATGTTTATTTCATGCTAGTCCATAGACTTTTTACAGAACAGGGATTGATAAGTAAATATTAAAAGATCTTTTGCTTTTGCATAAAAACTACATAGCTATCCTGATCTAATGAAACAAAATGCAAACATTTTGAGCCTTATCTTTTTAGTTTGCAGGAGGGCTCTTATTTATTAACTCATGCTGCAGGAGATTCATCAGTTGCAGTCTACAAGAGTTCTCTCGACAAGACAACGAGAGCATCATATAACTTACATAAAGCTCATTGTGATCTGCCTGCTGTCCCTGCCACTCTCTCAGTCCCATGGGTGCCATTAGATCCCAGCCTCCCTTTGCCCTACCACATAAATCATGGAAGAGTTCCATGCACCTTTCCACCTGTGCCCCAGGAAGACGTATGGAAACAGAAGGTCAGTATCACATGTGATAGAAAAGAAAATTAGTGGTTTTCAAACATTCTATTTCTGTCCCTTAGATATATAGCTAGTGTGTTTATCAGCCACCTTAAGGGCTTGAAGACCCTTTAGAGATTTGGATCAACTACCAAGAACAGGAATTACTTGTTCCTGAGAAAACATTTCAGTGTGAGATTCATCTCACCAATTGTTAAACTTTGCAGCACGGAAGAACAACGATTAAGATTGTTTACTGTTAACAGAGGGAAACGGAATACTTTGTAAGGTTCATCTCCACATCAGGGTGAGCCTCTTGAAGAGGTTGTAGGGCTTGTGCTGTAGAGTTGTCATTTGCTCTGTGATACAGCAGTAAAGTTGATCACAGCTGTAGAGGGATGAAATCAGGTAAGGCAAATTTTATGGTTGGAAACTATTCTATTGAGCTCTTACTGCAGTTCTCTGTGAAGAGTGTTGGGATTTCTTTTTATAAAACACACTTTCCCCTTCGCATTTGATGTTCAAGTTCTTTCAAAGTGAAGTTTTGCATCTTTAATGAGTGCTACTACTATTTACAGGCTGCAAAAAGAATGTACCGTGTGGCTTAGTTAAAAGCTTTGTAATTTATAGGCTTTCAGTCCAGCTGAAGCAGATATAGTATTTATATTTATCTGATTTTCCCTCTGAAGCAGTGATTTTTGTTGATGTACTCTTTCTTCAAACAATTTCAAGAGTTAAATTTTAACCATCTTAGTGAAAGTAAGTAGTCAGGTAGAGAAGGATGAAGATCAGTGCTTTGCAGACATGACAGTGTGCACTGAAGTGTAGTAGCTAATCCCCAAAATCTCATGCAGATGAGATGTTGTAGGCAACTCATCCACACAAAATAAAACATCTCAGAGGTTTTACATGACTTGATGTGGGATAATCATTAGGCAAGACAGAAAACAGAACAAGATTACTCTTTCCTGAAAGTTGGTACTTTCCTCAGTCTCCTTATGTCACTCTTTGAAGTCTTTCATGTCATAACATAGTGCTTCCTGATTTCAGCATCTTGGCTGGAGTATCTTGGGTCTCATTTTCCTTGTTTGACATTTTAAATGAAGGTTGTGTGGGAATAAGAATGATTCATTACAGCAAAAAACAAGGTTTCACTTTTTGGCCCTTTTAAAATCTTTTGGCACTGTCAGACAGATGAGCATTGTATCTAGTTGCTCTGAACTTCAACTTTGAGGAAACTCCTGTTTCAATTTGGGTGGCTTCCCTGACATGCAGAGACTTGAATTCTCATTGGTGTGCTGTTTCCTGTGCAGTGAAACATCTGTAATAATAAATTTTCCAAACTGTTTCTGAAACAGGAGTAATATGTTACTAGTGTAGAGGAATGTATACTTTTTCTAAAGGCATGGGAGTACCAAAATTTAGAAAAATACAATTTCTTTGTGTCAGACATAAATCCAAAATTGTGTGTGGATGGCTTACTCCTTTTATTGAAAGTGATCAATTTTGTGCAGCATTTGCATTCTGCTTTTCTTTAGAGTGTGATTAAATCTAAAGAAACAAATATTTTAGATTTTAAATACTGTTATCCTTCCAGATATCATCTACCTACCTAAACTCAGGAGAAGTAAAAATTAATTTAACTTAGAAGGCATTAACATATGGGGTTTGTTGCTACTGTTTTTAAGACAGAATAGAATTTATTAGTCTGCATCTGAAGAAACTTTTCATACCAATTTTATGGCAATTTTTTGGGAATCCATCCTTCTTTGTTCTTTATGCTGATGAATAAATACTGTGTATCATGCTTTGGAAATTTCCCAGATATCCCAGTCTTTGCTCTAATACTTTGAACAGGCAGCACGACCTTTTGAAAGTAAGAAAATTTACAAGCATTGTGTTACTTCAGTGGACGTTGACTCATTTCTGTGAAAGCCAGATGCTAACCCTGCCTCACCCAGTGTGGATTATGGGGTGTTCTTCAGACCCTGTTCTGTGTTCTAGCCAGATTCTGGCTCCAGATGAGGGCAAAATGCAGCTGTTGCATCAGTTCCAAATTACCTCCGCACTTTTTTTTTGTCAGAAGGTTGTGTATGTTTGTGCTTCTTAAGATGTAAGATCATTAATACCAGGGGATTTTTGTTGTGTTCTATTTTCCTTTTTTTTTAATTCTCTCCCTATACCTGTCTAGATGCCAGGGGTGAAAGGACAATCTGACACACCCTCCAAGGGAAAGCCAGTAGCTATGGAAACAAAAGGCAGTGCAGCTAAGCATGCTAGAAATGAAGGTGTGGCTACAAGGAAGCTGAAAAGGAATTATTTCAAACCAAGAATTATGAAGAAAAAGTGGAAAATGAAATACAAGAAAACACAGCTGATGTAGAGACAGCCGAACCACACTGTGCTAAGTACAGCCTGGAGAAGGAGAAGAACCAAGAAAATCTGAAGCTTTCTTGCAGCTTCAAAGGAGGTAGAACAAGCTGTCAGGCGAAATGGCATAGCTGAAACATAAAATAAACCCTTAACCCTTTTGTAACACGGTGGTTACATTTCATGTGAAAATCTCAGATTCAGTTAGAGAGGAAAAAAAACAAGTGTCTGCAGCTAAGCCAATCTTTTCTTGGTCTCATGTTGAAAAACTATGGCTTGAAGAATGACGTGGTAGGGGAAAGCAATATCTGATGTCACATAACAAGGAAAATAACTTTTCATCTTTCTTAATTTGTCTAATGTGCATAAGGCAAACAACTTGGATTTAATTACTTAATTCTTTTAAGGCGGGATGTCTTCCAGTTTTTAAATCACTTTTTAAAATTCCTTTTCTATTTAGTATGGTGCAGCAAATGAGGATTGGGTAGCAAAAATGGTATTTTTTTTAATAGCATGTGCCTTAAATTTGTACTAAGAAACTTAACAAATATTGCTAATTAGTCAACATAGATATTTTATGCTCCCCCCGAAACAATTTTCAGAAGTTGTTTAGATTTAAAAATCAATGCAGTTATTTACTGTGTAACTGAGTGGCTGCAGCCTAAATCTCATATCAGACTGCACGCTCATATGCAATAGTGTTTTCCAGAGCTATTAAGGTTTGCCTGGAGGAAAAAGGCCTTAAGTCATTGCAAAACCCAACAGGACACAATGCTTTATGTTAACAGTTTGCTTGAAATTTAGGGCCACGTTCACAAGTGAAGTTATGAGAATCTACATTGTCTATCACAAGGCCAAGCAGTGTGATCACATGAAGTTTCCTAATAAATGAGTTGTATGTGAAAAATGAAGTTGTGTTAAATGTTGGTGTATAAATGCACTATGGGTTTACAAGCACATTTCTCTGTTTTACAGCTGTTTTACAGTTCATAGTTTGATTTCATCAAACAATTGCAACAGAAAGAGTTCTTGAAATTGAGGTTTGAAAATTATATCATCACTTTTGTGTTTTCTAGATTAAGCCTGTATTTTGTTTTCTTAGGAGTGTTGCTTTCAAAATACAGCATAAATTCTTGAAAACTACAAGAACGAGTCCAACAAATTCTTTCCAATTTTTGTCTTTAAACAGCATGAACAACTTTTTTAGAATCTGAGCCAAGTTGTGTTTGGTGGATGTTCTGGAGAATAGTTTGTATGCACACTTAAACTGCTAGCACTAAAACAAAGACCTTAAAGATGTTCTTCCAAGTCTTGTTTGGCCATTAGTCCAGACTTCCCAAGTACACACATCTGATCAGACATTCGTCTGCTTGCTGGGCTTTGACACATTTTAATGGCATGAAAATTAAAACAAAATATTTACAGTTTTACTTATTATAAGTTCCTGAAGACAGTCTTCTTTGAAACTGGCTTAAACAATTAATATATATTAAAAACCATTCTTTGTGAAATACAAAGCATTTTCTGATTTTAATTTTCCCTTTAGTGTTGGATATATTTATAGTATTATCCAGTTTATTCATGTTGGGGTTTTTTTGCAGCTTTTAACACAGGGCTGATAATGAGCTGAACTGGAGTGGAACTGTTTGCAAATTATGAACATTTCTTACTCAAAATCCTAAACGCACTTAGTGACCTCTCATAATAGGAATGTTTTAGCTGTGAGTCATTTTTGCCAGATAACTAGCTCTGCATTAAATGCGGTTTTCAGTTTGTACGCATGCAAACATTTTCCAGATTGGTATGGAATTCAGTTTCTCAGTGCAGTTTCTTGTGTTAAAAACCTATGATCTCTTTGCCCGTAAGTGTATGTTTTATATATGTATGCCTTCATCTTTCTCTTAATAGTACATTATTATGCTATGCTAGTTACTGCTAAATATTGGTATTGTAATGGTAGTTTCTGTCTGTTTAGCTGAGTGTAACATGTGATACGGCTTTTTAATGCACAGTTCTTTTTGATTGTTCCATTTTGGTTTAAGCAGGACTGAGGATGAATTAGGTGTTTGAAAGACTCCAGTGTTGTTGACACATCAAGGGCAACAGTACCAAAGTATACTCCATTTATATTTGCATCTAAAATCAAATTATGTGTAGAGAAGTTTGATAAGGGAAAAAAAGTGATTTATCTTTATTTCAGAAAGAAACATCTGACATTTGAAACAAATGTGTAAACAAAATAATTGGTAAAAAATACTTCAGTAAACCCAGAGAGCATGCTTAGTTGGACCACTGGATTGTTGGCTCTTATCTAGACTGCTCCTGAAGGGACGGTTACCTGTAAAGGAGAAAGAAGGAACAGAGAGAAGTCTGACATTCATGATGGCAGGGAAGTATAAATTCCTAAATGTGACACAGCTTGGGAAGCTGTGGGAAGCAGGAAGCTACAGCAAAAGTGGGCCTGGATCTTACCTTCTGGTTAACTGTTACTCTACATGTAACTACTACTGGTTTTTTTAATGTCTTTAATCCACTGAATTTGGGGTAAGAATTCCACAGATATTACAGCCCTATTCTGTAATTTGAGTCTTTATATGTGTGTTTGTAATGCTTTGTGTGTATTTCAATTTCCATGGCTCATTTTTGAATGTAATTACTATTTTTTGTTGCTCTGTATTATAAGAATCTCTTTTACATAGATTTTGGAGTGCTTGGTGAGATGTTACTTAGCCAGTCTAAGAGCCTCCTAATTATATTATTCATAGAATCATAGAACAGTTTGGGTTGGAAGAGACCCCCCCACCATGGGCAGGGACACCTCCCACTAGAACAGGTTGCTCAATGCCTCATCTAGCATGGCCTTAAACACTTCCAGGGAGGGGGCATCCACAGTCTCTCTGGGCAGCCTGATGCAGTGCCTCACCACCCTCACAGTAATTATCTCCAGCCTAATTCTCCTCTTTTCCAGTTTGCATACATTACTCCTAGTCCTGCCACCCTGTTCTGTCATTATTCCTGCATTGAATTTTTTTTTTTCCTTATGCAGATTTACCTGGTTTTACAGGGAGCATGTGTGGTAAAGGGAAGGTATATGCTCTCCTGTCTTTCAGAACAGGAAGCTCTAATTGCTGGAGAATTGGTCAAACTTATTTTCCCAGGGATCTCTAGATTCAATTCTCTTGTGGCTCTTCAGTGTGGCTGTTTTGTAGCCCACTGCTAATAAAGGAGCTTGTGCTGCTGCTTGGGATTTATTTCATTCTGGACACAGGACTTTGCTAAATTTAGTGCAATTCTTGTTGGACTGGTTATGCAGCCTGTCCAAGTCTCTGAATGGAGGCTTATCTATAAATTTTCACTACCTCTTCTCCCCATTTGATGTCATGTCACCTGCAAACTTGGGTGTATATTAATTCCATTATGTTGTCCCAGGTGACCTGTAAGAGCAATGAGTCCGTACCAACTGCAGAGAAGCTGCATTCATGACCAATTTAACTGTTAGTTGAGCTTTGAGCCACCAATCACTTCACTTAAAAAGGAATAAACCGTCTGAGAACATAAGGTTTTCTATTCTCTGTGAGATCTCTGATACACTGTCTGGTTCTCTCCATTCTGGTATCTGTTACGAGGGTAAGTTTATAGCTTTGTTATCTCATTCAGGCAGTTTGAAGTTAGTTTTGGAATTCTAGCCTGGTATTACTGGCTGACATGCAAAACCATGGAGCTTTATAATTTCTTTCTGTAGAGTAACTGCAATGAGTTATTGGCTGTGAAATCTAACTTTGCATTATTTTGCAGTAGTGAGTGTTTTCAAACTTTGAACTGTGCCTTAATGAATCACTTACAAACAGGACTTTGTGACCTGTGAGATGGCTTTTTAATTCACTTATATTTCATTCCCTTTCATTTCCATATGAGACTAGTTAAACCTCTCTACCTTCTCTGCTTGACTGCAAAACTTACTCTGTACAGTATATTTAATATACTTGTTTTTTCTGTCTTCTAATGTAGCCTGGCAGGTGTAAGCAGAGAGAACTGGGACCAATTGAGCAGATATCCATTGCTCTGTTGGCAGGTAGGAGCTGCCAACAGCGGGTGACTCTGTCTAAGCCCATGGGATGAAGTTCAATAGCAGGCACTGAATTATTTGCAGAGGTACTTCTTTTGCTTCCAGTTTGCTTACCCTGTATTTTAAATAGCATCTTGTCTCCAAAAGAATATAAAAATCAGATGTGCTCTATTAGGCTGTTTATGTACTGACCTCCATTTAAGCTGCTTTTAGTAGAAGGAATCACAGCATTTATTGATGCCAAATGCAGACCAGTTGTTCTGTCTACTCCATATGCAATAAAGTAAGATATTTCACACAACATCGTATTTATCAAAAAAATGCAACATCTGCCATTGATATTGTACCATTTATCGGTTACATTTATCAGCCCAAGCAGACAGACTGAGAAGATAAACTACTGTACACATTTCTTTGGATTTTAAATGTCTATAGCTTCATGCTATTCTGTGTGTGTTGTGGTTTAACCCCAGCTGGACCTTGTAGTTGTTCCTCCATTGTTCTTTTCCCTTAGTAGGATAGGAAGAAGAGGGAGAAAAGGAAAAGAAGAGAAAAAGATTAAAAAATGAGATAAAGACACTTTAATGCAACAGTAACAGAAGAGAAAACAGCAACAATGGTAAAAGAACATCCAAAGTAAGTGATGCAATACAGTTGCTCACCATCTGATGATCAGTTGCCCAACCCATGCTGAGCAGCTATTGCAGATTCCTGCTCTGTGGCCAACTCCCATTTCAATACTGAGCATGATATCCATGGTGTGGAATACTCCTTTGGCCAGCTTGCCTTGTCTATGCACCCTCTTGGTGAGAAGCTGAGAAAAGCCTTTACTTAATGCAAGCCCTACTTAACAACAGTTAATAGGTTTTATCAACATTATTCTCATTCTGAATCCAGACCACAGGAGCTGTATCAGTCTGTAGCTTAAACTGCAAGTTCTAGCCTTCCATACTGGCAAAACCCTCTTGAAGGCTTTCTTTGGCCCAGCCCCGCTGCACAGAGCGGACAGCAGCCATCTATCTGTTCTCACTGATCGGTCATCAGCACTTCTGCTCTTTTCCTCTGCTGTTTTCAACTCAGTTCTGTACACACTGGGATGGCTTCTCGTATTAATGCTTTCTTGGATGATAGTGGCATTAGGAAAATAAAACTTAGTGTTGAGCTGTTTTAAAATTTTCTTTGTTGTGCCCTCACTACAGCCTTGTGCTTTATCTTAAAGGTCAAACAGGTGTTCTTTGTGTGAGCACTGACCACTAGCACACAGCAGTGAAAGTTATCCAGCTAAAGTAGAAATTTTTACTGAAGGCTTATTTGAAAGCAAACATTAATGAGAACATTAAGAATTGAAACAGATTGCCCAGAGAGGTGGTGGAGGCCCCATTCCTGGAGATATTGAAGGCTGGGTTTGCTGAGGCTTTGGGCAACCTGATCTAGTGCAGGATGTCCTTGCCCACTGCAAGGGGCTGGACTATATGGCCTTTGAAGGTCCCTTCCAACCCTATGATTCTATTCTAAAACAATAGGCTTTAAATATATGTATATCTAAAAGCCCTTAGTATATTTTTCTGATTCATTTAAGGAAGAGATCTCCAGTTTTAGAATTCAGACGTGCTTCTGACCTGGAAAAGTGAGTTTTAGTCTACCTGGCAGAAACACATCCCTATGTAACAGCCATTCTCTTTCACTCAATTAACAGTTTTTTTGAAGTCTAGTTACTTTGCCTTAAATTTTATCTAAAGGTACGAGATGCTACTTGAAAGAGCAAAACAAGAAATCAGTGGAGACAGTGATATTTAATCAAGAATTTGTGACATTCCTTTGTGTTGCAAAGCGTCATTTGTTTGCCAGCTAGTGCTTCAGCTGAGCTTAATTAGCTAATGAGGCTTAGATCATGTAAGAACTTGCTCAGAGTCCTGTTTTATGTTATTTTGTATGAAAACAGGGTCAACATGTTTTCAAACAGACAAAAAAAACCAAAAAACTTTCCTGCTATTCCACAGAATCGTTGATTTGCAGTTGAAATTTTACAGTTATGTCCCAGAGCAGTTATGATATCCTGCTTCCTTTTCATCTGTGATTGCTAAATTCCTTTTTATTGTCCACTTCAAAGGTGACATGATGTTCAATAAAAAGGAGAGACTTTCTGCAGCATGCAGTTACCAGCCTGCAGACTGGGCACAGGGGCTTGCTCTTTAAGGATTTTTCAAGTAAATTTTGATGCTTAATTCAGTTCCTTGAAACTTTTAGAAATATTCCCCAAGATTCTGGTGTGTGACAGTCTCCCCTGTATTATGGCAGAGTCCAGGAGATTAATCCAAGCCACGGGACTGTTTGTGTTCTGAGTCACCAAAGTGGAAAAAACCCATAATTGTGGGAAACAATGAAGCAGAACAGACTTGGTCTTACATGAAATCTTTTAACACTATTCCTAGGAAAAATTCCCTGAGGACTTTTGGCAGCTTCCATCTTTTGTAGCTGGTCTGTCCTGGATGCTGCCAGAGGCTCCTACGTGCACTGGTGATGTTTCCTACAGAGCTTTCCAGTGAGGTGGCAGTTTGGGGAATACGACTGTAGAGTTGGCAGCTGGGATGGTAGCAAGCACTGTGTCATCTAAATGGGCTTCTGCTCTCAGTGCTGTATTACATGCTGGCAGTCTGTTTGTGCTACCAGCATTGGTGCTGGTGTTTCTGAGAAATCTGAACTCATCACAGTACCTCTTTGGGCAACCTGTTACAGTGTTTCACCATACTCACCATAAAGAAATTCTTTCTTATATCTTGCCTGAATCTCCTCTCTTCCAATTTACATCCGTTATTCCTAGTCCTGCCACCCTGTACCCTATTAAAAGTCCTACCCCAGCCTTTCTGTAGCTCCCTTCAGGTATTGAGAAACTACTGTGATGTCCCCTCTCAGCCTTCTCGTCTCCAGGCTGAACAACCCCATCTCCTTCAGCCTGTCCCCTTAAGGGAGTTGCTCTAGCTCTTTGATCATTGTCACAGCCCTCCTCTGCACCCGCTCCAAAAGCTCAATGGCCTTCTTGTGTTGATGGCTCCAGAACTGGACGCAGTACTCCAGGTGGGGCCTCACCTGTCTTTTTAACCTGTTAATGGTACAGGACTGAAGCCAGCAAGGCGTCTAGAATCAGATGAAGTTGCAACTGTCCAGCCCTAAGAAGTCACCCAGGCACCCAGTGCTTGCATGTAGTCATGATAAACTGCCAACAGGAAGTAAAGTTCCATTTTTAATACTGATTATGCTTTGCAGCTCTTGGTTTAGCTCAGACTGTATGATCTTAGGATAAAGAGGCAGCTGGCTGTTGAAGCAGGGCATCAGGAAGTCCCTGATGGACTAAGGAAATTCACACAGTTCTATAGGTACTGATTGTGTATCCTGTGACAATTTCATTCAGTGTGAAGGTGCTGAGTTTATTCAGGCCTCAGATACCAACACAAACAGTTTGGCAAGTGTGTTTTGTTTCTGTTTCTGTGTGTATCTAGGCAACATCTCCTAGCCCCACAGCTAGATGATTACTCCTGTGAGGCATGCTGGAAAACCAAAAAGCTAATGATTCATGTTTTAATTTAGAAATCAAACTGAACTCCAGATGCTTAATACTCAGGATGAATGTATGCCAGAGGAGTTATATGTATACCAGAGAAGTGTATCTGAATTGCTGAGTTAACATTTCTTCTTGATGCATATACCTGAGTGAATCTCTGTGTCACTTCAGTATCTGTCCCTCTTTTACCTACTCTGGCTTCTTGGTCAAACAGAAGGCAAGAAAGGCTGGTGGTGGAGACCCATCCCTGGAGACATAAAAGGCCAGGCTTGCTGAGGCTCTGAGCAACCTCATCTAGTGCAGGATGGCCCTGCTCACTGCAGGGGCTTGGGCTTTTAGACGTCCCTTCCAACACATTCTGTGATTCTATGAAGATGCGATAGCCTGGGCTGAGTCATGAAGGAGACAAGGCTGCTTCATCTTTGAAGTTACTGGACCATGTTGCTACTGATGCCAGGTAGATGAGTGTAGCAAAGTATCTCACTTCCTTCTGAGCACTCTGATAGAGCACAGATGATGCTGTGTTGCTTTCTCTTAACATTAGTCAGCCTGTACAAAGAGATTCCACCACAGTGCTCAAACTTTATGGGTTTTGGCAATCAGCAGTGACTTTAATTAAGCTGCACATATGCCCTAAGACAGCTTTCTTTATAGAAAAGAAAGCTTTTTCTTCTCTAGCTTTTATGTGTAGTTAAAAGTCTGTTTCTGACCAAATCCTCTGACTATGGTCCCAGCTAATATTTTTGCTTTGTTACTCCTTTGTCTTGATTCAGCTCCCAAGTCACCCAGGCACCTGGTTCTTTGCCTCCACGAAGAACCTTATGCCCATAAGCTTGGAATGAAAAGATCCACTGAGATAGTGAGATAATAAGGATGAGGATGATGGTTATTAACACCAGTTACCTTTGAAAAAAAATCAGAGTACAAACTAAGATTATGGTCAGACATGCATGGAAGTGTCAGAGGAGGGAGATGTTAATTGCAAATGTAGAGTCAAGAGGTACCTGAAGATGGACACGGTGATAAAATGCTATAGTATATTAAAAGGGACTTCTGGAATTCACATGCAAGATGCAGCCAGCTGCTGGGGGAGAGGGGTGGATGTTTTACAAACCATGAAAAATAATTACTTTCAGGTTCTAATGTAATGTGTAAAACACTGAGATTCTGCCTGGGAGAAGGTAACACCCGTACCACCTCTGTCAGTTAAAATGGTTGCTAAAATGCATCTTTTAAACTTGATTACATCAGTTTTCATGTAATGTAGACTTTGTATTAGGAATGATGAACAGGAACTGGAAACAATTTTATGAATGTAATTTATTCCTGCATGTTGATGAAGCAATTTACATAGTTTAGCATTTTCTTTCACAGCTGCAATATTTAGTCTTTGCCCTGAAGAGTTATCAGCTGGAAGACAGGACTCAAGTCAGCGAGGCAGCAACAATCTGACATCACACAGCAACAATCTAAGATAACACAGCCAAACATGGCACTGCAAGGCCCAGGTAGCCTGCCTCTAAATGGGATGTTGTGTTTGTAAGCTTCTCTGTACCCTGACTGAACTATTAGGTGCCACCTACTTTATCTAGAGCAATGCTTCATTTGGAAAATATACATGTAACAAAATATTTGCCATCTGACTAACACATGGGATTTCAGAGATAAGTCCACTGCTTTAAATGGGATTATTTCAAGTAACTGAAATTCTGCGTGGAGAATAACATTTGTGCAGGAATGTGCACATGGTGTAGGGATGAGATTGCACAGAATGGAGTTGATCCAACGGCTTAGATTGTGAAGCAGAGCACCTAACAAGGTGTCTGGCTCTCTGCTGTTGTACTAGATAGAAGAAGGCATTGGTATTTCAGCAATTTTTCAAAAACATACATTGGAACTACAGTTCCGCATGATGTAGAATGAATCGTTATGGGTGTTAACAAAAAACATTGCATTTCCATGCCCTAAAAAAATCCCCACAACCCAAAACAAGTTAAACCCTTTCCATGTTTAGATGTTTACTAATGCGGTCTAAGTGTGCTCTCAGGAATCCTTCCTCCTTTCCTCTATAGCCATGGTCGTAATACCTTGGCAGGCTGTTATCCTGGGGAGCCTGGTAGTATAACTTTTTAAATTATGCTCAACTGCCTCTGTAACCTGTGATTACTGTAAATGCTAGTAACAAATATCTGTGTATTGTGGCAATTCCCTAATTAGACCTAATAATCAAGGTGCAGAAATAACACCCAGAGGTCTGTCAGATCCATATGTTGATGGGCATGGAATTTATATCACCCTCTTGCAACATAACAGGGAAGCAATGCTTTATGTAGAGCCTCAGCCACACCTAAACCAGAAAGTCCTTTCTCTCCTCTCCTTTCTTATTTTTTTTTACTTGGAATGATGGAATAATACTGACTGAATTGTGGCCTTCTGAACTCCAGTGTTAGTACATCTTTGATCCTTTGTAGACAGCATCCTAGGAGAGTGTGAGCAAGCTCTGTTTGGATGGAGGTGCCAGACAGACAGGGACAGAAGGGAGAGAAAAATCTATTGAGAGCTGAAGTTACCTCGCATGCACTAATATTAGTGCAAAGCACAGATACAGTCTGGGTGGAGAGTGTCTCGAATGCAGTCCTGAAGAGAAGGATTTATGGGTTTGGTGGATAAAAAACTCAACATGATGTGGCATTGTGTGCTTGCAGCCCAGAAGCCAACCCAATCCTGGGCTGCATCTAGAGAAGTGTGACCAGCAGGTCCAGGGAGGCTCTGGTGAGACCCCAACTGCAGTTACTGTGTCCAGTTCTGGAGCCCTTAACATAAAGACATTGAGCTGTTGGAGCACGTCCAGAAGTGGGGGGCCACAAAGATGATCAGAGGACTGGACCACCTCCCTTGCGAGGACAGGCTGAAGGAGCTGTGGTTGTTCAGCCTGGAGAGGAAAAGCCTCAGGGGGGAGGACCTCATAGTACCTTCTCAAGACCTGAAGAGGGCTACAGAAAGGCTGGGGTAGGGCTTTTTAATAAGGTACAAGGTGGCGGGACTAGGAGTAATGGATGCAGATTTGAAGAAGGGAGATTTAGGCTGGATATGAGAAATAAGTTCTTTGCTGTGAGGATGTTGAGACACTGGAAGAGGTTGCCCAGAGAGGTTGTGGATGCCCCCTCAATCCCTGGAGGTGTTTAAGGCCAGGATGGATGAGGCATTGAGCAACCTGTTCTAGTGGGAGGTGTCCCTGCCCATGGTCCCTTCCAAACCAAACCATACTATGATTCGATGGGAAAGGGGAACATTCAATCTTCAATTGCATGTTGAAGTTAAGCATGTCCAGCCTTCAAAGAGGAAGATAAATAAGAAAAATCAGTGGTATTGGTAAGGTGGAAGACAAAGGTATGCTGAACTGAAAGAGAGAGGGGGGAAAGGATAAAATTAGTATAAAACATTAAGAAGTAACAACACAGTGGGAGGGTTAGCACTGATAATGTCACTGACTCTTGAGAGCATGGCTGTAGAGTGTGGAGTGAGCTGCAGATGTGGTGAGCTGTCAGAAGTGAAGGATGAGAATTTATCACAGTTAAATTTGTTTTCCCATCCTCAGGACTCTGGGAAGCCCAAGCCAACAGAATTGCTCTCTCCGTGATGTCTGTGGTCAGTAGACAGGAAATAGGAGATCACAAATAGGTCATTTCAGCTGAAGTACTTGCTGGTTCTTTGAAATAGGACCCTTCATGCAGACACTTTAAGAGGGTGTGGGGACTAAGTAATGTGAAAACAAGTTGAAAACCTTTCTTGGCACTGCCTCACTTGCAGACTAGTTGCAGCGGGTTTCTTCCAGTAAATCATCAGTGAGGCGGGCACAGACAGACACTGGGCTTGTGGTAGGGACAGTCCTTGTCCCATCTTTTTATCCAGCCTAATAGCTTCAACGCAGTGCTTGAGAACAGTGGTCATGGACCAGAACCCCCTGTGATGTACCAGTCCTCCAGGCTTTGGTAGAACTTCAGAAATGCCCCATATGACTTAATAAGCTTGTGTCTCATTTCAAGAAGTGATTCAGGCACTTGGCTGCTGTTCTCCCATTGAATTAATTTCCTTTCCCTGTTTGGCAGATAGCAGAAGTCTTTCCTATTCCCAGAGTCTGACTGCCACCCTCTTCAACACACTGCTTCTGCCGACTTTTTTCTCAAAGGTATGGAGTATATTGTATGTCCATGGCAGGATCACTAGGCCTTGGTAGTAGGGGCTGATGGCTTACTCTGCCAAAAGTCTTCATGTCTTTTCTGCTGTTCATAACATTTAGATTCCCCAGCTGGTACAAGTGCCTTTGATGTCAGTTGACCTACATAAGCAGAGAGCAATTGCGGGACTTCTTAATATGTTTGAATATAACGTTCATAACTTCATAATTCTGAATATGGCAGCTCTCTTTTTTCCTATTGTTTTCCTTTTGAAATCACTTGTATAAGCTCAGAGAGGCTGCTGTCTTTTTTATACTGAGGTGAATGTGTGATTTGGAGATTGAATAATTGTTGATAAAGCTGGGTGTTAGAGACAACATCTTTCTTCCCTTTCTGAAGCTGTTGGAATTGCTGGGGAAAAAATATTTTATGCTGCAGTTAACAGAACTGTAATTATAACAGTTCGCTTGATATCAAAGCTTATGCAAACTGCTCATTTGAAGATCAGTTAACCAAAATTAATGGTGGTGTATGAGCTACTTCAAATTGCAATTTGAGTTATTAAAAAGAGAACAGTTTTCTAAGGAAATGGGAATAGTTGTGTCATTGCAACAGCCAGTGATAGGGGACTGATAGGTAAATGGACCTGCACCTGCAGTTAAGAGAATTAATGTGTTAATGTCAAAATTAATTAGCTAATATGTGACTGAGTAGATCTTTCACAAGAACACAACATATATGTTATCTGTTGGAAATGCATTACATATATGAAAACTTTTTTCAGCTAAGAGTGGTGTGGTTAGGCTTTTCTGCTTTTGCTTTAAGAATGTTTGGCAAGAGATGGGGTAAAAAGCCTATCCCTAAGGGACTGTGCATCCATTAGTGGGCAAATTAGCTCCCTGGCTTCTGCTCAGCTGCTTATCCCTATTTAAAGCCCCTAATGAATACTGCAGTACAGAATGGCTATTCCTTCTAGGTCTGGAAGTGTTTTTGATCTGAGAGTCACCTTTCCAAGACACCTGAAAAGAAACCTGAAAACAGGAAGAAATTATCTGCTTAACTGCTAATGACAGACACTGGTGCAAGTGGGATACCCAGAAATTAATTTTTTAAGACACGTTTGTTAATGCACAGGGAAATAAGCCACTGGCCTTTCCAAAAAGAAAGCTATTGTTAAAAAACTAGTGCAATTCTGCCACTGATATCCTTCTCTGACAAAATGCTGCTCCACGACATGCCTTCTCCTGTGGCAGCACCCTTCATGTCACTTTTATGTATTCAGAAAAGGGCTATGGCATCTTCACCTTCTGCATTGACCATTTCACCCATCCACTTTGTTGTTGGCTGTTGTTTGAAGTCTAACCTAGAATTTCTTAATTTCTTTCCCTTTTTGCGTTGGAGGTCTTGTTTCATCCTGGTAATTATTCTGTCTCTTGGCCCATGTTCTTGTGTCTATTTTGTGCTCTCCTGCTTCTGTGCACTTGGCCAACCCTACCAACTTTGCACCTTCTTTGCCAGAAGACATCTCTCTCTCTGCCTACAGAAAACCCTTACAGCAGAGGCAAGTAGCTCTTTGCAGAATCAAAACTGCTCTGTGAAAGGTCAGCATGAAGGTGTCCAGGTGTAAATCACGGAAATAGCTGCATGTGGTGGGAACAGAGGGAGGCCTTGCATTTTTCTGCACCATTTGAGATTAGGCACCAGTAGATCGGCTACACTGCTGGCATAAAACAGTGAGCAGAAGTGATTCAGCTGAAGGTCTTTCAGAAATACTTTTGTAGCTAGCTGTATCTTGCTTTTGTCACCAGTGAATATCTGGGCTTCAGTCATCTATTTCCCAGCAAGCAGGCAGGCAGAGGCTGTGGGTGTGGTGATGCCTGTGGAGCTTGTGTGAGCACCGTTCAGCCAGAGGAGCCGCTGCTTAACTTTCCTGACACTTAGTGCTTGTGGCAGACGTGGTTCAGGCTTCTCTCAGCTGCTCTGGCATTTCCACCCACTCGCAGCCCGCTCGTGCCCCGCTGGGCTGTGGGACCCCGGAACTCTGACTCCCTGCCCGAGAGCCCCCTGTGCACAGGCTGCAGGTGGGGGGTCCCCGCTGTCCCCGAACGCAGAGGTGAAGGGCGGGGTTTGGTGTAAGCGGTACCGGGGCACCCGAGAGGCGGGCGGACACCGAGGGGCTCCCTTGGGCGACGAAAGCTGAGCTGCGACTCCTGCCCCGCCGGGGTACTGCTCCCGGCGCCTCCTCCCCACCCTCTTGGGGGCCCTCTTGGGAGAAACTGCTCTGCCCTACCCTACCCCACCCCTTCCTTCTCCCCTTCATGCTGCGAGAGGCGGGCGCGGCCGGTGAGTCAGCGCCGGACAGGAGGGGCGCCGGGGCGGGGAGTGCCCGCCCGGTCCTACAAAACCCCGCCCGGTCTGCCGCAGGCCCCAGCCACTGTTCGAGCCATCGCCAGAGCCGACTTGTCTTGTCCGGGTGAGTTGTCGCCGGGTTACCCCCGGCACCGCGGAGAGGGGGGAGGTGGTGGCCGCGCGTGGTGGGCTTCGTAGCCGCTGCCTCGGCAGGAGCGGGGCGGAAGGTGTGTGGGTGCGGCCGCCCGTGCGTTTGTCCGCTGCCCGTTACTTCGTTGCGCCCGGCTTTGCCGGGGTCTTCGTGCGCCCGCACCGACTTGGGTGTGCTGACAACTCCCAGGGAAAGGGAACCCAGTCGTGAACTTGGTCTAACTTTGCCTCACTGCTCTTTTCCTCTCCTCGTTAGGGTGCACAGAAGCTCGGTTGGGCTCACGGTAGCGTTACGCGTTCGCTTCTCTATGCAGAGTCCCGCAGGACGGTGGGACATCCTATCCGGTGCTCGCTCGGCGCTGACGGGCGCGGCGCAGCCCTCGCCCGGGGGCAGCGGCACTGTCCCGGGGCGCGCCGGCAGAATCGATCGCTGGCACGGGCGGGAGAGGAGCCCCTGGTGCGGGACGCGCTCCAGGAGGGCGGTGTTCGCTCCAGGCTCCCTTGGCTCTCTGCCGCCGATCCCGGGACGTTCCTTTCTGAGCCCGGCTTGGGCGCGGCTCCCCCGCCCTGCCCGGCCGTGGCAGGAGTGCTAAACTCTGCTGCTCCCCGTCGGTGATGAGTCAGCCTGGGCACCTGCTCCCCTTGCGGCCGGGAGGGGAAGTAGGGCAGAGGAATATCGCCATGTGACTGGCAGAGATGTGAAATTATTTCAGGACGGTCACGTAGAAGCGAGTTGTGCTCTTACACGTAGCAGCTTTAATTCTGTGCAGTGTTAATTGTTCCACATGCTGT
This sequence comes from Turnix velox, assembly GCA_013400935.1. Taxonomy (NCBI): domain Eukaryota; kingdom Metazoa; phylum Chordata; class Aves; order Charadriiformes; family Turnicidae; genus Turnix; species Turnix velox. The sequence continues at coordinate 103,861 of VZTY01005576.1, forward strand.
ACCCGCACAGTAATGTGCGGACCCCGACGTTCAGGTGAAAGAATCCTTAAGAACCCCGGTGCTCTCGACTGATTCACCCCCATGTGTGCCATCTGCTGGTGGAGCAAGTTGGGATTAGCAGTCCTAGCGAGCCTATTTCCCACTAGCTCGTGGATGGAATGGTTTGCCTTTATTTAAAAAATGAGAAATGAGAATAACTTGAATTCAAAGAAATAAAAGTTTTTAATTTCGAACAGGTTGCCTAGAGAGGTTGTGAATGCCCCCTCTCTGGAGGTGTTTAAGGCCAGGCTTGACAAGGCACTGAGCAACCTGGTCTAGTGGGGGCTGTCCCTGTCTATGGCAGGGAAAATGGAACTAAGTGATCTTTAGGGTCCATTCCAACCCGAACTATTTTATAATTCCTGAAATGGAGCATCTCCAAGGTTGTTAGCAGTGTCTGTGGAAGAGGATGGTTAAAGTATGTTTGTGATATGATGGTTTGACTCATTTTAAAATCCTTTTCTCTAAAGCTAATTTTTCTTTAAGTAATGGCTTTAAATGACCTGCTGAACCTTATCAGGTGGTGTAGGGAAATAGAGCTTTGCTCGTTTGTACTTGTAGTTAGTGCTGTGTGTAAATGCATTCATGGTACTTATTTAATTCAGGTGTTGTGAATATTCCTCACTCTTTTGTCTCCTCTCTTGCTGGGTCTTGCCCTAATCTTTGGAGACCCAACACAAATCTGGTCCAAATGAAAGAGTTTCCATTTTCTCATTCTGGGGATGTTGTTTCCTTGGCTCCAATGTCTGGGAACACCCTTTGCTTAATCTCCCTCCAAGCAAAGAGTATAAGAAGTGCTTGTGAAAATGCCAGCCCTGCCTATTGAGCAAGATGGTTGTTTGTGCATACCTGCCACTTTTTCCCATGGATCACATAGAATTTTTCCCTGTCAGGGTCCTCCCCCAGAAAACAGAGATATGGGGCTTCTTCTAAACACACACTATGCTGTCACCAAACAGTTATGGAGGTGAGATACTGAATGTAGCCTAGGTCAAGTCACAGCAGATTTGGCAGATACTAGCAGGTTTGCACACCAGTTCTTACCATGGGGGTTAGGTCAAAACAGATGCTATCTCTTTTAGGGGAATTCAGGATTATGTAATGTGGATTTAAGTGGAAAAGCTAGTCATAGGAACTTGCCTTGAGGTTTTGAAGTACTAGCTTATAGCTGGAAGGTGGAAATTGATTCCATTCCAGTGCGAGGAAATAGAGTATTTTCCATTTACATGCTCAGACTTGCCCGTTGCTTGTCAAAACTACATGAGATAGAGCTAGCCCTTGAGAACAGTGATAGTCTGTTCTCAAATGTGAGCGCCTTACAAAGCAGGGTGTGACAAGAGATGTGTTTGTTCCCCAAGTAAAGATCTTTCTATGCACAGACTCTTGCAAAACCCCCCATTTTTTATTTTCTTTTGTCAGCTTGCTGCTCTGGGCGGTTTGTTGCCATAGCATTGTTGTATGCTGATGGCATGAACCCCCCAGTTCCAGCTCTCTGGGAGGGTGTGTTAGTTCTGTTCCTGGATTCAGTTCAAGTTCTCTCTTCCAACAAGCCTGAGTCAATGTGGTTTTTAATTGATTTGGAAATAAGAGTCTTGCAAGAAGCTGTTCAGTGATTGTTTAGTGAAAGCTTATACTGCAGTTGCTTTACCCCAGCTTTCAATGGTGTTCTTGAGTTGTGACAAATGAGACTTAGAGATTTGGTGTTGGTTCTGATACTGTCAGGGTACAAAGGTCTTATTGTTAGATACCTCATCTTAAGAGTAAACATAAAGAATTTCATAACTCAGCAATATATTATCCCCTCTAACCAGCATGGTTAGTAGAGCAGGTAGCAGCTCGTTAAGCCTTTTGTAGCGTGTCTTTAAAGGGCTGGATTGGATTTTTGCTCTCAAAAGATTGATTTGCGAATAATTTGATGCATGACAGACTTCTAATCTGTCTTTTCCTTCTCTGGAATCAGAGTTTTCCTTGAAGTAAAGTTGCTTTTGCAGTTTTACAGCAAGGAGGCTTTCAGAAGCACAACCAAAAAATAAATGCTTGTTCTAGAGTTTTAACCAAGTCTCTGTTACTGAGAAGCTGTTTCAAACTTCACACTGGCTCTCTAAGCTTTTTTCTTGGGTTTGATGACTGAAGGGAGAGGGCTTTGGTTTGTCCGGGGAACATGCCTGGACAGCTAACATTGTTTGCCTGAGAAAGCCCTGATGCTGTCAGAAGAGTGACTGATGGAAGATAGAAAGGAATCTGAAAACCTGTGGAAGGAATGTACCTAGGGGTGCCTTGCATAATAGCTGGGAGGGAACAATGTCTGGGGGCTAGCCAGGGGGAACTGGTGACAGCCTAGCAGTGAAGGGCATGAAGCTGAAAATACTGCAGTTTTGGATCTAGGTCAATTTTCAGTTAGTGGAATGTCAATGGTCTTAGAATCATAGAATGGTTTGGGTTGGAGGGGACCTTAAAGTTCATCTGGTTCCAACCCTCCTGCCATGGGCAGGGACACCCTACCACTAGACCAGGTTGCTCAGTGCCTCATCCAGCCTGGCCTTAAACAACTCCAGGGATTGAGGGAGCATCCACAACCTCTCTGGGCAACCTGTTCAGTGTCTCACCACCCTCACAGGAAAGAACTTCTTATATCCAGCCTTGGGTTGTTGCTGTCCTGTTTCCTCTTCATCAAGGCAATTCTTTCCCCTGTTAGGTAGTGCTGTCTCCACAGCTTGGTTGTAGTGTCATGTGAAGCTTTAATTTCAATGGGTGGAATTGTTTGGTGCAACCTGGGTGACTAGAAGATAATGTCCATTCTTTCAGGGGAGGTATTTGAGAGCATTTTATGAATGCATCAGGCCTCTTAGCTATTGCCTCTGGCTTACAACCTTTGGAAAAAAATTCCTCCTCAGTTGAGAGGCAGCTCCAGTAAAGCAGAAGTTCAATCTTCAAATGTTTCTGGCTGGAAGTCAGAGCTGAAAAAAAGGCAGGATGTTATAACACAAGCATCATTACATCCCTGGTCACTTCTGCAGTGTGCATCATCTGTCTCAGGCTTGGCTCTTTGCCTGTTTTTCATTATATGCATTAACAATAGGTTATGTAGGTTTTGGCAGCAAAACAGTGATATTGATTATCTTGCCTCAGTGGCTCTTACTTGTGGAGATCTCATTTTGAGACAGTCTGTATTACCTGGTAACTGAGTGTCATGTTTTACTACTGGGGAGCCTCTCCAAACCATGGGATGGTAGAGGCATCTGTGGCCTTTGTCCAGTGGGAAGTGTCCCTGCCCATGGCAGGGGAGTTGGAACTAGATGATCTTTAAGATCCCTTCCAACCCAAACCATTCTGTGATTAAAGATTGAAAACCATTATGATTTTATAAAATTTCTGCATGAATATGAAGGGATTGAATGCATTCCCAAGTACTTGAGGAACTGATTTAAATGTTGATTGTTGATGCTTTTGGGCTTTGATGTGGACTGGGCTCTACTGTTTCTGCACAATTTCCTGGTACGGAGTTGTGGATTTCTTGTTTCTATTCCAAAGGTCCAGATTCTCCAGTTACAAAGTTGAAGTATCTTAAATACAGAAGAAATGTTTTTGGTTTTTTTAAAGAACTAGGATGAAAGTCTATTGTACAACAGAATGAAGAGCTCTCACTGGTGCAGTGAAACTCTTAAATCTGCTTTTTCCTTTGGATTATCAGGTTGCTTGGACCATCACTTTCCATACTGCAGTGTTTCAGAGCTACCTGACCTACTTAGGCAATTGTAAATATATCTAAGTCTTCGTGTGTTGTTTTTCTCTTCACACAGAACCGCAGAACATCAGGGATTGGAAGTGACCTCAGAAGATCATCTAGTCCAGTCCCTTCCAGAAATCTTTCAATATGTCAACTGTTCATGAAATTTTAGGCAAGCTCAGCCTTGAAGGAGATGTAAGTATTAGTATCTAAAAAATAAAGTCTTTTTACTTAAATGCCACACCTTGTTTCCTTTACAGTACACTCCACCAACAATTGTACTGAACTGTACAGGATACCACGTCTCTTCTACTGAAGTTTAAGTTGACTAAAAACATAGTCACCAGTGATCACTTCATTTGCCCCAGAGCAGGATGATGGGATGATGATGTGAGGTGACCAGATGGTCCCAAGTGGCAGCAGTGTGAATAGTGTTTGTGTCCTGGGCCTTGTGCAAGACCAAGGGACACAATGAATGGCTGGTTCACCCCTGTGAGCTCCCTTACTTTTAAAGGAACAAGTGAGTTAAGGTTGATAAAAGAACGTGGAGATGTATTTGGTTTTGCTGATAACTTCCAAGTTTTCTTCAAAAATGGAGATTACTTACTGGAAATTTGAATTCCTGTGATAGTTATCACCAAACCCAAACTACCTCTTGAAAAAGCCAATTTTCTCAAACTTCTTTTCTCATTTTCTGTTTTGCAGAGTGTAAAAAAAGTGTGTATTTTTCACCACATCTGCACTGGCTTGATAGTTCTGTTGAAATACGAGAAAGCCACAGTCTTTGATTGCTTCTGTTGTAGCATTAGGTGGTTGTGTTACCAGCCTTGCCTCAGGATTTCATGCCTTGAATTTGTGGTTCAGCAATTGTCACTGATGAGGAAGTTAATCCTATTCATGCATTATTTCATCATGTTGCTTTCAAACTTGCTCTACTTTAAGTTTTATAGCTGGGAACTCTGGTTCTGAGCTCAGGACAAGCAAACTTTTTGCTGGTTTCTGGGACTTAATGTGAAATAAATAATCCTCTCCTATAGTCTTTGTGAAAGAGATGTTGCACAGGGCTGGCTGGTGCTCCCTAGGTAAGCAGCAAAGCTGACTTTGTGCTGCTAAAGCAGTCAGCCTTTGGAGTAATATTTGAGCAATCTGTTTTCAAGGGTAGAAGTGTTTCTCTCATGATGTTCGTGAGTAGTTGCAACAGTCAAGTTTGAATATTGTTCTGTGTCAGAAGCTCTGCCACAGAGCCCAAGAAATACCAGGCAGCTGCATTGTTCTGTGGACCCTCATTGGAATCAGGAATTGCTGGGTAATTGGTTTATGTAAAGGATTTGTCAAGTTCCCCTAAGCAATGATTCAGCTGATGTTAAACACAATACTCCAATCACTCAATTTTCTTCAAAAAAAGCTCTTCACCTTTGAGGGTACAGTGTGGCTGCAGCTGAACCCAAGTGTGGCCTCGTGCAATAAGGAATCTCTGCAGTGGTGTAACAATCAGGCCAGTTTCTTTGTTTTGAAACAAACTACTTGCTTCATCCTGGTTTATTTCCTCATCCCTTTAAGGAAAGAAGATGAGCTTATGTTAATCTGTGCTTGTAGTATGCATCTGTCCACAAGAAAGCTGCTGTGGTTTTGGCTGGATCAGGACAAAAGTAGGGAAAGATTCTGTAACGTGCTGTTCTTCATCTTTGCACTGAGAACTGGAAGCCTGTGTTTTGGTGAAGACTCTGTAGGTTACTTGCCAGGTGATGTCAATTTACTCAGTTTTCAAATATGGCTGATGGTTTGTTTTTTTTTTTAAGACAGGGAATACTGAGATGTAGGTATCTTGGAAAGGTCCTGGCTAGTAAGATACTCTTATCCCTTGTTAGATCATAATACCTAGGTTGGAAGGGATCTTTCAGATAATAGAGAACAACCATCCAGCCCAACTCTAAGAAGCCTCATACCTGGACAGAGACTTGAACCCTTGACCCTCAGATTAGTGTTCTGATGCTCTCCCAACACACCCAGGGGTTTTTGTCTTCCGAGTAGGACTGAATTGGTCAGGCTTGGAGGGAGTAAAGTAGTTGGAGGGCCTCTGGAGCACACCAGATATGTAGGGAGAGTTTAAAAAAAGCCTTGCTCTCCTTTAATCTGTCCTGGATTGCTTGTGCTGTTAGAACCTAGCTGCGCTTTTAATGCCACATCTTGGAATATTTTGGCATTGCACTGAATGGAATGTCAGTTGGAAACATATGGCAGTAGTACTGTGGTGCAATAGTGGAGCAGAATAAGAGACCAGATAGTCTGGAATTTAAATGTCTGTTTTTCATTAGCAGAATAATCACCCTATGTCTGCTTCAATGCACTACTCAACACAGCCAGCTGATAGTAAAGCATAGTATTTATGGATGGTGAATTTGAAGGCAGTCCATTCACTGACAAAGCAGGCAGCAGGCTTCTTTCCTGGGTCTGGCTCTTCATGATGTTTCCTGGGTCTTTTGACCAGCATCATGACAACTGAGACCAACTTGTTGCATGCACTGGGTGGAAGGAGAGGAACAGATGAGGCTCAGATTGCAAACATGCTGTGTGTTTTCTCAGTGTGTGATGCCATCGTACAGTAAAGTATTCAATGCCTGAAGGGAACCTACAGAAAGGCTGGGGGAGAACTTTTAATAGGGTCCAGGATAGAAGAAAGAAGTTCTTTCCTGTGAAGGTGGTGAGACACTGGAGGAGGTTGCCCAGAGAGGTTGTGGATGACCCTTCAATCCCTGGAGGGGTTTAAGGCCAGGCTGGATGAGGCATTGAGCAACCTGTTCTAGTGGGAGGTGTCCCTGCCCATGGCAGGGAGGTTGGAACTAGATGATATTTAAGGTCCCTTCCAACCCAAATCATTCTATGATTCTACTCTGATACCCACCAGGCTAATTAGAAGTACCACTTGATTGTGTATACTAATGGGCAATGGTTTAGGGATCTTTGAGGCACACAGATTTCTCAGGCTGCATTGAACATCTCTGTTTACTCTTTGTGTGAGCAATTTGATCTGCCAGCAGGAAAGGCTGTGTTTTGTGGTGTGGCTGTACTCCAGACTGGGGCCTCTTTGCTAGATGGAGCTGATGGTAAAAGACGAAAGAAAGAATGGTTTGGTTTGTTGGTGTTTTTTTTGACTTCCCATCTCTGCGGCGTAACACGGACCTCCCAAGAAGGCAGAGTGGCTGCTGCTAGAGGAATCCATTTGGGACAGAGCAAAATGGAATTTGTTTATATTTTTCTCAGCTACTTATATGAAAATCTGTGGTTTAGTGGAACCTGCCCATGGGAGGTGATAGAAGTTACACTGGAACTGCTAAGAATTGAATTTCCTGTTTGAAGCTGTAATCCTCAGGAGAGGACAGAAATAAACAGCTGATCAAATCTGGCAACTTCTAAAATCTTGCAACTTTTATGAGGTGAGCCCAACTGCAAGTCCACTTACTCCTAGCAGAGGTAATTTGAAATGTTATTTGGTTTTTCTGGCCTTGTGCTGCTCAAAACCAAGTATCTGCAGGTAGAGAGTTTCTCAAGGAACTTCTGCTTTCTACAGCTATGGGCTTGAAAAGATTTTTTTCTTAACTTTGAATTCCATGGGATTGGGCACAAAACTTTTTCAGGCGTACTTATATGATTATATGATTTAACTTGGAGGTTGTTTTTCTTTTTCTCCTAGCATTCTCTCCCCCCAAGTGCATATGCTACTGTTAAGGCCTACTCAAATTTTGATGCTGACCGGGATGCTGCAGCGTTGGAAACAGCCATCAAGACCAAAGGTGAGGAACATGAGCTGTGGCTTTGATTCTACTTGTAAGGCTGGTGTTGGGGAAAAAAAAAAAAAAAAAAAAAAAGGTACTTTGTGTGAAGACTGATGTTTTTATGACCTTACTCTAGAACACCTGCTTTAGGAGTGGTGTATTTTATCAGTCACGTCTGAGAAGACTTGACAGAGTTAGATTTTGAACTCTGTAAATGTTTTAAGTATGCTTTTAAAATTTGTAGTCAAAAGTTGGTGAAGGTATCATTGAAAATGTCCACTCTTTTTTCCTCTTGATTCATCAGTACTTCACATTCTACTACTTTTCTGCTACTTGAGAATGAAGTGTCAGCTGCTGTGTCAGTGATTTGGTGCCAAGTTCTGAGTGGTGGAGCAGGGGAGAGATGCACCGAGGATGCATGAAGCTTCCTTTTGCAAGATTTCTGCATTTAACTGGATAAATCCCTTTGTTTCATCAAAATAGGTTCAGTTGTGATTTTGAATTGCTTAATGGCAGGGTTTTTTTCGTTTTTAAAAAAGTCCTCTTGCAACAGAGGTGTAAATGGCATTGTGATTGTCAGAGTTTTGTCTAGACTTAATAATTTTTTACAGCTCTGATGGTAAGGCAAATCTAAACATGTCAAATATCCTGTCAGGCTTTCAGGATGGGATAAAATTTACACATTTTTAACACTCAAGCTCTTAATTGATGCAAAAGGAAATTGCAATATCCTAGGCAGTACAAAAGCTTTTCCAGTCGGGAAAGTCAGCCTCATGTCACATTTTTCACTTTCTTCCAGCAAAGAGAAGCACTTTGAGTTTGGCTTTAGGATATGTGGAAAAAATTCATTAGAGAAATTATTCCCTGCACTTTGAAGAAATAGTAAGGAAACTTTATCGTGGACTGGCATGTCTGTAGGTTGAGCTTCTCTGCTTATTAGCTTGTTATCCAGGAACTTTTTTGGGAAAGAGTCTTTAAAGAGGAGAGTGTCTTTATGGTTTTAACACCAGGTCTTCCACCATAAAGACTCTCTCAAAGGAGGCATTTCTGGGGAAAATAAAGAACCAAAGTGCTAGGACTCTTCCTTGAGCATTTCAAATGCTTGCTTACAGGATACTTTCATCTGTTAATTCAGTTAATTCATCTGGCTAAAGTGTGAACTCTCCAAAATGTATGTGGCGTTTTTTTCCAAATGAAATATCTGAGCAGCTACCTTTTTCCTAGGAAGTATTGCCGGTTCTCTAGCAATTGATTACAGGAGGCAGTAATAAACCATGCAGGTTACTATGGAGTTGTGAAGATTAAATCACAGAATCACAGGTTGGAAGGGACCTTAATCCCTCTGCTGGAGCAGGAACATCCAGATCAGTTCATACAGGAAGGCATCTAGGCAGGTTTTGAATGTCTCCAGAAAAGGACACTCTACAACAAATGACTCGTTTGTCTTGTTTTAATACACTCAAAGGGAGAAAATGGGTTACAGAGACATTCACAAACTCTTTGTGGTTGAGGTGCTAAGTTTCAAAATAAACAGACTTAAGACCTAAGGATTCTGAGGGGCTTTACTCCACAGAGAAGGGACACCTGGTAAAGCCTTTTTTTTTGTTTGTTTCAAGTGTCTAAGTCTTTACATGCTTTCCTGTATTTTGCAGTCATCAAAATAATCCTTTGAATTGTATCCTCAGAGTTTAGCCGTTCATTGTGAAATCTGAGGGAGGTACTGTCATATGTTTATTGGGGCTTTATCTGCCAAAGCATTTTCCCAGCCCTTTGGGCTTTGACTGAAGTTAAATACAGAGATTTCTTTACATAAGGACATTGATCTGTTGGAGCAGGTCCAGAGGAGGGCCACGATGATGGTCAAAGGGCTGGAGCAACTGCCCTATGAGGACAGGCTGAAGGAGTTGAGGTTGTTCAGCCTGGAGAAGAGAAGGCTCAGAGGGGACCTCATAGTAACTTATCAGTACCTGAGGGGGTCCTACAGAAAGGCAGGGGNATGATCAGAGGGCTAGAGCACAGACTGAAGGAGTGGGGGGTTGTTCAACCTGGAGAAGGCTTGGGGGGACCTCCAAGTAGCTTCTCAATACCTGAAGGGGGGTACATAAAGGTTGGGATAGGACTTTTTTAATAGGATATGTGATGGGAGGACTAGGAATAATGGATGTAAATTGGAACACGTTAGATTTAGGCTGGATAGAAGAAAGAAATTTTTTCCAGTGAGGGTGGTGAAACACTAGAAGAGGCTGCCTAGAGAGGTTTTGGATGCCCCCGCCCGGAGATGTTTAAGGCCAGGCTGTATGAGGCACTGAGCAACCTGGTCTAGTGGGAGGTGTGCTTGCCCATGGCAGGGAGGTTGGAACTAGATCACCTTCCAAGCCAGACTACTTTATGATTCTGTATGTATCCAACAGCCTAGGAGATGTACAAAAAAGGCTCTAGATGATACAAAATCAGTTTGTAGTTAGCAATAATTCAACGTGGAGTTTGTGTCATGGAAAGACCTTGTAGAGTTTGGATTGTTCCTTTTGTAACTGCTAGTGCTTGGGCCAGTTCTAGTTTTGCTGGAGGAAGTTCATCTGGTGCCTCAGCACATGTCCTTCAGAAATGTTGGCTTTTTGCTGAATGGGATAAGAGGCTTTTTAGTCTGTGTCCTGCATATAGAAGGGCTCAAGCTCTATATAGAGGAAACTAAATAGGAGAGTACGAACAGTGCATGCAAGTCTGCCTTTGATTGTTTGTGGGAGTGGCGATGAGGTCTCACGAGGGTTAATTGTGTGTATCTCCCATCAATAATTTGAGGCCCACAGGCCTGTAGTTTTCATTCACATGGTTTGATGGATGCTGTTAGGACAGACACACCTTCTGGTGTTGTGTCCATGCTGTCTTTGAAAATGAAATTTAGGAGATCAAAGTTGTGAGTGAGCTGCATGAATGTACATTAGCTGGGTTCTCTCCTCAGGTTTGTAAGTGAAGTGAATTGGACAAAATGGACAACACTGGTGCTGCTTTTCTGGCCTGTGGAAATTCAAGTACAGTCTCTTTAAATCAAAAAATTAAAAACTCAACTGGTCCTTTTGTGTTAATTTCCTCTTACTTTACTGATTGAGCCTTAGCACTGACCTCAGCAGCGCAACAGATGCCTCTTCTGCTTCTTTTAGAAGAAAATTTGTTGCAAATTAGCAGGTTAATGGTTTGTTTTGTTTTGCTCGCTTTGTTTTGGTTTTTTGTTTGTTTGGGGTTTTTTGGGGTTTTTGTTTCTTTCTTTTTTTAATGATCATTGCTTCTACCCACTTCCCACCCCCAAATACATTTTCATCTGTAAAGAAGCTTCTTGTTTTAAAAACAAATTTTGACCCACAGTGTCTGGTCTTCAGCTACTTGCTGATAGGAATGAATTGATAAAATGTGCACAGCCAGAATAAATTTGGAAATAAAATATTATTTCCTTACCATGAAATTATCAGAGACTTCTAGTGAACAGCAAAGAAAAGTGTTTCAGCCACTGTCCTGAAAGCAGATGTGAGTCAGATCCTCTCTGTGTGACAGAATTCCCAAATGTGAAGTTCAGTTACTAATTTCCCATAAAATGCTAGAGCGATGAGTAAACTTAATATTTCCATCCACAAAGCATTCCATCCACAATGCAGTCATTTGTGGGCTTATAGTTATAATCAAATTATGGTAATTTGATATAAAACTTGAAAACTTAACAGTTTTTAATGCCAAGAATTGTTTAAATTTAGAATTTATTACTAAGTGTGAGACACTGACTTACTCTGGCCCAATGTCTTCATGTCTGTGTATGACTGTTTCTGAACTGGGACAGTTTGTTGTTTTTGTTTTTTTTTTAATAGAATGGGAACACTAAAATGTGCAGGAGCAGATTATGGCTGAAATGTGAAGTCAGCATGATTTCAAACCAAAAGACACATGATGCTTTTCAGGCCCTTTTGACTTTTGCAGACCCAGCTTGTGTGAATAGCTCTGGTGTAGGTCTGTCTTAGCAGGAGCTGAGGACATTAGACAGTTGAGGATGCTATTTAATCAGAAAAAACATGGGGAGGAGGAAGAAAGGAGTTTTGGATGTGACTCAGCATTTTAGATTCTTTAGCTAAAGCTAAACTGCCTTTTGTAGCATCCACTCTTTATATGATGAACTTTATAGTATCTGTTGCAGCCATAGAATCATGGAATGGCTTGGGTTGGAAGGTACCTTTAAGATCACCTGCCATGGACAGGGACACCTCCCACTAGACCAGGTTGCTCAGTGCCTCATCCAGCCTGGCCTTAAACACCTCCAGGGATTGATATACTCCTTTAGACATAAATTGGGGGGTCCTTTCTGAACCTTGTGACTCAACAGGAGGGGTCTCCTTGACAGCTTGTCTGACCCTGTCCTCTATGCAGTAAGTAATAGGGTGTACCTTGACATCAAACCTCGCAAAACACTGTTGCATTTGTTATCAAACTTTGTTATCACTGTCTTAAATTAATTGCTGAGGCATTGAGCAACCTGGTCTAGTGGGGGTGTCCCTGCCCATGGGAGGGGAGTTGGAACTAGATGATTTTTAAGGTCACTTCCAACCCAAACCATTCTGTGATCTTAACAAGGTCAAGAGCCTCCAGTTCAGCTAGGCTTTGGGTATCTTTTGGGTTGCCAAGACCAAGCTACAGATGAGAATTGTGAGCAGAGGAGGAACTGTGCCAATGGAAGTTTGTGAGAATCCAATTTGAAAGCAGCCAAGTGAAGTGAGGAGAATGGGAGGGAATGTGAAGGGGAAGTTAGTAGCAGTAGGCAGGAGCATGTGAAAAATTTAGGAGATGGTGCCTGCCTTGGTAAGAACATAGAGTAGTGAGTAGCTGTATCAAGGAAATCCTCCCTCTTGTACAACATGAAAGCTTTTTCCTCTCTATATGCAGTGATGTCCCTACAGGAGCTAAAGATGTGATTTGTTTTAGCTCCTAATGACAACCTGAGTATGTGATCCTAGACACAAGCTTTGTCTTTTAACTTGCAATAAATCTTCATCTCCTTTCGTTCAGCCTGCAGTTGCATTGAAGTGCATTGATTTGGAAAACTTCACTTAAAACTAAACCTTTGCTGTTATGCAGTTTACTTAATTAAAAGACGGGAGTTTGAGCATCCAAATCCTCTAGGTAGTTAGTTAAAACATGGTTCTTTGAAAGTAGAGCAGTGAGAAAGGGACATTAACTCCTTTTCTTATGTCTTTATAGGTGTGGATGAGGTCACCATCATCAACATCCTGACAAACCGCAGCAATGAACAGAGGCAGGATATTGCTTTTGCCTATCAGAGGAGAACCAAAAAGGTAGTGAAATATGAAGAAATGCCAGATTGAATAGTTTTCTTGTGAACAGGTTTTGGGGGGGTGTGGGGGTGTCATGTGTTTCACAGGTAACTGGAGATAAGTATTTGCTTTAATTTTTATACTGATAGTAAAGATATATCTACTTTGTCTGTTCTATCCTAGTTTCAGATGTCTGCACCTGGCCACAGTGAGGATTGTGTATATGAGTGGGCTTAGTCATGGGATGTGCCACAGGAAGCTTTGATAAAATGTTTTGCATGACCACAAAGATGTACAGTCAAGGAAGTCTGTAACCTTTTTCATCTAAATGTTTCTCTCACCTTTTTTTCATGGCTGTGACCCAAGAGCAAACTGAATTTATCCTGTTTAACAGGTCACAGCCATGAAAAAAAGGTCCCATTGAAAACAATGGGAAATTTGCACAAAGCATTTGGTGAAATAAAAAAGCAAAGGGTTTGCTTATTTGGAACACTCAGAAAAACTTTTGCTATTTATAAATGAATGCTCTCTGGCAGTTATCTGCTTTCCGCTTATCTCCAAGTGTTCTTAGCCATGGAGGGTGGTGAGACACTGGAAGAGGTTGCCCAGAGAGGTTGTGGATGCCTTCTCAATTGATGGAGTGTTTCAGTCCAGGCTGCATGAGGCACTGTGCAACCAGGTCTAGTGGGAGGTGTCTCTTCCCATGGCAGAGGGGTTGGAACTACATGATCATTAAGGTCCCTTCCAACCCGAACCATTCTACGACTTGCTTTTCTGGACCTTCTTTCTTCAGAAGCCCGTTAATGACGGGCTTCTGAAGGTGCTTGGTTCTGTCTGAGATGTTTCATTGGCATTATTTTGGTTAATCTTAGTCCAGAGATTTTGGTTTACTTCAGCCTTCACACCAAAGTGCAAAGATTACAAAAACTTACCAAGCTGAAATTAGTGGCGTTGTCCTAAAACTTATTATAAAGATACACAGTATTTTTGCTGTTTCAGCTATGGCCAAAGAACCTGTTTTCATTGTATAAATAATAAAACATTGTATCCTGAATCGAACTTTTGTAGGTTTCTTTGGCTAAATCAGCCCAAGCCCTCCCTTCCCCCCTTCACTCCCTTGATCAATCCATGCAGTATATGCTTACAGTATTAGCATATATTAGCACCCTGCATTACATGGGTGACACTGGGTACAAGCTAAATGCCTTGACTCTGCATCTCTCTGCTATAAACTTCTCTGCAATTTTGCTGAGGAGACTCTCTCCACCCCCTTTTCCCCAGTCTCTGAAGCTGACACATTGTTAGTGTAGGAACCAGCAATTGATGTGCCACCATTCTTCAGACTTCATTTCAGCTTAGGGAGTACATTGATCTTTGTGAACCCTAGTCCTGATCCTAGGGATTTTAACTTTAACTGCAGTACTGTGAGGCTGATGTTACCATTAGTCAAGTTGCATCTGAAACCTGTAAAGAGGACATTCCTCTCAATTTATTTGCTCTAGGTTTCTGTGCATCCTGTGAAGTGAATGTACCTGGCTGTTTCTCTCCAGCTTATAGTTAACAATAGAGACTTTGGCTACACTTCTGTCTGATCGGTTTGAAGACAGGGATATTTTTTTTCTGTGCTTGGAGACTTTTTTTTTCCTCTTCACCTAGATGTTTGGGAACTGGGCCTGTACAATGGAATAACTGTGCAGTCAATTTTCTGATGTCTCAGCTAGTGAAGGGCTGGCATAATAGGAAAAACAAATACTACAGTGCTACTGGGAAAACGGTGGGAGAAGCACTGACCACAGGGAGTCAAACTCAGAGCCATCTGTTCTCATTAGCTCCAACAAAGTGTCAGTGCTTCGAGACTGGAGCCAAGCTGTTTGGATGTGTCTGCACCATGATTCCCCACACTTCATCAGTCACCAGTGGGTTTCTTCTTATTTTCAAAGGATGAGAAAAAGTTCCTTTATCATCATTTCTTTCTTTGGCTTTCACAAAATAAAAGCTCTTCATGTTATGTTTCCTTGTCAGTGGTTTACGAAGCAGCATTGTGGGCTTGGAGACTTAAAGCACTATAGGCTGAATTCCTTGGAGATCTGAAGTGAGCTTTAATTTTTTTTTTTTTTCCTTCCATCATTGCTCCTTTTTTACAGGAGCTTTCTGCAGCACTCAAGTCTGCTCTATCAGGTCATTTGGAGACAGTGATCTTGGGCTTGCTGAAGACACCAGCACAGTATGATGCCTCTGAGCTGAAAGCTGCCATGAAGGTAAATGATCTTAGAAATTTAAATACTTTACTCAACTGTCAGTGTCTGATATGAGAATGGATTTCGTATACAAGGCCAGAGTTTCCAAAGATGTCCACTGATATTTTTTAAGTACTGCAGTTTAAGTATCCAGCTGCAAGATATCTAAAATAGAAAAAAATTCTGTAACTGTGTGACTTCAGGCAGTTAATTAAACCCTCTCTTTAACAAAAGTAAAAATTTTCATCAGGTAAGGAATAACTCTGGCTGGTTGCTGCTTTGCAAACTGCTCTTAAAAGCAAGGCACAGGTTCGTGGTACAAAATAAACCCATTGAGAGCAGCAGATACTGGAGCCATTAAATCCTCTGCTAGCATTTATAGGCTTAAACAGCAGTTTCCAGTTACTGGGTCATATCATTGATCTTGAGAGAACATCCTGTGCCAGTCCTGCCTCTGTGCAGAGCACAGGAAGGGGATGGGGCATCAAAAGCAGTCTTTGGAAAAGCAGCACAGCAGTGAGTCCCTGTGTTCAGTCCCCTGCAATCAGAGGGAAGCGTGGAGTAAATGCTAGTTTAGAAACATCTGCTCTGCAAGCCACTAGAACAAGACTTTGAGAGGTGCTCATACCACTGCATTTACCTTTCAAAGCAAACTAAGGCTTGGGAATAGGTGTTTATAATCATCCCCTTACATTCTGACTGTTGTTTTTAAAAAATAAATACCAAACGTTCAAATGTGTCTGTTGACATTTGGAATGAGAGCATCAGTTAACTACTTTCTCCAGACTATGAAAAAAGAGTTTAAAAATAGACAAGAAAATAAAATTACACCCTCTTTCGCCCCCAAAAAACCCAAACAGTACAGAGAGATGATAAACTGGGGGTGATGGGCCAAATCCCTTCTTTGAGTAATCAAATGCTGCCCTCTTCTGGTTTTAGGAGAGACTTTTGGAATTTACCGTGATTAGTTTGGGTTTTCTTTGTTGTGAGTTTGATTTTTTTTTAACTTGCATGTCTTACATATAGTCATCCTAAACATCAAATGCTAAATGCCTATGTAACAATTAAGGTGCATTTACAGCCCCAAACCCAAGCTATTATCTGAGAGCAGCCACAAATGTAGGATATTTTGTCCATATATCAGCTGTTCCCAGCTCCCAAGCACCTGCACTAATGCTCTGAACTTCCCTGACCCTAAATTTGATCTGATACATAAAGCATAGTAAGATATGACATGGGAATGAAATTTTTTGGCAGCTAAAATATTTCATCTAGGGTTTCTCAGGTGCAGTTAGCAAAAAATATCCCTGAATGGCCGTGAAACTTGTTAGGGTCTGAGAAAGGAGATGACTGTAGAATATTTTTAAACAATTCGAGCACTGAATCATGTTCTTCTTGCAGGGCCTGGGAACTGATGAAGACACCCTCATTGAAATCATCTGCTCTCGAACAAATCAGGAGCTCTGTGAAATTAACAGAGTCTACAGGGAAAGTAAGTTTACACTGAAAGCTTCAGTGTACTATGTTTTTACACTAAATTTCTTGGATAAGTTCCCCTTAGTGTAAAATCGATCATTGATCTCTTATACAACATATGCTTTGATTCTCTGTGTAGTGACAGAACGAATGATGTTAGATTACCAAGTCTAGGAGCAGTTATGCACTCAGTAGGTGAATCTGAAATCTACTGAAGCATGCTTGTAAGCTTATTCAGTAAACCAGCCAAAAAAAAGCTTAAATTCTACTTACCAACTTTTCTAAAGCATTTTATGTAGGTGTAAGAGTGATCTGAAATCCATCCTCAAAAAAATACTAATTTTCCTTTAATATTCCTTGTATTTTTTTTATTGCTTATTCTGGTTGGATTTATTGAAATTCAATACTGCGTCTGTCTAGTGCTTTTTTTTTTTCTGAGCTTCAGAGCTCGGTTCACTAGAAACAGGCTGAAATGCAGAAAATTGTTGCGTGCTAATGCTTAATAGTTGTCAAGTGATTGTGGCAAAGTGGAAAAGTAAAACCAGTGTAGTCTTAACAGTGAATATTGGAGGAAATAAAAACCCAGTAGGTATCAGCAAAGAGAGTGTTAGTGTTGTTGATTAGGTTGCCACTGAGAAGAAGAGAGAAAGTGATTTTGTAGCAATATAGAGACTTGGAAAGCAACAAAGAGGTTTAGATACAAGACCAGATTCACCCACAGTGTTTCTTTGGTTCATTGTAACAGCTATCATCTTTAGCATGACATTTATATTTGCAGTTGTCCAGTAGTGGAAAAGGTCTTAAGTACTGTCTTTATCAATCAAACCAACATTTGTTGGTAGCTATTAATGATCTAACAGGTTATTGAGCTTAAAACAATATTCCCTGTAGTAGTCTTAGGCTTTTCTGTTATTTTTTCATGAAAATAGTTTAGGTTGGAAGGGAAGATCATCTAGTTCCAACCCTGCTGCTATGGGCAGGGACACCTCCCACCAGACCAGGTTGCTCAGTACCGCATCCAACCTAGGCTTAAACGCTCACAGACCAGAGAAGGGCATCCACAACCTCTCTGGGCAACCTCTTCCAGTGTCTCATCCACCCTCACAGAAAAGAACTTCTTTCTTCTATTCAACCTAAATCTCCCCTCTTCCAATTTACATCCATTATTCCTATACATATCCTATACAGCCTTTCTGTAGGCCTCCTGCAGGTGTTGATAAACTACTATGAGGTCCTCCCTGAGCCTTCTGTTCTCCAGACTGAACAACCCCAGCTCTCTGATTGCATGGAAGCTGGTAGCAATATTGGGTTTTGTGGCATGTCAGCAGTTATCTGCACTTGTTGTCTTTCACACGTGACTTAAATTGTAGCTGTTTGGTTGTCTCCTTAAAACACAGTAATTAGCAGCTATCTGTCTTGTAATGAATCATTTGTAGGACAGAACTTGAAAAGATTTTTTTGTTTTCTAGTGTACAAGACAGAACTGGAAAAGGACATTATATCAGACACATCTGGTGACTTCCGCAAGCTAATGGTTGCCCTGGCCAAGGTAGGTCTAGGTATATTTTTCCACTTTCCCTAATGTGCCTCACTTCTGCTAAAAATATAACGAGACAATGGCTGATATTAAAACAATTGGATGTCTAATTAACTTTTAAATTTTCTTGTACTTTTGCTGTCTTTTGGGGGAAAACATATTGAAAAGTATTTTGACAAAAATACAGCATTCATAGCAGGATCTTCGTAATGGGGATGGATCTTATCTAGAAAATTCAGATTTTAAAAGTAAAGAGAAAAGAATATGCACTTAACAATTGCTTGCTGTCTGTTAAACTTCTTTTAAATACTGCTGTCCTTGTTTTAGGGCAAAAGGTGTGAAGATACCTCTGTCATTGATTATGAGCTGATCGACATAGATGCTAGGGTAAGTTCTGGTAATGACCATTAAATATCTTAAGTGAATCAAGCTGTAAGGGATATGGAATGAATGGGAGTGAGAAGCATTAATGACAGCGGGGTTGTACTTTTCAGATTCCTTTGCACAGTTAGGTTTTGGGATGCCAAGCTGTCTTCCTATTGCAATCTTGATACCTTCTGTAAAGTTTTCATGGACTGCATACCCACTAGTACCTGTACAGAAGTTCTCTATTTCCCTTGAAAAGAGAGCCCTTAACAAATGGAAACAAGTACACTGTGAGGACTGGTTGCAGCCTGATGACTGTGTAAGACAGAGAAGTATCATTTAGTGGCTAGTATTACTCCTTTATTACATCTGTATCTGCCACCAGCAGTTCTACTGAGGTAGACAGAGCTAAATACAGACTAGAACCTCTGGATAAATATAAACATAAAGTAATTGGTGTTTCTCATTAGATTTATAGATGTTGTCCTTGGTGTTCTACCCATCCTCTTGATCTTTTGTGTTTCTCCCACCGATGAGCAGTGCTTGTTTTTCCGTATATATTTTGAATTGGCTTTTTGTGTAAAATAAGAAACTCCTGATTTTCTTGATTTTGCTTTTCATTCTAATCCCAGGAGCTCTATGATGCTGGTGTGAAGAGAAAGGGAACTGATGTCCCCAAGTGGATCAACATTATGACTGAAAGAAGTGTCCCCCACTTGCAGAAAGGTACTGGTCAGGAGACCAATTTTATTTTTTTCCTATGAGAGAAAATTATACCAAAGTAGCAACTTTCACTCCAGATTTTATTGGAATGAGTGTGAAAAGCAGTTATAAAACACAGGATAACTGATAAATCTTAAGTCATATCCCAGTTGTTAATTTTCTTAAAATAGCTATTTCTGTGGATGTGTTAATCTCTGTTTGAATGTGTGTAGAGCTCTTTTTCACACCAGTGTAACAATGCTCACTTTCATGTTGCATACACTGAGAACAACTGTGTTACAAATCTAGAGACCACAGATGTGGGAGAACTTGAGAAGTCCTTTAGCTTTTCTCCCTGTCCTAAGGTAGCTATATCACATGGTTACAGTGAAGCTTCTCAAAAGTAGCATTGATACTACTTCAAAGAAGCACATGGGAAAGCTATTTGAAGACTTTTCAGGGCCTAAATTACTAATTACTAAATTACAGTGTGCCCAAAAAAAGGGAAGGGAAAAAAAAAAAGAGTAAGATGTTATTTTATCAGATTGTGCAGGTGTTTAAGGAAATCAAAAGGCCATGGCATGGGGACTTTACTGTCAGCTGACAAACACTTAAGATAAACTTCTCAGAGGGATTTGAACAGATATTTTTTAATCATATGGCTCTGCATTGTGCTGGGATTTTTTATTCAAGTGGTTACTCTTACCAGTTCTTGGTCTGGTTTTGATTTTACTTGTTTTATTTCTTGTGATAGTATTTGAGAGGTACAAGAGCTACAGCCCATACGATATGTTGGAGAGTATCAAGAAGGAGGTTAAGGGAGATTTGGAGAATGCATTCCTTAATCTTGGTGAGTTACCTTGAAGTGATAAGTATCTTTAGATAGTATCTTTTCAGTGCTTTTCCAGTGCATTGTGATAAAGGTAGGGCCCAGTTTGCTGCTGGACACAAAAATAGAAACTGAATTCTTTTTCTGCAAGCATATATTAGCATATTACAAATCCTGAAGTAGCATATTCATGCCATCTGCAAAATATAAGCCTTGCTTTCCAGATGGAGATAAAAATGCATATGTGTTGTGATCCATTTAGTTCCACTTTTGTCTGAAGCGGAGGCATAATGTTTGTTTCCCCAAGCAAACAGAAAGGTTGTAACTATAGCTGAGCACATGTAGACGTAGGCTGGAGAGAGAATAGAATGTGTGTGTGAGAAAGTGAGCAGTGCAGAATACCACAGGCTAAGAAATTTAGCACTGAATTATCTGAAACAGGGAGGTACAGTGTAAGACTGGTGCAGTGACATGAGATGACAAGGATGTCACCTAGAGAAAATTCTTTAGAAGGAAAACCCTTTTCAAACTAATTATGAACTGCAAGCTCTCTAATGCAAAGGAAGAACAGCTCAGTATTACAAGGGAGAATTCTTGTGGATTACCATACAATGAGAGTTTTCAGAGAAGATATTGCTTATAGGAGTGGAAGAATGAATTTTGCTTATAGGAGTGGAAGAATGAATTCTGACATGAGTGGAAGGGGGCTAGCATTTTGAAGTGTTATTAGTGATGGAGGGAAACATTTTCTCAGATTGCAAGCATTTGTAGTTAAATCACAAGCTTAGCCAAACAACTTCCAACTAACAACTCGGGTAAAAATAATTCATCTATGGCCCTTTTTGCTGAAAACTTTGTTTTAACTACTTATTGTTTCTTTAGTAATGGTTCCAAGATTATTTGTTCTGCTGTTCCAGGTGTGGGCAGGATGTTTAACTATTCTTACCTCTCTTTTCAGTCCAGTGCATTCAGAACAAGCAGCTGTATTTTGCGGACAGACTGTATGACTCGATGAAGGTGGGGAAGATGGTTCTTTCTTTCTACTCCTTTTCTTTCTTGACTTTGTGTCATTAAAGTTTGATTTCTTAAGCTCTTTAAATCATGTAATGTGTGATTGCCATGTGAATAAGTTAACTTAAGTCTTGCTCAAAAGCATTCTTTAACAGTTACGAGCCCAGACCATCTATTAAGATGTATCTGGTATAGGGAAATAGCTCATTATAGATCATTATAATCAGATCAGTTGATTAGAATTAGCCAAGGTTTTTTTAGCTGGCCAAGAGTTGATAGCAGAAAAAGCTGAAGTGCTACATAAAACATTACATTTGCCTCAAAATCTTTCCTGAAGAAAAGGGATGGAAGAGAAGTGTGTGGTGACAGGTATTAGGCAATCCCATGAAAACCTCCTGGTGAACCAGAACTGCTGCTTACAGTCCAAGTAGCTAGACTATGATATTGCTGATGAGAAGGCTGTTCATGCTCAAATTTCAGTATCATAGTAATGACTTCAGAGGGTGTAATTCATTGTATTTTTTTATCGCTACATCTCAGTTGCCTATAGTTCACTCTCTTAGTCACCATAAGATATGGTGACTAGGAGTAGTGGATGCGAATTGGAAGAGGGGAGATTCAGGCTGGATAGAAGAGAGAAGTTCTTTCCTGTGAGGGTGGTGAGACACTGGAACAGGCTGCCCAGAGAGACTGTGGATGCCCCCTCCCTGGAGGTGTTTTAAGTCATGCTAGATGAGGCATTGAGTAGCCTGGTGTAGTGGGAGGTGTCCCTGCCCGTGGCAGGGGGGTCGGAACTAGAAGATCTTGAAGGTTCCTTCCAACCCAAACCATTCTATGATCTTAACTT
>VZTY01005576.1:130276-240202 GCA_013400935.1 Turnix velox
TCAGCTTTCTCTTCATCTGTTGAAGCCAGAAGCCAGTTTCTGTTGGTTTCAGAAACCCATGGATTGGGATCAAAGGCAGATGACCAGGGTCCTCCTGGGACACTGGCCACTGAAGGAAGAGAGACTGACTCTTTGATGTCACAGCCTTTATGGACAGTGTGATGCTGATGGGATGGAATACACTATCTGGTGGGTTTGGGGTCACTCCACCTGGGTGACAGATCTTGGTGCTTTTCCACTCCCCCCTTTTCCTATGTGAAGTTATGACCTTGGTGCTTACAGCAGTAGGTATAAGCTGAAGCCTCACTCTATACCCTTCTTTGCCATAAATTACAAACAATCAAGTCTTTTGTGAGTTTCCACAACATGCTGTCCATTTCAGAGGGTTTGGCTGCGAAGCGAATTAGTAGTGTCTTACCTCAAACCACATCCCAGAAGTACCTCAGCCCAGGCCCGGAAGCGAGGAGGGAGTTTCCCCGCCTCCACCCAACCCGGAGCGTGTCGGGTGAAGGGCAAGTAGGGAGGCGCTGCCTGGCCGCCTCGCATCTTCGGCAACTTCTTTGCCTCTCGAGGAGGGAGGAGTGTGGTGGAGCAGTCCAGACTCCGGTTCTAAGGTGGGGGTGGAGCGGTTCAGGCTGGGGCTGCGGACCGGCCCTCAACGGCCGCACCATCAAGAGCCGCGTCTCAAATGTGTTCTTACGGAAGTTTCAGTCTTCGTTGCGTCTGCGGGAAAGTGAGCTCAGCCAGTAGAATGCACTTTTCTTGTCTCATAATAGCGTCATTTCCTACCACAGTGTGAAAATCACATGCAAACGTTAGGAAAAAGGTGTAAAAAGCAAAGCTTTCCCTCTAGCTGCGAGCGTTGTTGCGTTGTTGCAAGATGGGAGCCACCATCTTGATGCAAGGGCCATGTTTCTTTGGGTGTAGCAGTATCCACACGCTGCCTAGCACAGAGGCCTTGGTTGTAGCTGTGATATAAATATTAACTGTCAGAAAATAATCACCTCATTTCCACCTGTTCTTCCTTTGGAAATTACAAAACTGCCTGCTAGTATCAGCTTTCCCTCCAGCGTTGCCTGATTTGTAGCCAGGTTTGAAAGGCTGATGTACTCCACAGAGATAATTTTGAAACTTGTTAAATCAACCTTTTGGAAAAGGAGCCTGTTTCATGCTGCTATGAAAAGATTGTGATTTCTTGCTGGAATATCATTGGTATGCGCCATAAGGAATATTTGGCGTAAAAACACTACAGTTGATAGAACACTGGTAACTTAAATGCACAAATTATGCTATTTTTCTGGAGCAGCTCCAATTTAATGCCTGACAGAGCAGTGCCACTCACACCTGGTTACAGAATGCCTCTGTCTAGATTCGTACATTTTAAAACTGCTGCTGAGCTAGCAAATCATTCCTTGAGTCTAATTAAGTAAGTCACTGCTATAAACTTTGCTTGCTCAAATGTGGCCCTATAAAAGAAATCAAACGGCAGGTGTTTTTCCAGGCAGTGGAATGCACAACTTAGCATTTCATGCTCTGCCTGGCTGCTGCAGGATGCTCAGCACTGCAGGCATCTTTCTGGAGGAGCAAGGTGGTGTTAAATAAACCAGAATGATTTCAAAGCCCAGGACCATTTCTGATGACTGTAGACTAGAAAGCACATTAGTCTCATGTGAGATCTACAAGCTTTCTAGAATCTCTACTTTGCTGTGTCTAGTTCTAGAGGCCTGAACATTGAACTGTTGGAAAGGATCCAGAAGAGGGCCACAAAGTTGATGAGTGGGCTGGAGCACCTCCCTTCTGAGGACAAGCTGAAGAAATTAGGGTTGTTGAGTGTGGAGAGCCTGTATGAGGAATGGCTACGAAGCAAACGGCATGACTTGTTGATGTCTAAAGCAAGGACAGAATATCCTTGAAGCTGGGGTTTGCATAGTCAGCAGGATGTGGAAACTGCAAGATGTGCAGAAAGGCAAACAAGAACACGGACCTTTGAACCTCAAGGATAACCACAAAGGATAGCCGTTCAGCCAATTGTGAGCTCAGCTTTTGCAATATGTATGAGGTGATTATAAACTGTATAAAAGTTCTTGCTAAGCGATCAATAAACTGAGACTTGCTGATCATGATAGCTTGAGGCTTGTCTCCCCGACTTCGCTCCCAACAGTTGAGCTGGAGGTGAAAAGGCTCAGGAGGCACCTCACAGTAGCTTCTAAATACCTGAATACCTCAATACAGAAAGGCTGGGGTAGGACTTTATAATAGATTACAGGGTGGCAGGACTAGGAGTAATGGATGCAAATTGGAAGAGGGTAGAGTTAGGCTGGATGGCAGAAAGAAGTTCTTTGCTGTGATGGTGGTGAAACACTGGAACAGGTTGCCCAGAGAGGTTGTGGATGCCCCCTCAATCCCTGGAGGTGTTTAAGGCCAGGGTGCATGAGGCACTGAGCAACCTGGTGTCCCTGGTGTCCCTGCCCATGGCAGGAGGGTTGGAACTAGATGATCTTTAAGGTCCCTTCCATCCCAAACCATTCTATGATTCTACAATTGAAATTTGGTTTTTGGCATTGTTCAGGATTTTCTTTTTTTTTTTAACATTTTTTATTAGTGGCTTATTGACATTCCTGATAGGAGCAAATTTGCAGGCTCCAGGGTTGATTCTGACATTTGGTTGCAGGTTCAATCATGTGCAAGGTAGGTCCCTGGGCACGGAGTTGTTTTGCAAAAATCTGGTATCTGGGACTTTGAAAGTCAGGAATACCTTGAAGAATTGTGCTTAGCAATGTTCCATTGCATTATTACTAATTCTACACCTGGAAAACTGAACATATGATACCAAAAAATAAAACCAGTTGATGATTATAAAATTTAGAGTGTTACTCTATTTACCTTCAGAAGAAAAAAAAATTAAATTTCCTATTTGCTTTTCCAGACTTGTGCTGCCCTAAGAATACCTGAATAAAGGGTTTTTACATGTTACATCTTGATTTATTTCACTGTATTTTGCTTTTTGGAGATCTAATCTAGTAGTACTGCTACAACAACAAGTTTCCCTTTGATATTTTGAATTTCATTGTCATTGTTTCTTTGACTATCCTAAATTACACAGTACATAGCAGTAGTAGGATTTAATTAGAGTTGTACTAGTCTCTTACCAGACTCCTTGTGTAACACAGAAGCTGGAATATGGAGCTAAAGAAGTTTACCCCTGGGCAAGTATCCACTTAAATACCTACCAAGAAAAAGTAGTTCCATCTAATACCTACAAAAACAAGTAGGATACTATTACAGCGCATTGATACGGAGTAATGCAAGATGTGTTACAAGTGAGAAAGATTTAGAATGAATTAATTAAAATAAATTTCAGATTAGTCAAAACTTAAGCCTGGTAAAATAAAAGGCTCCTTGCAACAGAGAAGGCTTTTTAGTGTTTGCCTTTAAAATACCTTTTTATTATTATTAGAAAGGTATGTATTGTTTTATTTCTAAAATGGGCCACACTTCTCTCTGAACTGTGACTGTTTATAAGGATTGTTCCCCAAGTGTCATTTTTTCCTCAGCTCCAGACAGAGCAGCAGATTTTGGGATTTGGTTGAGATGGTGGAATGTCTATCTAATTGTATGCTTTTCCTTCTCTTGAAAGATAAGCATATACGGTTAATATAATTGGAACCAAACCTTTCTTGCAACGCCTTTTGGGGCCTCGATGCATTGAGAATAAGGAACTTAATATGAATTTAATTCCTGCGTTAATCCAGTCCAGCTGGTTGTGATGTTTTTAGTGCACTATAAGCAACTGCTCACCAGAGGGAGCTCCGAGAAAGCGTCAAGTGTTGCTGCGGTCAAAACAACACAAAAAAGTCCTAATATATCTCTTCATATATTATGAACCTTGCTCTCTCCAAACATTTACATTCTTTGACTCTAAGCCTTCATGTCAAATATTCAGTTTCATCTTCCCCTTTTTTTTTCATCATCTAGAAATTTTCTTTAGAAATTTCTCCAGAATACTTAACCAGGTTTTATAGTTAGGTGTGTTAGGTGTGGGCATGTTATGGTTTTAGAATCATGCTAAGATTCTAGAAAGCGAAACGTTTCATTTAAATAACCTTACAAAGAGTGGATTAATAATGATGATAAATATAAAGGCATTTTCTCCCCTTTCTTTAACAAAAATTGGGTCTGATTGTGAAATTATCTGCTGCTTCCTGATTCAAAACAGGTACTCATTCATATCCTTCGTTATTTTCATATCAGCACTTTAGCATTTAATTTCTAGCAATTGCACACTCTTTGTATTTTCACTGTCTTTGCTAATAATAAAACGCCTGTGCCATTAAAGTAGCTTTTGTAAAGGAGATACTTCCATTCCTTTCCTTCTTTCTTTGGGTTCTCCTTTCTTTCTTACTCTTACATCAGGCAATATTTTTATTTTTGAAATTTTAATACAGATAGAATTTGTTCAGTGAGGTGAGGTGAATTTCTTTATATTTAGCTTATGCATTTTTAGTGTCTTAAGATATGAAATGAACTTTTTTAGCGTGACTTATTTTAAATCCTGTTAAATGCTTAATAGAAAAAAAAATCACTTATTTTGTTGCTTAAGGAGGCTGATTGAAAGGAATGCATGCAGGTGTGTTAATTATGGAAAATTGCTTGTGAATTCCTGATTGATTAGCTACTAAGTAATTTGGCCAATGTTTGTCTTCTGCTAAGTGTCTTTTTCTCACTGGTTTCTATCTCCTTATTTTACTTGCAAACTGAAAACAGGCTTTAAGTCTTGTGGAAGCTATTTCTAAGCATACACATACACAGAATTTACCTGAAAATCTGCCTTTGTTATTATTGTTGAAAGAATAGTCATTTAGTCTATCTAAAAATCAGGATAAATCTTCTGAAGCAAAATGATCTTATGAAATGTTGATTTTATGAAATATTTAAAATTATATTCCATGAAAGAAAATGTATATCTAGTACAGCTTCAGTACTATTTGATTTTAAAATGCAACCAAAAAAAAGTCTAAAATATATTAGATTCCTGAAGTGTTAAAGATGGAGAAATATTTTTGAAAAATATTTTCTAGAAGATTTTATAATAAAAATATTAAGTCAGTATTACTTCCTATTATAATAAATTACATTTTTTTTCTGAGTTGGTCCTGCAACCAATTTATATGAACAATTATATACTTAAATACATCAGTAAAGCAACAGTTGGCACCGTATAATAAATGCATTAATAATAGAGGATTAAAATTCTTTACCACTTTTACTTTTTCCTCCTCATTAAAAAAAATTTAGGCATTTAGGCCTTTTTTTACTTTTACTGTGAACTCTGAGTTCTGAATTTTCTTCCACATAGCAGTAAGGTTTTCTCCTCTTGTTTTCAGGAAAGCAGAATAGAGATTGTACTATATGGTGGTTCTGGATTATGACTGCATCATAATGCCATTGTTACAAATGGAGGGCTTATTTCTAGTCTCTTGCAAATTTGTGTATTGCAAATGCACTCAATATTAGAAGATTTTAATAGTTTGTTCAAAATATTTTAAATATAAAAGGATTTTATTTAGTAAATCTTTTGGGTAAATCAAGTCTAGAAGATACTGATGCAAGTTATAACTGGATCCGGGAGAGTAGGAGTCTGGTTTTTTGCCCTGTTTGTAATAGTCAACATATTCCTAAAGCAACTGGTTTTTATTTTCTGAGTGTGTTAAGGTCTCACAGGCTACATGTTTGATGTGGGTAAATGATACAATTTTCATCCTTTCTCTGTTTCCTTTCTGTCTTGGGTTAACTACAAGAGATGAAGTGGTTCTGTCAGTTCAAAATCTGCCTGGATATGAGCAGGGTAATTTTGTGTGTGTTGTGTCAAAGAAAATAAAAAACCAGCATGGTGGAATTTGATGTTTTTTTAAAAATTATTTTCTGTTGCTAGTTATTACAGAAATAAGCTGCTCTATCCGTAATTGGTGGTGATACTAATACAATGTTTTAAAACAAGTATTTGGAACTGGATAAGAGCCAAAAGGGCTCAAAATAATGAACTCCAGTGAGGTTACTGACGAACAAAATATTCAGAGACTGACATATATGCATGAGTCAAGCTCCTACTCAGCAGCGCACAACCTAGGAAGAGAAGCTACAATCTAACTTCCATTTATTTTAAAGAATTGTGTTGCTTGTATTTTGGATTAGTGTAGATCATGTCTCAGAAAAGACCTCGATGTTAGATGAACAACATGCAGAAATGCCTATCTTGATTCTTTGTGTACGAGATATATTTCAAAAGGTTATGAAATTGGGTAAGTAGGAGATAATTCACATATGCAGATTGATTTGCATTGATTAGATATTAGGAAGAAAAGAAGGGAATGCTATGTGTTACTTCTCAAACAAAATCTTTGAAAAGGGAAAATAATACTGTGGTCTGGGTGCAGTGTGATGTCTCTGTTCAGCTGTAAGAGCCTGTCTGGACTGCCCAACAAAGGGAAATGCTCAGCTTGATTCTTGATCTATAAATTCACATCTGTATCTTTAGGGTACTAGGCTCTCCAGTGTCTTTGAAGATACAGACCTGTCATTTTTAGCAATGGGAATTAGGTGTCTACATTCTTTTCAGTGTCTGAGTATCATACTGTATGGCCGCTTCCTCACATCAGATCTTGATGTGTTGCAGATCCTTCAGCCAAGACCTTCTTCAGGGTTTCTTTTAAACTGGCAGCTACTTGATTTGCAGGTGTCCTGGCTGCTTGATTCCACGTTTTCTTTGTTGCTAAAGTTAACATTTGTCACATATTCTTGTGTCACTAGAAAGTCTCATTGCCTTAGAAAACAATCATAACTGAGAGGATTATCACCAATTATAAATAGACAAGAGTTAGTGAAAATGCTCTTGGTTAAGGATTAATACAGTAGTTGATGTGTTTTGTACTACAGCTGCCCCCTTCAGCTACCCAAACAAGATGCTAGCTGACATTTTCTACATTTTCATAGTCTAGTCATGACTGTGTGATTTTAAACAGTGTCACTAAGGTATAGAGTCCCCATTCAATTAGCCTGGCAGCAGTTTGGACTCATGAGTACAGAATTGTGTTTGTGTGTCAGGAAAGAATTAGCTGATTGTGATTCTTCATCTCTTGTGTGACATTGTCCAAGTTATTTAGCTAATCTGTGCCTCAGTTTCCCAGTTACATTGGTGATTCATCTCTTCTTTTTGAATTAAAAAGAATAATTCTTAAGTCATTGCTGATATAGCAGACCTGCAACAGCAGATGCAACTAGTATTTTCTGTTTCCAAGTTCTTGGTGACTGATGACAATTAATCATTGTGCATCAGTTCAAATCAGCTTGAGAAATGTTTTGAAGCTCTTGATTCCGTTTTCTTAAGCCTTTGTATCTGAGCTTATTTTTCCGGGTGGGCAAGTACTTTGTCAGTCATCTGAGGTGCAGATCTTGCTCTTAGATTGCACTGGGACAATACTGGATCTCTGAAAACTCGGGACCAGGTATCTAAGATGAAAATGCATAGTTCAAAATGCAGTGCTTCATGAAATAAACAGAGCAGCTGATGGATGAGGGAACCATTTAGACTGAAACATTTGGGGGAAGTTTTTGTGTTTGTGTGTTCTGTCTCTCCTGCAATCAATGTAATGCAAGTGCTTTGTCCTGTATCCAGTCTATTGGGAGTTGGCTGATCAGTGCTTCTGATTGAGTTTTGGGGGTTTTTTTAATCCAGTTTGTGCTTTGACATTCTTTCTCAAATCTATTAATCAAAAAATTGTATATTTTTTCAGACCCTTTTTCCTATCTTTGGAAAAAGATACTGTGGCTCTATCTTATACACCTTTAGTCCAGCTAACTGGAGTTGTTACTTTTACAGTAGATTAAAGATTTAGTCTATTCCTTTATTGATTCTTCTGAAGTCTCCTAATTTTTCTATTTCTTTTTCTTTTTACGGACAATTTTGTTAATCTTCTCCTGTCAATTTACTTGGAATGATAAAAAGAGCAGCTTTAGAGCCTGGACTTGAAGCTTTGAGGAGATTACCTTTTGGTATTTGGGGATGTTGAAAAAGGCAGAGCAAGAGAAGGGATTTTACTTTCTACAGTAAATTATATACCTGGTCATTGGAAAAGAGCTCAGCTTTGTATTAGGGTACAGATTTGCATTTAAATCATTAAGAGGGTCATTAGACTGATTTTCCAGATGGGCTTTCTGAATATACTAGTGGCGCTAGTGTATTCAGAGTGAATGGGAGAAAGAGTGTGAGACAACTGTCAGGATAGCTGCTGCTGGAACCTCTGTCTGCTAGCCTCAACTTGGAATTTATTGTCATTTAGTGAAAATATTGGTGAGAACATAACCTTTTGTAATGTTTAATTTTTTTATTGGCTGTATGTAAAAGATAAAATATAGAATAAAGGGAGGTAAAATAATATTTGTTAGGTCAGGAGCTGGATTTATGCTTTTACATAATCAGTGAGTCATAAAGATCTGACTGCCTGCCTCCTATCTCCTTCTTCTTTTTTTTTATGTTTTCATATGTTTTTTTAATGTTTTCAACAATTCTTTCTTTGTGATAGTTAGATCCATGGGAGCTTACCAAAACACTGGACCCCTTTTGTCCAAGGGTGTTAAATTAGCTGTTTAGATCAGGGATGTAGTGTAAGCTTCTGTTTCAGACATTAAGCAGTTGGGATAGGACTAAATAGACCAGGATCCTTGACATGTGCAAATGGAGCACTTGTTCACTCAGCTGCCTCGTGAGCTAATTCACCACACAAAAACTAGGCATAAAATACATGGTCCATTGACATTTGGTGGGAAGTATTTAGCAAAGAGATCACTGCTCTTCAGCTTAAAAGGGCGATGGTGTATATTTCACACTGTCTCACAATCTATCTAGTGTGCTTTATTCAAATAGATCAATAGTGGAAACAGCATTTGAAGGCTTTTCTGAAAAACAGCAACACATTGAGATTTTTTTTTCATTAGCTTGATGATCCCTATGCTGTGATGAAATAGGTAAAGTGTCGTGATCAGTCTTAGATGAGAGAATTTTTGTTCGTAAAGCAGTGTGCTGTGGCAGAGGAATGTGAGGGCAATATGTTTGTCACAGTTTAATACTTCAGAAGAGGTACAGAGAATTTCATATTGGATGGAAATGACGGAGGTTTTTTGTATTTATTCTCTGGTAAGTAGCAAACTGCAAGCAAAAGTGGGTTTGCAGATGTGAGTTACTGGAAAAACTTCAGTAATTCTCTTAGTATCTTTTGGAAGGAGCTGCTTATGATGCATGGATGTCTAGTTGGATTTTGACTTCACTCCCAATTGGCTAGTGAAACCAACCTTCTCAAGGCAGAATTAATCCCAAGGATTTCTTCCAAATAATGTAATTTGGTAAAACCTAGAAGAAATTGCCACTCTCAGTAATGCCTAATGTATGTTCTGCTTGACATCAGCATTTTGAAGTTTGCATGAACCATGAATCTGCATTTCCTTTTGAAATAAAGGGATTCAAGATTGCTTCTGATTGGTCTTTCTCTCTTCCTAATTCTTCTTAGCTCTTTCTTTCTACCCTTGAGTGGGGAAAAAAGTCCCGGATCTTTCTTTTTCTGTGGAATTTGAAGTATGAAATGAAAAAAGCCAAAATAAGAGTGTCATTCTTCTCATATGCATATGGTAATGCCATCTTGCATTCCTAGGAATACAGAAAATCTTATACACCTGGAGTGAAACAATCTCTTCAAGGAAAATCAGCTGAAATAGTTGCAGTGGCAAGACAGGGTTAGTTATCCACCTTTCACTAAATCCTTTACACTCCAGACACATGTTGAAATTCACACTTGATCTGGGCTGTGAAATGTGACTGATCTTCAGGGTTTTCCTTTAAAATCAAGGAATACCCCGTGTGCATAACTCACAAGACTGGCAGTATGGGGGAAAATTTATCAAGAAAAGTATTTTAAACATTTCTATTCTGGTTTTTATCCCAAGAGACTCACAGGCAGCTTCAGTAACTACAGTGGAGCCTGCCTTTAATGAAGAGGAGTGACAGACCTCAGACAGCACATTTCCATGAGGGGATTTTTTTTTTCCCCTCATACAGTGATTCATTTTGTCTCTGGCAAGGTAGATGAAGATGGCTGTATTTGGGGAGGTTTCTATCTTTGCAAGTCTGCTGCTATCTCCAGAAGACAGAAGTAAAAGGCTGTTCTGTCTGTAGCTGTAGAGATAGTAGAATGCAAGGAGCATGTTCACTGTGACTGTGCTGTTCTGAAAGTACTTGATCTCTGCAAAACTTCCTTACTTCTTTAGGAGTGATGTGACTTGCTGCTGTGCATAGGGTGAAGTGAACAGGTTACATGAGGACCTGAGGCACAGGCAAGGAAATAGATCTTAAAAATGAACCGGCCAAATGCTGATCTGTTTGGCTCTCAACATTTCCAGTTTCTGCTAAGGAGCACGAGATCCTTTTTAAAGCCCAGTTCTATTAATTAAATATGACAATTTTATTAAATATGTAAAACCACCCAATTGTCAAGTAGGTACAATGTACAGCAAGGACAGCTGGAACAGTACTGCTTGGCTGCAGGCAGGGATTTGCTAAGTCTGCAGAAAAGTCCCACAAGGAGTGATGACAAAACTGCATTGCAGTACACCAACTCCTGCAGAAGTGTTCTGGACTTTTCATCTCCCTTCATTGTACCTAGATGAAAGGATCATCTGGAGGGACAGATGTTGGCCTCACACCAATTCTAAATAATGGATGGTACAGCATTTGTATTTCTCTTTTGTGAAGCCAGTTTACATGTTGCTTTATGATTTGGAGCCAACTCTGGTTCCATGGCTCTGGTTTGCCTAGCTCAGGAAAAAGGCAGGGCTGTTGCAGATAGGCCATCTGGCTCTCTTGAGTAAGCTTATTAGTAATGGAGGAGGTGGGTCTATTAGCTTGGGACAGGAGCCCAGGAACAGATGCTTTGTTTATTTGTAAAATATGGCTTCAAGCCAAAGTGCTAATCATCATTGCCTCTGAAGTGCTTCTAATCATCTGTATAAGACTGCGTCGGCTCTTGTGCTGTTTGTACAAGCTGGTAGTTTAGAGGTGCAGTGTACAAGATATTTGTAGTCATAATTTCTCCAAACAGGTTAAAGCAAACATTATGAGCATCAGCATATTAATGTGGTGTGTTTCAAATTGGAATTATAAACACAGTTTCCTCATCGGAGGCCTAATCTGCTAAAAAGCCAGATGTTTACTGATGACACCATTATTTAGAAGGACCTATCAAACTAAACCAAATTATTTTTGTTTAACTGGAGGAATGCGTAGTTTTATGTATCAAATTATTAAAGCATCTTTTTGCTGAGACTGACTGAAGTCTCAGCAAAAACGAATCCCTGAAGATTTGCACATTACTCTTCTGGCTTTAGTAAAGCATAAGAAGGTATTGCCCATATTTTGATAGCACATATGAAATAAGTGAAAATAAGAAATGAAAGGTCCGGGCTTATTTGTACTAGAGAATGATTTTGAGGCTGAGAAACAGACTAAAGCATTTTAAAAGACTGAAAAAATGAAGATAATTTTGTGAAAAATAGATAACGTAGACACCTTCTTTTTAATTCTTTTTAGTTTCTGCCTGCATCTTAATTTTGATGCATTTCTGTGAAGGGAAATTGCAACCATCTGATGTGCATGAATGGTTAATGTCAAGGCTTTATTCATAAATTCTTCCATGTGTTTTGAAATGGTATTTTGGGAATTTACAAAATGTGGCAGCAGGGGAGCTGTATCCATTCTCTTTTTTCCTCCTTTCCAATGCTTGATTCCATATCTATTTTCCACATCTGAATCTGTCTCAGGATCTTCAGGAAAGTTTTATTTCAATTAATAACTTGATAGAATATATTCTCATCTTATAGAGCTTTGCATCAAAGCAGCTTTTCTTTTTTCTTTCATTATTCTTTCCCATTTAGGTAAGATGAAAAAAACACTGTATTTCTGTCTTGCCTGGAATACCAGATTCTAAAAAATGCTTTATTCTAAAAAGCATGCTTAAAATAGCATGCTTATATATTGTCAATAAATTTACTTTGTTGCTAAAGCATCTGAGGATTAAAATTATCAAAACTTAAGCCAAAAATGTTTCTTTTTTACATGGAAAAGAAAAAGGTAATACTCGTTTTGCCTGATGGTTCTGGTACTCTGAAAAGAGCTGGGATACTCCAGATAGCTGCCACAAGTGTAATTTATATTGTACTCTCTGTGGATATATAAATTGGTACCACTGGCATGGCCTGGTGGACTTGTAGAACTCAAACAAAGAGTACCTTTGTTGGTTGCTGTGTGCATGTGTGTGACTGTCTACAGACTGTATGACTGCACAGAGGAGAATTCCTAATACTGAGAAATACAGGCTCAAAATTTGTTTACTCTGCTGTTTCCTGAATTGATGTTTCCTGAAGCAACTGTATGATAGAGGTAACAAAAATACCACAGTTATTCGCCTATAAAATAAACATAAACAATGCCTTTGATTTTTTTTTTTTAAAGTGCTAATCTGAAAGCTCTTTTTTAGCTATAAACAGCTGTAGACTCTTGGAGAAAATAGTATGCAGTGTAACAAAATCTGTCATCATCTAGCTAAATCTATTGTTAATTAAACCTGGTAATTTTTAATTTTTCTCCTTGACAGCAAAAATATGAAGGCTGGGTAGGTAAAAGCACTCCTATAATACTTTTAATAACACTATAGAACTCAGTGTTCTCAGTTAGCTCACTGAAATTTTATAGGTTTGGACTTGCAGGAAAGCATGATAGGTCCAAGCAAAGCCTGTTAGATTGCCCTTAATGTAACCCTTTTGTGGCTAGACACTGAAGCCCAAGGTATGTGCAAAAATAACCCTTTCTTCAAAAAACACCTCTACCCCACCAGAGTGTGGAAGCTTAATTAGTAGAAATTCCTGCTGGACCTATCACTCTCCTCTCTGTATTCTTACTGGGCATGATTCTTGAAGCATAGAGACAAAATGAAAAGTTATTTAATTTCTCTTCTGTGCATCGGAACTTCCAGAGTGCACATACGACCATAAGATAAATAGACATTCCTTTTTTAATTAGCCAGTTCCTCATTTTTCCAGCTGCTTTCTTTGACAGGTGCTTCACTGAATTTTTTTTTTTTTCCAAACTGAGGACTCTGATATGAGGGCATCAAAGTGAGGATCTTTTGCATGCACGAAGAGGCAGCTTTCTTGTTCCTGGCATTGTCTTCACTGTGGGTGCTGTGGTTTCTATGAGGAATTTTATTAATAGCTATGTGTGTTACGTGTATTAATGGCTGCAGTAAATTCTCTGTGTATGCAGCTCATTTATATCTCCATCACGAAACAGAGAATGAAAACTGTTCCTTTGTTTATCAATAGCATCAAAGGAAAGATAGTTGAAAAATTAAAAATATAATTGAGTGCATTCTTAAATAGCATGTGGTCTTTAGTGTGATATTCGGTTAGGTGGTTTATCTTTTGTTCCTGGTTGAAGAGAGAATCAGGAAGTAACTGTGAGGTCATCCCCAGAGAAAAGCTCCCACCAACTCATGTTCAACAAATACCTCAGAATTTGTACAAGAAAAGATTTTTACTTTTGTAGGCTGCAAATGTCTAATTAAGGGTCTAAATAGGATTTGTTTTGAAGTCAGTTGGGGCTACTCATGGGGGGAGCAACCGTACACCAAAAATCTTTTAACAAATTTTGCACTGTGTTAATGTAATCTGAGACTCAAACGTAGAACAAATGTAACATTTCAGTTAATGAGACTACTATGCCACGTTTCCCTGGGAAACTTGTAATTATAATTAATTACCTCAAATCTGCTGCTAATCCATTTGAGCTTAGAAAAGACATGAATTTTAAAAAAAGTTAATATTCTGCTATGCTAATCTCTTTGAACATTTGAATATTTAAAGCAACCTTACAACTGTATCACTTTGATTTTACTTATATCTTCAAATTCTCCCCAAGCTCTTCCAATTCTGTGTTCAGCTACTGCTTAGCAAATGGGTATTGAGGGCAGGATAAAGCAGGGGGACAGTGTATTTGCATTGACTTAAAAATAATTTTTAATTATATTTAAAACTTTACTAAATAGTAGTGCTAAATTTCCCACTTTTTTATATATGAAAGGGAAACTGGTGCCATTTCATTGGTCCTTTGTTCTTGAATAAGACATCAGTGGTCTGAATTTTAGAACCTCCAGCTGTGATGTCAGTTTTCTGGCCAACTGCTTGCTTGCAGTTCTAGGTGAGGTATTTATAAGAGCACTAGATAAAATCAAACAAACAAAAAACTCAACAAACAAACCAGGAATGTTATAGCACACACATTATTATACAAAATCCAGGGTGGGTGTAAAAAAAAGCCTCCATTGTGGTGTAACTCCATGACAAATTACTCAACTTGCTTTCAGTGAGAAAGGAAGTAGTTGGTTTAGGAACTCAGTGTTATATGAAAGCTATCAGAGAACCTCGGTTCTGTTGCAGCGTCTTCTCTAGCTCAGATTTCTTGTAAAAGAAGCAAGCCACTGATAAAAGTCTGGGATATAGAATCAACTCGTCAAAAATTTAACTGCAGTAAATAGAAAAAAAGCTGAACTCTCATTATTACACTCACCACTGACACTGGTTTGTTTTAATTTATAGCAAGAACTAGGTTACTTGCCACTGAGCTAGGTTGCCTCTAAAGCATTACCTCTTTTATGACAGTGTCCTTCCAAGGGTATGACTTATTGTCCTTGTGCAATTTTACCCCCGGCATTATGATCTGTCCTTTATCCTAAACAAATGCTAAACATTGTGGATTAAAGTTAATATGCATGTGCTCTTTGCTGATATAAAAAAATATCAGAAAAAAATTTCTGCAGAAAAGCTGGGTTTGCAACTTGAGTATTCCTGTCAAAATTTCACTGCAATTTTTTTTTTATCTGCCATTTTATGTGAGTCTTTTAATATCAAGAAAGTCATAATGCATCTGGAATGGATAGAGCAAGAAGAGAGCTTAGATGTTGCTTAAAGGTTATTTCACAAATTTTAAAAAACAGTTATTATAATGATAAGAATTTTAGTTTTACTGCTCTTGAGTGCAGTGCAGAATTGCAGATTAGTGCAAGGTAGTACCCTTGTTATGTCTTAGTTTCTACGCTGCACTGCAACTGATGTTTCAGGAGATGTAGGCCTTGTGCTCCATGTCTAGCAACTGCTGCAGGATTCCTATGAGGGCAGAAAATAGATTTGGGGGAATCCTGTCTGGGCACCCAGGGAGGAGTCACTACAGCCACACTGACTCTGTGGACCTTCTACGAGACAACAGGATAATTTTAGAACTAGTATTGCTAGTCAATATGCTGTGTGAGAAATGGCATTGTAAGAAAGAGGGTGAGGAGAAGCTTGTGCTGGTTCATGTTTCTGTGCTGCTCTGGTAGGGTTTCTTATCCTCTTTTGTACGTGCATCTGCCAGCCTTTAACTTTTTGTGGCAACAAAAAGATGATGGAAAGGTCAGAGAATGTATCAATGCTGCTTTACTTGCCAGCCAGAACACAGCAAAATTTACATCTTAAATTAATGTTAATATTTTTGACAGTAGTATTATGTCACTGCATAGAGGAAAGCATAGAAGATGTGTGCCAGGCCATGAATACCTATGACTTTTGTTTCTCTAAGTGTTAGGTGGTAATTTTCTGTCTTTTCTTCCTCTTGTGTCCCATGTGGATAAGTGATTTGAAAGCCTCTTGCTGATATAGATTTGCGTCAGCGTTACTTTTAACAGGGTTCTTCAGAATTTCTATTCTAGAGAAATTGCTGTAAAATGTGACTTAACACTATAGTCAAGATTAAAAGAAACAAATGCATTTAATAAAAAAAAATTCCAACTGATTAAGGGAATGCCTCACATAACTACTGCTCTAACTGGTGCATTGTAGTGCATGTCTTGTACTTCAACATATTCTGGTTTTCACCATAGTACTCTCTGTTTTCGTATTTGATAATTGAAGTTTGCTGCAGCTACAATGTGGCCTTTAATTCTGGGGATTTTGTTAAGGGGAAAAACTGCCTCTGAAAATTTGACATTGTCACCTCTGTGCAAAGCTTGCACATTAAAATAAAGCTGATATTCTGTTAGTATGTGTGTTGTAAGCGACAATACAGAAATAAAATTTAGTGTAGCAAATGCAGACTCTGTTTAGTGTGATACTTTGAGGCAGTTCCTGAAAGGTTAGAGAGCTGGGCAGAGTTGCTTCAGCTTCTTTGCATGCATTATTTAAGTGTATTTATATCTGAAAAATAATTGTATACAGAGAAAATGGCTTACATACCTTCTAGAACTGAGAAAGTCAGAGCACCCTGGCTCGTTGGGTTGAACCTAATGCTAGAATTAAAAGCGTGACTGTTCTGATTGTCTGGATGTTAGTTCAACCTTCATACTTAAAGCCTTGAATATATTAGGCAACAGAGTGTATTTGGCCTCTAGAAGCTGATTTTTCTGATTTGCTCTGATTTCAAAATATTCTCATTCAGATGTTGCATCAGGAAATAACAACTCACTTGAATTAGTTTTGAGATTTCTTTTGTACCTGTGTGGAAGCCATTGCTGTTATGACCAATACAGCTGTGCACATGAAGCATTCTTGATGTCAGGAAGTGGTCAACATTTGTGGTACCTGAAGCAAGTGACAGTGTGGCAAAGTCAAGCCCAAAAGCAGGTCTGTATTAGATAAAAGCAAGCTTGTGTGTAAAAATGGGTTATATGGCAGCAAAAGAGATTAGCTGGTAATTCCTGTTAGGAAATAAAAGTACTGAATAGTACTTTTATAACAGTGTCTTTTATATACACTGTCTCCAAAGCATCATGTACATCAATTACATGTTCACAATAAAATGTTAACTTTAACTTACATGTCTTTTTATTAGTTGTTATTTTCCTGAGAACATTCCTAAAAGGAGCTTCTTTAATTACTTTGTTGACATGTGATATGTTAATTCCAGTACTATACTGTTAGGAAGACTAGCATTGTGAGTAGGGATTGACTGTACTGAAATGACTAGGAGTAATGGATGCAAATTGGAAGACAGTAGATTTAGGCTGGAGATAAGAAGTTCTTTACTGTGAGGGTGATGAGACACTTAAAGAGGCTGCCCAGAGAGGTTGTTGATGCCCTCTCCCTGGAGGTGTTTAAGACCAGGCTGGATTGAGCTACCTGGTCTGGTGGGAGGTATCCCTGGCGGGTTGGAACTAGATGAATTTGAATAGTTCCAACCCGAACTATTATATGATTCTATGAATCTTACCCTTACTGGTGGCATTTATCTGGTATTTCCAAATAGTAGGTAGTAATGGTAGAGTCAAGGTGTATTGTACTCACCATACTGGCTTTGTGTCTGTGTCTTTGGATTTTTTTTGGTTATCAGCAAACTTCGTTAAGGTGGAAGACTTCTGAAAAGTAACCCATGTTGTTTTGCAGGCTGGCTCCTCCATCATCCTCGAGTCCTGTGTGCAGAGGAGTTGTCTTGTGTTAAGATAGAAACAGCGTGTACACCAATCTGAAGTTCTTATGCGAAGTTACTCTATGCAAAGTTTCCTTAATAAGGATATGTGGAAACTCCATCATGTATAAATTATCTTTTTTCAAGAAACAAATTTTTGAATAGGGTTTTCCCTCCACAAAGTTTTGTGATCTTTTTTTTTTTTTCAGTAGTTACTTGGAGCTGTTTCAGAGTTTCCTTGTTTTGGTTCACTCCCTGATGTATTCTTGTGGAAAAATATCAGACTCCAAATGCCTTCTCTGCCTCGGGTGGCTTTGGATATGCAAATCTGTCTTGAATAGCAGAAGAGTTGATAGCTCTGGCCTACAGCTCTCACACAAAGGGGACAGATTTGTCTTCTTTACCCCCTGTTTGTCTCCTCAGGAACTCAGTTCTTGGTTGACAATATAAAGCAAAATGAAGAAAAAATGAAAAGCCTGCTCTAAGCAAAGTAGGAGAAAAACAAGTAGGGAAAGAAAAAGCACTGCTTGTTTCTCAACCAAATAAATTTCTTACTGCAATTTTTTGGTAGGTGTCTCTCTTACTGGTTTATTCTCATTAGTGGAAATGAGGAGTAAAGTATTTCTGTCAAATTTTTCACATTTTCTGGTTATTACTGGATTTGTCATAACATGTCTCTTTGGAGAACAAACGCTTCAGAAGTGCCTTGATCCACTGTTACTGGAAAAGGCTATGAATTGTGTTGAGTACGATAAATTCATTATGTTAAACTCTCCTATGGTATGGTAGCTGTTGCACTCTTAGGAGAAGACAACCAAATCTGAGATGTTTTATCAATGGCATCCATCTGTTTGCTATTTAAAGCTTCAAATGTTCCATTGGTGCATTGTAGGATTTTCCCCTTGCTTTGTTAGCAATTGAGGTATTTATCAGGATTTGCTTAAACTATGTGGTTGAAAGGAGTGAGTATTAATGGTTTGAACAGTAATTGTAGATCAAAACTTTGTCATGGTTTTCTGCCAGTGAAGGTGTTGTAATACGTTTCACAGCAATACCCCTAGAATCACTTTGCTAATCTGGTTACTGACCAGCTATTGCACAAATCTGATATATTATTT
The DNA here is from genome assembly GCA_013400935.1 of Turnix velox. Lineage (NCBI taxonomy): Eukaryota > Metazoa > Chordata > Aves > Charadriiformes > Turnicidae > Turnix > Turnix velox. Next base: position 148,928 of record VZTY01005576.1, read on the forward strand.
ACTAGGCAAATTCGGTAGGTAGTAAAAACAGAAGTACCAACTACTTTTTTTTTTAATAGCTGATGAGGTCTACAGTACAAATGAGCTCTGCAATATTGTAATTAGGAAACTAAAATTGCAAAGAACTGGTGCTTGTCTAGCACAAAAACCTCTACAAAAGTTCAGCAGAGGGAATTTTTGATGTAGCAGGAGCACTAAATTAGAAGCTGCCTATGGAATCCATAATAAAACAGGCACTGAAGCTTCAAACAGAATTTCCATGACTGAGTACATGTGTGTTCCTGACCCGTCTCTGGGTTTCTTTTGCTTTATAACCTTCAATCTTTCTGATTTCCTTTTTCTTAGTTTGCGTTTTAATAAACAATAATGCATATCAGAGAATAAATTCTCTGATTTTAATGATGTATATGAATTGCTCAACAACAAGGGCTTTTTTCCAATTAATTAATAGCTTGGTAGGAAAAGTGAATTAATTGCTGCAGCAGGAGGCCACAGAGTCAGTAGGAGTTTTGGACTTACCCAGAAAATTGATTGATTGTGAGCAGCAGAAATAAAGTTTCATTATACTACCCTATATAGGTGTATCAGATGTGATTCCAGGGAGATCCCACTGGACAGAATGTACCTCATTTCATTCCAGTAGCTCTTTTGTACCTGAAAAGTAGTTTTCTGAACTTAAAGAAAATGTTCAGAGTGAGATTTCCATTTTGTGTGTGTCTTATTTCAGTATTTCCAATTTGTGTATAGACCTTGTTACTAGGGTCCATCCACTCCATTTGCAATGTTTTCCTTTTGGTGCTTTTCTTGGTATCCTTTGCCAGACTCCTGCTAACTCTTCCTCAGAAATATATTGTCTTAGATCCAGGTGGAGTGTTCTTTATATTTCTGTAAAATTTATCCCTAGGAACTGCAGTATTCTTCATTGAATGTCACCTTCCTTTCTGCTTATCTCATTGGTATCTGCATGTTTAGCAGAGAGATGTACATTCCTTATTGATGCATAAATAAGGATCTTTTCTATTAGAAATTAGCATTCTGAGAGCCCCAACTCACCTGCACTGTTCTACTTTCTGCCTCCTTCGTGGAGTTCGAGTGCCTTCATATTAAATAATAGAGCACAGCCCTGCTGATTGTGGAAACAAAGTTGCCTCAGAACCCATCTACCCTGGAGGATAGAGTATGGCAGAAAGAGCTTTTCTCTGTGCCCCAGAGTGAAAAGGACCAGAGTTAAGGATGATGTGCTGTCACCAAGCAAATGAGGCTTGAAAGGCTTGGGATTCCTTATGAAAATCTCTTGAATTTTTTCAAGAAAGTTTGGTGCTGTGACTTCAGATGTAGGCAGAAGCACATTGATTGAAAAAGTAAGGCATGATGACAGGAGCTTTAATTGTCTTCAAGATCTATTTCACTTGGATTTAATAGGACGTGTATTTTATGTTTGCCAAATGTTAATTTCTTATCTAAACATTTATTGCCACTTAACAGCTTTGTAATAGATACACAAGTATCTAACAGAGAAACATTAAATAGCTGTTATATCTTAATAAATAAACAAATTTTAGGTAATCAAAGAGTACTTAATGTGCAATAAATGTCTTATCAAATCTAAATAAAGTGTATGGCTTAGGGAATGAAGAACTGGCTTCTCCAGTCACATATGTCTGCTTATTTTCATGCAGAAGCTAAAAGGCAATTCCTGCTTTCACTGAATAATACCTTATTAAGGAGCCAGCTGATTAAAGTTGTGACGGATTGTAACAGGGCAAGGGTTGCATCAAGAGGAGTGTGACCAGCAGGTCAAGAGAGGTGATTTTACCCCTCTACTCAGCACTGGTGAGACTACACCTGGAGTATTGCGTCCAGTTCTGGAGCCCTCAACACAGGAAGGACATTGAGCTATTGGAGAGGGTCCAGAGAAGGGCCACGAAGATGATCAAAGGGTTGGAACAACTGCCCTATGAGGACAGGCTGAAGGAGTTGGGGTTGTTCAGCCTGGAGAAGAGAAGGCTCAGAGGGGACCTCATAGTAACTTATCAATACCTGAGGGGGTCCTACAGAAAGGCAGGGGAAGGAATTTTTAACATAATATTGGATGGGAGGACTAGAAACAATGGATATAAGTTGGAGGGGGATAGATTTAGACTAGACATAAGAAAGAAATTCTTTACAGTGAGGGTGGTGAAATACTGGAACAGGTTGCCCAGAGAGGTTGTGGATGCCCCCTCTCTGGAGGTGTTCAAGACTAGGCTGGACAAGGCACTGGGCAGCCTGGTCTAGTGGGAGGTGTCCCTGCCTATGGCAGGGGAGTTGGAACTCGATGATCTTCGAGGTCCCTTCCAATCCAAACTATTCTATGATTCTGTGGTGCTCATGGATCATTCTAGAGAAAACTAGCCTTGAGTAAAGATTCAGTTCCATTTTTTTTTCCTAAAGATTTATTATTTGATATGTTTAAAAATATGTACAAGGATGAGGTGTTTATATCTACCATGCATTGCCTTAAAAGTTCATTTTTAAACCAAAAGCTCACATCTGAGATACCACAGTGGTTGCTGTGAGCTGTGGAGCTCAACTGATGACTTAAACCATCAGACCTGAACTGAGAATTTGTGCTGTGCTACAACAGTGCTTTTAGTGCTCTTATCTCTATTTCAGCGCTCAGAGATTTAACATAGCCTAATCACAAGCCCCAGTTTTTTGCTCAGAAGTGCATCTTAACTGTACAATAGCCAAATCCAGCTCATGTAGAGTGATAACTAGTAAAAAGCCCATTTCTAAGCTCAGTTTCTTGTTTGTTTGAAGGTGATACCATTGAAAGCCCCAAACTGCAAAAATAAACTGTAATTGTTTGCTGGGTGAGTCTGATCCATTGTTCTAGATTCCTCCTGAATTCAGTGACCTAGAAGTTATATTGCTCATAACCTCTCATCATTCCAGCTCCAAACTGATTTAAGTTTTGTGGTGGATGTTATACCTTGATACAGCAGTTGGAAGGCAAAACAGGTGCTTCTTGGGGCATGTTGAAATGTAAATGAACAGGAGCATGGGGGGATTTAAATTCTTGCCTCTTTAAATTTTTATTATTTCCCATCCAAGCTTACTGTTTTTGTTTAATCTTGCCATTCCTTTTCTTCTTCATTGTGTGCTCTTGTTCTTAGGGATATGCAAACTTTATTAGTCAGCTCAGCTTTCAAGCTCAGTGAGGTTTTGTGTTTGAGAATTGGGAATCAGGTACTTTTACACTTAGCCTAAGGGTAGAACTGGGCAGGAGGAGCCTTTATGAATAATCAGGGTTGACATCTCTAACGTTGTTCCTTCATTATAAATATTGTTAAAGTCGCTGTGACCACCATGGGCTCAAACAGAACAGAGCATGAAGGGGAAGAAAAAGACAGCCTTTGATATCTGCTCTTTACTAGTTATCACTCCACTGATGACACTGGCATTGACAGGTCTCTTGGATTTGTCTGCTTTTTTTGGAAAGTTTTGCTTCCATTAGCATAATTATTCTGTCTGTTGAAGTCTAAGTTCCCTGTAAAAATTGCAAATGCTGGGAACAGAAGTTAATGCATGTGCTCGTAAACTTGCTAAAATGTTTTGTGCTTAATAAATAGGTACAGCCTTCTAATGGCATCAGCTGGTTTTGTCTGTATTTCTTAACTAGAAAATCACTGCCATTAATGAACCACAGGCTGCCTATAAGATATATGATCTGAACGATTGTTTTGTTTCCCTCTTGCAGGTATACATAGTTTTTCACTAATATGGAACCAAGCAATGCTATTTAAATAGAACCTTACTCTAGACTTTATTATCTTTTTAGTCTAATTTTGTAGGAAAACAGGTGCTCAAGCCTGGTCTCTGATTTTTTTCTCTTTTACGAATCTAAAATGTATTTTTGCTATCACAACCAAGCTCTCTGCTATATTAAGTATTATTGAAAGGAAAATTCTGTTTAGTGGGATGATTATTTCTCCAAAGCTTTAGCATGGCTTCATGGGGACATGAAGCATAAATATTCTGTTCATAAAATACTTTAAATTTTAATGGGTATAAAAGTTATAAATGCAATCAGATTATATATTCAGGGTGATCTTGCTTTTGGAATATAATACAAAGTGTTAAGATGAGTGTTGTGATTGCTTTGTTGGATTTCTTCTTTCTACAAATATATTTTCCTCTCTTCGTTCACGGAGAGCTGTTGTATTTGAAGTGCCTTGGGCAGTTGTGCAGGTCTACTCAGATCCTGTGTGTCTTCATGGGAAAATGTCTGAAAGAATGCTTCCACAGCTGAACTGAAAATTTTCTTTAGTGCTCAACATTGCTACTGGAGTATGAGGAGAGGAGACAGAGAACATCGAGAAGAAAACATGTTTTTCAGCTGAGCTGGGAAGGAAGTGAAGAGGATTACAGTTGCAGAGATGGCTTCAGACACTTTTAAAATCAGAATACACTTAGAGGTAGCAATATATTTGTCTGGGGGGGTTGAAAAGCATGAGAACACTGCCTCCTAGCCAATATGAGCCAAATATGCCTCAGTCAATATGATCACAGAGGAGATGAAGTTCACGGGTTGTAGTATGTAGTTTACGGGCTTGTTCAGAGACACTGGATTTACCTCTAAGCAGGCTCAGAAGGTAACCAAGTGAATCAATCCTATTGAGAGAAAGAGTAAATCCTCTTTAAGTATTTATTCTTACTCTGAAGATTGTTTTGGGATCTACATATTGAAATGAAATGTGTGTCCTTTACTTATGTACAAGAGAATTTTATTTGCATCCTGATTTTGCACGTTCTGCACAAGGAGAGAATCTGCAGGCCTGATCACCGTGATGATACCCACCTTGCTTGGGATAAAGTCTGACAACTTTCCACAGAATTTTTTTCTTCATTCAACATTGTGATAGTAATTTCTTTCAGTGTGCCACTAAAACTGATCAAAGAATCCTAAGTTTAAACTAAATTGTAGAAAAATATGTGTTAGATATTACAGTGAGAGCATATGTAATTGTGACAATGTGTGGGAAAATAAATATGTAAAAAAAAAAGAAATATGCAAAAAAAGATATCTGTAAATAGGATGGAAAAGTGTGATTGCTGGAGAATAGAGTAACCTGCGTAGAAATCTGCTATCACTTCTTGTATCTGATTAGTGCTTCTTTTTGTGACATAAGGAACAGATGAGATGGCTCTGAGAACCCCTTCCATCTAAAAATAATATGTAATGACAGAGAATTGTCACTGCAGATCAACAACAGTTCCATGTGCTTACATTTCTTTAGTTTTTAACTATACTCCTGGGAATAACTAAATGTAGCTCACTTTTTTACTCATATATACACACATTATAGGTACAGGTACTTTAAGGTATTACACCCTGTGCTTTCATGTCATAAAAGATTTTGTCCCCTATTAACTGAAGTAACTTGCATTAGTTAGTGTACCTCACAATGTCATGTCATTAAACAAGGTTAATCATGAGGAGTGTAAAATTTTTACCAGTTTATACATATTTTTGATACATATTCTTTGCTCCTTTAAAATGAGTAGAAACTAAAATTGTGGTGTTATGTACAGAGGGGTAATGAGAGCCTGACAAATAGTGACTTCTAGAAAGTCACTGAAGGTGGCAGGAGGCAGTTGAGATGTGTTTAAAGCCTGTTACGTAGTGTTCACTTTCTGTAGCTTTTGAACTTCTGCTTGAAAAATAATCTGAATATAGATGAGAAGCTGGAAGTGTAATTTTATTTGATTGTATGGGTTTTTTTAGTCTTTATCAGTCTGATTCCTTATATGTTGTGTGATTCTGAATGCAACTATTGTCTTTTTTGTCTTGGTGGGGTTGGAGGAAAGACATAAAACCCACTGGTGGCCTGGCAATTCTTGTCTCAGAGAACAGAGGTGGAATCTTAAAAAACTTTAGTAGCTCTTATGTAATTATATTGTCTATGTGCACAATTTCAAATTTATGGACAACGTCCCCCGCTCAATTTTACAGTTTCTTTTTTTATTTATTAAGACCAAATGGTTGGATACTTTCGTATTTTCTATTCTTTTGCCTGAAGATAAATGGATGTGAACATAGGAGTTTGGATTCGCTGAAAGATCATGAGTTATTTGGAGCTATTGAGCTATTTGAAGCAAGAGTGCATGCGAGATCATGTTCCTTGAAATTTTAGTTTTTGAAGTGCTAGGTTGTATTGTGCTCTTTTTAGGGAAAGTCTCTGATGTGATTTATGGAGAAACTAGAGGCTGGATTTTAACTATGCTTACCTATTTGATAATTAACAAACTTGTGACCATGAGTCTTATGAGGCTAGTATAATTTTAAATGGGTAAAGAGCTTCCCTGCTCCAGAATTTTAAAAATAGTATTGCTGCTTAATGAACTGGGATTTCTGGCATGTATCTTCTAATGTTGATATGTTATTTGCTCTGCTAGCCATCAACATAGTGCCAAATGCAGTTGTATTGCCTTACTGACCTGTTTTCTCTACTGGTGTGAAGTTTGCCCTGTCACAGCAGGGAGCTGTGACTACGGGACTAGTTGTATCAGAGGTTGGTTAAACCTTTGTAAAGCAATGGGGTGTTGTGAGTAATGTCCTCCATTCATTATTACCCAGTTGATTTTCATTTACACTTGGCTCTAACAATTAGCTTGAGCAGGTGTGAAGGTGATGGAGGGCCGGGGACGCACAGAGGTCAGCCACTGCTTTATGTGATAAATTAACCATTATTATCTGCAGTGAAAGTGGCTCTTTACGCTTGTCAGCAGCAAACAAAGGGATAGCATATTTCACATGAAGTGAAATCAGGGACACAACTGTGTTGTGTCTGTAATTTTGTCTTTCCAGCTCATCTTTAGAATTCATGTCTTTACAGTACTCAGAATCAAAATGCTCCGCTTGACTTAGCAGTCAAATGGATGCTCGAGCTAATCATCTTCTTTGTCAGAAAGTACTAATAACCAATTGTAAGTAAACTGAAATCAACAAAAACATACTGGGATATAAGCAATAAGTTCTGTCATTAACCTTCCAACGTCATTAACCTTAGCAACCTCAGATACTGGCTGTGGTTTGGGGTCTGTAGAGATGCCTTCTGTTTTAAGGTAAGGCCTTTCGAACGGCAGTGGTTTCTTTTGTGCTGTTTTTTTCTACATGTATATTAAATTACTTCTTATCTTTCTCTTTGTCCAGTTAGAGATGCCTTCATATCCCTCAAAATGCTGGTGTACCTTTCTGATAAACAATCAGTCTGCTGCCACACAGAAGTTATATAGCTGCCCCTTTAGGAAGCAGAGTGCTGTCTGCTCAGGGCTGCTGTGTGTCAGAGCATGAGCAATAGGGCTGGGGTAGGATAGATGGACATTCGGATGTTTTTGTGAAACCAATGTGTTTAGAATACAAAGCAAAACTTTTGCTGCTAAGTGGCAGCAGTTTAGCGATGCACAGTCTTGTTAGAAGTAAAGTATATGTTTAATCATTGGATTTATCAAAAGGGTGGGTTGAACTCATGGGAATAAATTTATATTTATACACATGGGCTTAATTACCATGGATGTGTAGGCAAAACAACGTATGCAAAACAGTACATTTATTCCTCACATATGTGTGTATATGCATACATAATGAGTTGCACAGAAAATGCATTTTTTCCTGCCACCCACACACTCCTTGGTTTTTAATAAAAATAAATATTTTGATAGAAAAACGTGCAGCTATTACACCATATTTAGCAATTGCTTGTCATAGACAAAAACAAAAAATCTTTGAAGTTAAAGCAAAGAAAGTTAATTTTACTCATTAGAAATGCATACTACTCTAATTGGGAAGGGCATGGAAAGGAACACAAACACTTGCTGCATCTGTCTGGTAGAGAAATAAACATCCTTTAGTCAAATATGTCTCTTGAGTTTTACTTGGTGGCTCATAGCGCATCATCAACACACTGGGATCAGTAGGATACAAAGATACTTCACAGTAATTCATGCAGGCCTGTGTTCTAAATGAGTGTCAGCGTGGATGATACTTTTGTGCTCTTGCTCTTACAGAATGGGATTGTCCTGCCTGTTATATACTCTATAAAAGATGGTGTGATGCTTTTTGGATTTGGGGTTTTTTTTCAATTATCCAATCATGAAGATTAAATACAATATAATTTTTGTCTGAGAAATAAGTGAGCAGTAATAGAGTTGCACAAATTAGGGAAGTTAACAAATTTGGGTTCCAGTTCCCTTGGAAACAGAAACAAAAAATTATATTCTAGGAAGTTAAATGTTGAGATGTTGCTCTCTTGAGGGTATGGTCGGATAGCAGAGGTCAATAAAAAGCTGTTTAAAGGTATGTTTCTTTGAATGAACCATTTTTTCACTTGACACTCACAGATTCAAGGAATTAAACCAGCCTGCTATAGCTGAAGATTTATCCTTTTCACAATATATCTGCTCAAGGAAGCATTACTTTAGGAAGTTTATGGTTTGATAACTTATATAAGTTAGATTGGGCATGATGCCAAATTTGATCTGCTGCAGATTCATCACGAGCTGAGAATGTAAAGAGGGTACAGATTGCTAATGCTCAATGATGTGCAAACATCTTGAAGTTCAGCTCAGATACCTTTCCTGCAGCTTGAAGCTATTTCTGAATCTCTATACGCTGGTCCCTAGTCAGAAGATCTCATCGTGTAGTTTTCTCTTTTCACCTGCTGAAGGAAAGGAAGTAGAGGAAAAACCATTGGCAAGAAAATGGACTTTTGTTCTAATTTGTGCAGAAGTGAGTTTTTCTGCATTGCATTTGTCCTGGTTTAGGCCCAAAAGGACCCCCCCCCAGTGACGGATGGCCCCCCCTCCTCTCTCAGAAGAGAGGAGAGGAAGGAATGAGGAGATTTGTGAGTTTAGAAGAATTCCAAACTACTTTAATAGATAATGAAATAATAGATAAAATTAAAAGGAAAAGATAAAAAAGTTATACAATATTTACAAAACCGTATCAAGCTCCCGGGATGATGATCACATCCCCAGCAGACGCAGGGAGAGTCCCAGGCTGGGGTCAGTTCAGTCAGGAGCTGGATGCCGGATCTGGATTCAGGAGTGCTCGGATCGGGGTCAAAGGCAGAGTCTTTCCTAGATGTTGTCCATTGAAGAAAGAGCGAAGCAGGAAAAGAGAAGGGGCAAAAGAGCCCTGACCCTTCGATCCCTCAGCTTTTATACTGAGCATGGGGCAGATGGGATGGAATACTCCTGTTGGTCAATTTTGGGTCACCTGCCCTGTCCGCTCCTCCTTGCAGGTGGGACTTCTCTACGTTTTTCTGTTTCCAGCCCCCCGGTAGGGTGGTTGACAAAATTTCTGACCTTGATCACCATAGTGAATAATGAAAATAAGAGCTTCTTGCATACCATTCCCTGGTCTTATCAGTCTGGGAGCAAACAGTGTCTGAACAATGTGCAGTTAATTTCAGAGTTTAGTCAGACAGAAGAGGCCTAGCTGAAAAGTGAAGTTACAGACTAGAAAATTTACCCTATTTTACCTCAAACCAGGACAGCATTCCATCCGAAATTTCAGAAGTTGCTCTAGACTAGTTGACATCACATAACAAATGTTTCCTTCTAAAACAATTCCACAATGTATTTTCAAGTGTAGAACATTACCTGCACTTGGAACTGTATGTATGAAGCAGGCAACTGGAGGAGGCAGATAATGATGACGCAGTATTTCACCCCTCCTAACATTCAGAATCTCTGTTCAAATTTGGGAGTGTTTAGCATGTTCTCTCTAAATTTTTGTTTTGTATTTTGATTCACAAAAACCTTCACTTGCTTGGAGTTTATGAAACTTTAAGACTTAAATGTAAGTTTTAGCATATCTTCAAGTCTTATGTAGAAACCCTGCCTAAAGGCACAGGTACACATACACAAGTCAGTAAAGCAAAGATTTTACCATATGGTTCTCAGAGTTGACCAATTATGTGTCTTCTGTGTCTTTGTGATTTTTTTTTTGATGAATTTTTTAACAAAAGCTTGATTCCTTTTCTATGAAGTTTATGTAGTGCATTGAAGATGTTGAAAGCCACTTGTATACTATTAGGAAGCATGTTGTTCCATTTAAAAAAAGAAAAAGTTCTCCACTACCCCGTCAGACTTTGGCTGAGCTTATTATGCAGTGTTGATGTGAAGTAATACTTCTGACTGTTGTAATTTTTTTAAGCTGCCATTAAAAGTCATTGTGTGTTCTTTTCTCAGCACTAGAGACTGAAAGTGCAGAAATACAAGTGCTGCAGGTGAAAGCTGGCCTTCCCTTGAGCTGCTGGGGCAGCTTTTTGCCTGGTTTTCAGACAGAAACACGAAAAGAAAATTCTTAAGTACACTGATAGTTTTAGTTATTCTGAAACCATCTGTTGAAGAACTTGTGTGAAACACTGAGAGTCTTCATTGCTCTGAATAGAAGAAATTTAATTTTTTTCTGACATGATTAGGTTTGATAGAAATTGTGCTGCATTTATTATTAGTTTGCTTTAATATAGTTTTGCTTTTTTTCCCTGTCCTTTTTCTTCTGTTGAGATGACTGCTTTCTAGAGTTTATTAAGGCAAATGTCTAGCTTAAAGTACATGAACAACGTTAGCTGGTGATTACCTGCGTCATTCAAGTCAACCACATGGTGTAGTTCCATTGCTGTAGAGAAAATGCCTTGATATAATTTTTCTTGGTACCTGCTTCAAAGCTCTGGTGCTTCAAAGTTTTTAGCAATTGTTCCTGAAGATGCAAACTGCTTTTAAATTGCTTCAATGCACTCTCTGTTTATATATAGCTCATAATACATTTATATTTATACACTGCAAATAGTTATATATGCTCTGTGCATGAACTGTGCAGTCTTACTGATGCTTTTAGGCCAAATGGAGGTTGCAAAGCTGTGTCTCTGAAAGCTTATTTTTAAAGTGAGTTTTTTTCATTTTTCTCACTTAAGCAAAATTCTATTGCTGTAAAGTAATTGCATGAGTGAGTGCTCCTCTTTAAGTTACTATATTAAAGCAAGCATTTCAACTTGGCTAACACAACCACTGAATAAACACATATTGATATTATAGAACAAAATAATGTATTAGTGCATTGCTCATTTGTGCTCTGATAGTCACCCTGATACTATTAGTCATTAGTCATGCGGGGAGTGACAAACACAATTATACTCACGTGCTAATAGAGTGGAAGGGCAAAACTGCCTGACCTCGGCATCCTGGGTCGATTTAAATGTTTGATGTCTCATTGAATTAGTATCACAGTGTGAAAGACAATGCTCAAACAAATGGAAATGAGCCTGGACATGCAATACTGCTGATTGGGCTGACATAATTAGAATAATATTCTTCACACAGCTAATAACAAGCAGAAGAAATAAATAACCAAGAGATAACTTAATGACTGCATGCTAAAATGCTCCTTTGAATATGCTAAGGTTAGCATTTTCTATTTACTTACCGAGCACTAGGGGGATTTTTTTCTTGGTATAATCATTAGCTGAGGTGATCAGCTCCATACTGGCCACTAAGGCCATTAGAACTATGCAAGTTGACCCAACTCTTCAGTGTCATTAGTTGACCCTCAAGACATTATGACAAATGGTTGCACCTCTAGAGAGCCTGCCCAATCTTTCACAAAAAGAGAAAAAGTTGACACATAATTGTTTCTTAAATGTATAGCCTTGTTTCTTCTTATACTCATGCGCTCAAACTCTGATGTACAGGACTATAAGGGATATGTAAGTGTACAGGTGCTAGAATGCATTTTTCTGTGAGCATGAAGTGGGATTTTGGTATGTTTGATAAAAAAAGGAGGGCAATTTTTTGAATGCTGTAGCTTTTCTTAATTTTTTTTTTAGCCATCCTATATCTCAGCTTGAGGTGAAGTGACGTAGATGTAGACTGAGGAAAGAGAGACTTAGGAAAGAGAGGTGGTGGAGGCCCCATTCCAGGAGTCATTCAAGGACAGGTTTGATGAGGCCCTGAGCAACCTGGTCTAGTGCAGGATGTCCCTGCTCACTGCAGGGGGATGGAGTAGATGGACTTAGATGCTCCCTTCCAATTCTATGATTCTATGAAAGATGAAGGTAAGACAGGAAAATACTCATGAATTCTGTGTAGCTCTCTTTCTTCATCACTTGTCCCTGAAAATGATATATGCACCAGAAATCCAAGCACATTTGCTTAACTTTAGATGGGCATCCCTCCGCCCATCTAGTCACATGTACAACCATATGGATGTAGTGTTTTGTAGGAGATGGACTTTTGAGTCTTAACCAGGACATACTGAAATCAAAGCCAAAGGAATTTGCTGCCTAGGAATCAAGAAGTATGAAGCTGAGACTGATAAAAAATTCATTCAATGGATTGAGATGATGAAAGGCTTTTATATTTTCCTTCCTACTTACAAAAGTTCAGAACTTCAATTTCAAAATTTTTCTTCTGTGAATAATTACTTAGACTAAAAAATGAGATAGCAACAGCTTTCTGGAGATACTGATGATTATTTTCAGTTTAAATTAATGATGTGCTATTTAATGGCATCATCAAGCAAAATACATTTAGCTTTGAGCTTTATGTCTAACTTTGTCATAGAATTTGATAAAAGGTATCTCTTGGGCCAAGTACTCCAGAGAGTAGATACTCATTGTGTTTCAGTTCAAACTGATGCAGGAAAAATTCCATTTCTTAATGCAGGATCTTCATTCTACTTCTGGAGCTATGGACTCATTCACTAGAGGATATCACTACAGAAAAAAATTGCTAATAAAATGCAATTCATTAAAATTACGCTTGTTAGTGATAACTAAACATTTTCAGTTTTAAAAAACTAAAGACATTGTACGTGGGAGTTTTATGCCTAGTTGATCCATAAATTTATATAATGGCAAGCCTTCCATCATGAATGCAAATTTGCAGGTAGAAGCGTCCCCACAGAGTATTTTAGCTTTGACCAGTGCGAGTGAAATGCTGTTCATCTGTTACATTCATAAGCTGACTTACATCGGTTACTTCTTTTCAAATAATAATGATAAAAAGAAGGCCCAGCGTTTTCAGCAAATTACATTATTTCACTTCATTAATGGTTAACGGTTTTATACCAGTCTATTACCCGTGCAGACTGAGGTAGCACTGCTGAGCCAGCACATGCCATGTGTCAAGGGCTGGTACAGAGGTGGTTGTCTCCTCTGCTGACAGCAAATCACCCTCAGTGCTGGGGGTGGGGGGTCTGCTCAAGAAAGGGCTTAGGAAAGGGTTCAATATGAAAGTTGGGCTTCATTACAATCAGTCGAATTAGACTAATGGATCCCAGTTCTTCTGTATGTCCTGCAACTCCTGTCTATTGATATGTCAGCCCACAAACTGTAGCTTTAGGTTTAATCCTAAGAGGCTTTTCATAGGTTTCTTATTCACGTCTTCCATGTTTCCATCATGCTCTGATTGCATGAAAAATATTTAATTTTAAATGTGTGAAATCTTTCTTTAGGAGGACCTTTCTAACAACTAAAGCTTGATTAGCTAGAATTAAAACTACTCTTTTTCACCCTTTAGTGTGTTACTGTGCAATGCCTTGTATCCTGAAGGGTCAATTTAGTATGCGTATTTCTGTTCTTACCTACAACCAGTCAGATCTTCCTGTATTCTACAATGTTCTTCTCCTGTGTCTTAAAAGACCTGAATGAAGGTTATTGAGGTAAAGTGAATTATCTTGTTTAAATTTGAAGTGTCCTCTGTTTGATGAGGATGCTCCTATTAAGAAAATGTACCAGTTGATTTATTACTAGGAATCAGCAGTAGGAAAAAAAGGGTTTTCATTAATTCTTAGTGCTAATAGATTATTTTTTAATGCCCTCAACTAGGAGAGACGTTTCTCTTTTTTTTTTTCCTCTAGTGGCCTTAGTATTGATGATATCTTGTGATTGTCAGTTCCACAGACTAGTATACATATTTTCAAAGCTAAAGTTCTTTAATAGAGGAAGATTGCTTCACAAACAACACTATGCATCTATTTTGAACAACAAACCCAAACATTGACAAGACAGGAACCACTGGTGTTATTTACTGCCAACAATCAAACTGACATTTGAGATAGTGCACTCGGGGCATTCCCACACAAAACATTTACAACTTTTCTGGGCCACAGAACTGTAGCCTTTGTGCTTCATTGAAAAAAGACAGAAACTTGAACAATAACTTGAAGTAAATTCCTTTGTGTGTTCAGGTCTCCTGGTGCAAACCCTTCACTAGCAAGCAATGCACTTCAGTGGTCGTATCCCCAGTACTAACTGAACAAAAACAGCCTTCAGCAATCTGGGCTAATGATAAGGAAGAATACTTGCAGAGAAAAAAAACCCATGACTTCCTGTTTTGAGCAAATGTAGCAGTAGATTTGATTTACTTTGCAGGAGCTGCAGATTTGATTTACTTTCATGCTATTTGACAATCTGATAATTTTTACAAAGATGTGCTTAAAATGCTGTTTTATGCAAAGTTTGCTTTAATTTGCAAGGCTGTATATTAATTTTGCTGAAAGCACCATTTATTTCTCTTTCCTTCTACTTTTTTTAAAGTCAGATATTGACAACTCTCACGCCTGTCAAACTCTCACCGCTAATAATTGCTTAAGGATCCCTAACTTCTATAAATGTTGGTTCCAGCTAAAAACCCTGTGCAGTAGCCCTGTTTGAGGGAAGGGGAGGGAAGGAAGGAGAAAAGGGGTGGGGAAAAAGAGGAAAAAAACCTGAGAACTCTTCTGATGAATTTTTGATTTTACTTCTTAACAAAGAAATGTCTGTGATTCAAAGAAATAGCTTAAAGTCATATTATAAAATAGAATATGGAGTGTACTGTTCCGAATGATTCTTTGCTTTTAATGTGAAGCTGAAAAATTGTCAGTGCCTTTTTGATTAGATGAGGGGTTTCTTTTTTTGTTCTTGATCTAAGTATCGAGGAGAAAAACATGCTACTTGCATTTGAATCTGGTATGAGCTAGATGTAATGTGTTGAAGATAAAGCAATACCAGTACTGCCTCAAGGCGGCACCTGTATCTGTAGGTCAATGCCATTTCTCTTTAGATCGCTGCTGAGCCCCTCTCTTGGCTGCTGCTTTATTAGGCCTAATTAGGCAGGCTGTCACTTTTATTGGTGATGGAAAAGGAAGATAAGTAGATTAGTTGTGTCATCTATCTCTATCCGGACGTCTCTAAAAAGTCTAAAGTGATTGCTGTGGGCTACAAATATATTTCACAAGAGGGAGAAAAAAGGAAGAAGAAACCTCAGAAATGTATTAAACCTCTAGAAATTACTTACCTTTGGCACTACTGTGTGTAATTTCAAACCCACGGAGAAAAGAGTTACAGTACATACGTTAAGTCCTTTTGTTCTGAGGGAGAAGGTTGTCTGTAGTGGTTTTTGTGATATCAAAATAATAACAATAAAATGCTAACTTAATCTAAACTTAATCCAAGTTCCAATAGTACAGCATCTGTGGCTGGTAGAGTAGACAGTTTTGATGACAAGCCTCTCATAGGCTTTCTCTTTGCTTCATTGCTCAGAGCATGCCCAGAATATGCAACATGTGTATATTTTTAAGTATGAATAATTTAAGTAGGAATAATTAATTACTTTCTAAATAAACTATCAGTTATCTTCTCTGGAAAGTGAATTATTGACAACTAATATTATTAACAGTCAATCAGTGCTTGTAGCTCTTTAATTTCAATGACATCTTTTGCTTTGCATCCATGTAGGATGCAAATATTTATCTTCCAAAATCTGATTGCAGCCCCAGCACAAGGAGCAGATTATTAGCAGAGGCATCTATAATGAATATGCCAAAGATGTCTGTGTGAAGAGTCTTAAAATACAGTGTGCTAGTGACTTTGACAATTAGCTAGAAAATAAATTAGTAGTGCAAATAAAACTAATTGTAGACTTAAAATAATACTCCTTGTGTTACATCACAAGGACCAGAAGAAAGGTGTTTTTGACTAGAGAGAGATTAAAGAGCAGCAGCACTGATGGCTCACTAACAACTCATTGAATCACTAGGGCCCTATTCAGCATTCCTTAGCCAGGAACACTCCTGTAGGCTTGAGAAATATAATTTCAGTGGACTTTTTTGTACATAATGAGTGCTGTGTAAGGTCTTTAAGTAATAGGTCTGACTGGTGCATCAATGGCATCTTTACTGAAGATTCTGCTTTCCACAGCCGTTCTGTTTGCTTGGAAGCTTTGAAACTTCTCATTCATTATTCAGTTCAGGCTGTTTAGGGTTTATTTGCTTTGCCTTAAAGAGTCTTCTTCACAGATGTTGCCTAATCCTGTCCATACATATTGAGATAGCTTGAAGTACAGAACTGTGGAAATCCACCATTAGGAAACAAGATTGCATGGTACAAGCCTTTTCTTGTAAGCAGGCCTTCTGGAGTCATATTTTTGGCATAATGTAAGAAAGAGGGACTTTCAAAGCAGTTTGTCTTAAATTTGCAGATCATTATTACACTGAAGAAATTCAGAAATGTGATTCAACCTTTAAATATTAGTCTTCAGGGTTTTTTTCTGCCTATTGCTATAAAATGCAACTTTTACTCAGGTTTCGAGTGTTCATCTTAATTGCAGTATCTGCGCAGAGTTTAAGTCTTCTAAATTCAAGATTTAATCTGTCAAGATCTATTAATTTAGTAATTAATAATTCATAGAATCATAGAATAGTTTGGTCTGGAAGGGTCCTTAAAGATCATCTAGTTCCAATGCCCCTGCCGTGGGCTGGGACACCTCCCACTCGAAGGGGTTGCTCAGTGCCTGGTCCAGGCTGCCCTTAAACACCTCCAGAAAGGGGGTATCCATATTTATATGAATATAATTCATGTTATGAATTTAGCAAATCATAATAATTATATATTTTGATGGGTGACAAATGTTTGTTTTCTAAAGTTTAAAATTTGAAATCGTTTTTCTCATTGGTACACCAGAGTCAGCCTTAGTGCATATGTAACAAGAGTGTCTGGTTGATTATATGGTAAAAATTCTCTTTGGAAACTGAGCGCTGCTGATGGTCAGGGTTTCTATAGCAGCATCACAGGGGGTACCTCTTGTCAGGAACTTGATGCAGGATCCCAGGAACTTTTGAGGATCCCAGAGAATTATCTGAAAAAGAAAACCTTTTTACTTCAGAGAAATGCTGCAGTTTGTCTCCAGTACATTTATTTCAAAAGTGTGTGCCTGTGTTTATATGTAGATTCTTCCTGATTTAAACCATAGCGAACACTGGAGGAGTCACTTGGAAGTGGACTGCCAAGATTATTATCAACCGTCTTTCCTGCTTGGAGCTGGTCTGGTCTGATTTCCTGCAGGGCTGGTCTGATTCTTGTTTCAGATTGTGGATATAGGCTTCGACTGCAGTTTTCAGCATGGGACAATACCGTTCTTCCCTGTCTATTTACAAGTACAGTCATCAGATGGCTACCAAGTGTGACTGATCAGGCATTGTCATCCAGGAGTTGCTAGAAGGACACAGATTGGGAAATCTGAAACCTGAACTCGGCAAGTGTGATAGTTATTATATTCACCATATCTCCAAGCAGGAAAGGACCAGGCTCCACTTTGTGAGATGTTTGTTTCCAAAAAGATGTTTTCACTATAACATTGTTTTCTCTGTTAATGTGTGTTTTGTAGTTTCTTGCTGATATTTAAGGCCTTGTTATCACAGCAGACATAGTATATCTGAATGATAAAAGTTTGTGTTACTAAAAATACTTTATTCAGCTTTTTAATAATTTTGAAATATTTTGTAAAAAAATAAAAATCACCTACAATGCAAATTTGTGATTTCAATATTAACATACCCAATGCCATGATTTCCTCACAGCATCTGGCTTTTGGCTTATCGAATGCAAGTTGCTCTATAAAATCAGAATCTAGATCTCTTATTGAAGGATACAGAATAACTTTGCCCTTCCTTATAGGAGGGGGAAAAAAGGTCATTGTTTTTAGCGTGCAATGGTTCTCTGCAATGAATGGTGCTTGCTTGTTTCATGGATATGTCAGAGTAAAAAGCCTTTTGGAACATTTTTCTTTCTAGTTTGCTTCCAAATCAGTTTAAGATTTCTATTGACATGACCAAAGGTTCATATGATCACAGGACTTACATATATTGCTAAGTAGAAGAATATTTTGTGCAGACTTTCACCTTTTTTATTTTTGCATTTGTGCAGGGAATACATGGGAGGTTTTTGTATTCTATGTGCCAAGACTGACCTTAGAATTATTGTAACTTCTTGAATTAATAAATGTAGTCTAGTTAGGCCTCCGTAACTTAAAAGCACGGGACTAGCTAACTAGATCCAAGCCACTTTTAAGGGACATACAAGATTCAGAGAGGTTCCTGATTTCAAAAGACAGCTTGCTTTTCATGCTTGTTCCCTCTCTTCAGGCAGCAAACCAATTAGACACTAAGAAGTAAAGTCTAAAAGCCAAAGTTCAGTACAGAAAATTCTTAGAGAGCTAGTTGAGATCAGTTTTAAAGACTCTTTAAATTGTTCAATTAAAAGCATCATTTTCTATTTCTGTGTTTCCTATAAAATCAGAGTCAAGCTCTCTCCCAGCTGCTTTGGTGGAATAAGTTACCTTCCATATCTCTTTCTGATTACTTCATTTTTTGTTTTTATTTACTTTTTTACTTTTATTTGAAATTGATGACAACTGTGTTGGTATGGTAGGGACGTTTGTAAGCAGAGTCAGGTGACAAAGATGATTTTACTAAGGGACTGCAGCTACAGTTCTGTAGTTGTTGCCTTTGCACACTTGGTCAGACAGGAGTGGCTGGGATTTTCCTGCACTGTGACTAGTGCTTTCTCACACAGCTCTTGGTCCAATTTAGAAGTTCATCTAGCAGAGCCCAATTCCTAGTGGGGCAGTAGCTTGGAGAAGTAATGTCAAGTAGCACTTGCATTAATGTTTTTTCTTGTTTCAATCAAATCTCATTAGTGTTGGGTTTTGTTTTTAGAACATAAAAAACTAGTACTAAAGTGCACAAATATTACAGTTCTTCATTAATGACTTCTGTATCCCTTTAGTAAAGATCATTATTGCAATACGTTATGGCTTGAATTGCACACACGAGACAATAAGCAAGATTCACGAGAAACAGCTTCTCTGTAGCATTTCTTGACTGTATCAAGTCTTTTGTTCTGTCATTTTGCCATATAGCAGGCTGAGGTGGATCACACTAGTGGCCAGCATTTGTCACAGGGTTCAGAGCTTG
The DNA here is from genome assembly GCA_013400935.1 of Turnix velox. NCBI lineage: Eukaryota > Metazoa > Chordata > Aves > Charadriiformes > Turnicidae > Turnix > Turnix velox. The sequence continues at coordinate 168,207 of VZTY01005576.1, forward strand.
AATCAGAATAGAGTGCAAGAAGTACAAAGTTTCCATCCTCTATGCACTGTAGGGTGTGTTTCTGTTTTGTAGTTGAAGAAATTCATATTACATTGCAGCCAATCTGATCTGTTTTAAGGACAGACTTCTGTATTTAATGGACATTTAGTAGCTAGCTATCAACAGTCAATGCTCCCTGCCTGGGGACACCATGCAAAGTTTATGAAATATTAAGAAGCTCTTCATTACTTTACAGAACTATGACATATTTAGAAAACAGTAAGTTAACATTATTTATATTAGCTGCTTCAGTTAGGGAAAAGGACTAATGTTTGTCTGGCTAACGATACATAAAAATACAGTGTTGGCTTTGAAGTTTGCTCAGGGCTTCTGCTATCTGAGAATGTTGAAATTAACCTGTGCTACTTAATTTAGAACACAAATGTAAGCATTATCTCCTAGACAATGCAGAAAATCAGGCTTTGCAATGTCTGTTAAAAATCCCAGTGATGGAAGAATATCCATATTCTTTAAAGATTTGTCTACCACGACCAATTGAGAGAGGTGATTTTTATCCCTGCTTGCAGCATATGGAGGCTGTTCAAATTCCTGCACTGGAATTGCAAATGTCAAAGAAAAGATCAGGTCTTTGTGAAGAGATACACATTATGGACAGAAAGGCTGCAGGCTTTTTGGAAGAACATCAACCAGAATTTGAGGCAAGGTGTATGTGAACTGTTTGAATAAGAGGGATGCTCTTCAACACTGATCAAGCAAATTACATATTGTATTTGTACCCACTCTTTCTTAGCTGGAGTGAATCAGAAATGAAAGAAACCATAACCTAGAGCTTTCTTCAGTCCTGGTCATGGCAGTCATACCGAGTGGGAAATCCTGTTCCATACAGTTTTCAGAAGAATTCCCTCAGTGGATCCTTTGTGAAGTGTAACAGGAGAGATGGTAGAATTATTTAGCATTAGACACGTCTTTATCTTAAACATATAGATTTCCAAGTGAAGCGTCCCAGATGTATTACCAATCACTGATATGCAGCTAGTATCTCTAAAGAGTCCAGGGAGTTTGTGGGGGGGGAAACCACAACGACTTCTGGTCTCCTATGTGGGCTGTAATGATGTTTTTCCAGACTTTAGTGTATGTTCCTAGGAAACCTATTTGTGTGGTTTTTTTCAGTTCAGCACTAAAAACACTGACAAAAGAGGAACATTAGCTAGAAATAAACTTGTAACAATGATGAAAATTAGGGAGGCATACTTGACCAGGTATTGTGCTGAGTATGAGAGTAATAAAAGTTTGGGATTGAATGGAGTAGCCTTCAGTCATCTTTCTGCCTTGTATGCTGAGTGTGATCCCAAATGTGACTTGTTTGTGCTGTCATGGCAGTGGATAGCCTGAGCAGTGGGTGGAAGCTGGAATGGAACAGTGGAGTTTACTGATTAAATTGGTAGAATAAATCAGAATATGTGTGTGGAGGCTGAAGATGTTTTAGGAAGCTATAAGGTTATTTTGTCATAGAATACATTGCAGGTTGAAGGATGGTTTGCTGAACAGTCAAAAGCGCTTATGCAGCTGTGAGGAGTGTGCACTAAAGATAATAAAATTACCCTTGTTTAACTGTAATGTCTAATTTGATCAATAGTTTTGTGGATAGTACTGAGTGCAACTGCGACTTAGCAGAGACATTTAGGAATGACAGAGGGAACTTATTTTATTTTTAAGATGGTCCTGCTGTCCTGGCTTCTTCTGCATACCCAATGGCTGTTTAAGCAATCTACTTACTAGTGTTGAACTGTTCTTTTCATCTTTTAAAACTCGTCTACTTTTTCTTTCCCAAGTCTACATATGTTCCTTTACTAAGCACTTTACTTTGTTCCTTTCTGAATCTCTTTGGCGTTACCATTTCTGTTGTTTTTATCAGCTGGCATCCCTTCCTCTTGTCTCTCCTGCTCTCTTTCTTTTGCAGCTAATATCCCTTTTCCACAGCTTTCCGGTGTATGTGCAGTCCAGCGTTGTCTTGGAGGAATGCCACAATACTGTAATCACTACTAAATTATATCCTGTGCTATCTGCTCTTCTACCATTGCCTGATTTGACTCAGTTTGTGTCAGCATGTATGAAAAAGTTCTTGCTTAAATTAAAACAGCTATAATGTTTTATAATCCAGTGCTTAAGTTGCTTTTTTTTTTAATGCTTCTTTGTCAAAATCCTTCACAAGTGAACAGAAAGCAAGATGTGGAACTTTCTATCTTAAACTTAAGATTTTTAAAGAAAGGTTGCAAAAGGGTTCCTAGCGGTTTTAATAGTGCTTGGTAGTTTCTTGTTCTTTTTCAAGTTGCTTTCACTGATTTTAGGGCAAATCTGTTTCAAAGTTGCAATTTCTTAACTGCAAAATATTGCTATCAAAGTACAGGTGATGGTACCTAAGGTGTATGGCAAAGCCATAAGATTAATTTGAACTATCAGACTTGTATCCCAGTGCAGTAATAAAAACACAGTTCACTTTGGTGCTTTTCTTTCACTAGTATTTCTGTTTGCTCAGTTCACCTGAGCTGGGAAGATGTGTTAATCTCTCTTACTAAGCCTAAGGACGTCTGTTTCCAGTGGATTTGCACCAGTGTTTTCTTTATTGTCTTCATGTTCTGCTCTGTTTTTCAGGTGTTCTGTTTGCTCTCTTCCCCTATGTACACTCCTCTTCACTCCCTTTGCCAGCAGCTTCAGTTGTTCTTGGCCCATATGTCTCCCTTTAAAGCTCCTTTTATCTTATTACTGTCCTCTGCACTCACTGCCTTCCAAGACCCTCAGTCTTTCTGTGATCACTTTCTGACTGTTTCTCTTCTGGCCATGTATTGCCATGTCCCTGGCTATCTGGAGGATCAGAGTTCTTGTTGTTTTCCCTTGAAAACATGTCCAGGGTACAAAATTCCTAACGATGAGTGTCAGAGTTTGTGTGAACTCACTCGTTTCACTAACTCACAGCTCCACAGCTGGTGCATGGAGGCTGAGCACACGTGGATATGAACAAGTGCTGGTTGCACTAATGCATCTCCCTGGCTTGGTAATAGTTAGATTTTTGTGCGAGCTGGTTTGGTGGGATTGCTGGCAACTGTGGGTTCCTTTTTCATATGACAATTCCATCAACAGATTAAAAATATTGTCAGTTAGAGAAGGGTAGAAGTAAGACTGCCCAATCAGCCAGAAATAGCAGGAGAAGGCTATTAAATTTCTTTCATTTGGTTAATTTAATGGAAAAAATGGTGTATGAGTGTTGTAAGGGAATGGAATAGAAAAGGGGCAGAAAAAACACATGCAGTCCTTGAAGATTAACTGAGGTGGCAGGGGGGAAACCCTAGAAACTTTTCAAAAAGGAAGACCTTCAGTGGTGGAAACTGAGGCAAATTTCTGCTTTTTCAAATCTCCTTGAACTCAGATTTTTCTCATCTGAGTATGAAATAAAGTTTAGAGCATTTTCTGTTTTTCTGATACGGCTTTCTGCTAAGTTTGCAAGTCTCTAACTTCTCTCTGAGCCTTTACTGTGTTCTTCTCTAGTGGGAACCATCCCTTGGGTTCTTCCCCCACAGACAGCTCTTTGGTATATAAAGGAAGCGTTTTTATTTTGTTTTTGTTGCCACCATCCAAGACAGACAAATGGGTTTAGTCCCAGGCTCTTCCTTCAATTATTAATGAAAAATATTGTATTACCTGAGGCTAACCCAACATTGCGTTCCATTTCCAAGCCTTTGGCAACCAGCAATCTCATTGCTGTCTAAAATGCAGAGAAGAAAATCTTTCGCCTGTTCCTTTTTCCTCCTCTGCTTCTGCCTACTTCTGCCTCCCTTTCTTCCCTCATGAAATACTTCACTGTGCAAATTGCAAGATGACTTCAATGAGTTTTCTAAGAAAGAATTGTGATACAGAAAACTGAGCATCGTGCGATCTGAGTGTCACTTGTAAAGGATTTAAAGTATCAATTTCTGAACATCACAATGATTTAGACATGGGTTAATTAAACATTTACATACATGTGTAGAACAATATATTGTATGGTTCAATAAGATGCACTTTAATCAGAATCTGTGGGTGTTGTGTGTTTGTTTGTTCCATGTTAATTGGTATCATGCTGGCTCCTACCTTAGGTCTTTGGCTAGATGGAATAGAATAGACATGGTGTTTTAAATATTTTAATTAGGACCAGCAGTTCCCGGCTCGCTCATTTCTCATTGGATTGTTTTTCATGCATGAATAAATTAGCGAGCATGGAAGTACTTTGCAGAAAGTAGTTGCCCTCTAGCCATAAAATGAGTCCTGTTCATTAATACTTTAATGAAATTAGCTGTGAGCAAAATACCATTCCTTTTAACTGTGTTCTAATTTCTTAATTTTAATTAGGCACATAATTGTAGTATACTGAAATTATCTTAATGTACAGCAAGAAAAGTTCTATCACCGTGGGCCTGTGGCTGGAACTTGAGAATACTTGCAGCATATTTCAGCTTGCAATTTTTCTCTTCAACTTTGCCTAGCTAATCAAAATCTTTTCCTTACATAGTGTTACTGCAGCATGATGTCAGAAAGTGAATAATACTTTTGAATACTTGAAAAATTAAAAGAACCACTCATGCTATGTTTTGTTGCTGACAATGTTTATTTGATAACACAAATTTTAGAGTCCAGCATAACCCAGAATCAGTTCTAGGAGTACAGACATTTTTATTTTTACTTCTGAGGTTCTTCAGAAATATTTTTACTTTCTGAGGTTTTTTGTGAGTAGTATTTCCTTTATAATTTTACAAGCTGCATTATGAAGCAGTGAGGTATGAACAATTTAGATTTTTTGGCAGCTCTAAAGTAAATCTTCTTCAATATAAAGTTTATATATTGCTCATAATTGGTATAAATTATTATAGGTAATTTTAGAGATGCAGCTTATTTCCAGTTTGGTACATACTGTTCTACTCAATGCAGTATCTTTACTGGAACGATAAATACAGTCCTTCAAAAAAATTGGTTATGATATCTAAATTTGATGTATTTTGGGTAAATGTCCTTATTCTGATAAAGAATTCAGAATGTAAACACTAGACTAGGTGATTTTTAATTTTTTTTTATGAGCGCTAAGTATATTCAATCCAAATTTATATCAGCATGGATTTAAATTTCATCCTTTAGTACTTTGCTCAAAACCTACAGAGGACTGGAATAAGAAGCTAGAAATTAATCTTGAAAGTCTTAAAGTACTGAAGATGGAGCATGTAGGTGCTAAGCAGTTTTGCATCCAAATCCATTGGAATCTGGGTTTTTTTATATTCATCATATTCTTCAACAAAGAGAATTTCAAGCAGAAGTGACTATGCAGATCTAACATAATGTGCTGGGACCCAAATAATATTCAGATCAAATAAGAGCACACAAAAATCTTGAATCCAGTGGTCTGATGTAGCAATCTCTCTCCTGTGCAGCTGTGAAAAACTCCTCTGCAGAAGTGTGCAGCTGCATCTGTAATGTGCACCTCCTGAATTCCTTTGAAAACCATAGTGCCAAAGCAGATGAGCTCCAAAGTGAGCCTCCCTTCCTCCTCAGATGCGGTGACATTATTGCTCTTACCCATTTTATCAGTGTGACAGGGGCCTTTGTCTTTGCTGAAATTGAATTTCTAATTGAAATACTTTTTGATTTTCACTGCTTGCTCTAACTGGCACCTGCTCTAAATAATATTGATATTTCTTATTTAAATAATATATTATGGCTAATTGTAACACTTCATTATGCCCACAATTAAGTGAACTGAGGTTAGTTTACAATTTATGTTAATACTAGTTGATGTACAATTTGTATATAATTTGCTGCTGTTAGCAGATTGCCAGTGGAAAGAAGAAAGCTAAGGGATTTCTTGTTTCCAGTGGCAATCTTGTTTTTATAGACAAACATTTTTAAATAAAATGTGAGTTATATCCAGAAAACTAACAGAGTAATTAGACTAAGCATACTGCTTTTATTTCTGATCAATCATTGTCACTCTTCTGTTGGTAAACACACCACCTTTTAGAGAACTAATTCCAATTATCCTCTATTAAAGATTAGTAAAACTAATGCAGCACATCTTTAATTGTTTCTTGTTATGGGAGACAAGTTCAGAAGACACTAGCTTCACATCAGGCAATTTTTAGTATGATGTATTTGTATCAGAATGATTAGCCTATGTTTGATTGCAGATTGCTGGAGTAATGATAACAGAAGCTCTGAAAAGGAAAAGAGGGTGGGCTGGAAGTTGTGGTATAGAACTTTAGCTCCTGATACATGCTACAGACAGCAATTTCTGAAGAAAAAAAATCCAAAGTATTTCTTTTTTGGAATAAAATCTCTTTGGGGTTAAGCATTATCTGTGCCTTGAAAATTATTTGTGGTAGGTTCATGTGACTGAGGCAGATGAACAACAGTTGGTTTTGTCTGCCTCAGCAGTCAGAACTTTTCAGGTCCTCAGAAAGGGGGGCAAAATCAAAATACATTATCACCTTGCTCAGTTTGCTGACTTGAAACCATCCTATTAGAAAAATGACCTGTCTCTACTCCTCTGTAATAAGGCTTAAATTGAAATTAAATTTAAAATGGCTTCAGTCTTTGTTTATATGATCAGACACCTTTGAATAAGAGCTGAACTGATGGTATGTAAACTTACAAATCTCAGTCTAAAACCTGCATGGAAGCTAAAATAAGAATGAAAGAAAAAAGGTTGAGCCCTAAGGGAATCTGAGAAACAACAAGCAACATAAAAGGGTAGATAAAAAGACATCCAAGTGCTCATATGGATGTAATTGGGGTGTCTTTTTTGTTTCTGTGACAATATGCTTCCTTACTTTGCATTTTGGAGTAAGATGGTGGACAGTCAGATGATCTGCTGCTGCCAAAATAGAATTCAGAGAGAATTATATCTCTTACTTTCAAAAAGGATGAGTTAAAAGAAATAAATAACTGAGAAGTGGAATTCACTTCATGACACATTACATATATTGCAAACTTTATTCTGTGAACAGACATAGAGATTAATTTCCGATGCACATGGCTGAAACAAGGAATGGACAATCACAGGTTTGGTGTTGCTTCAAAGTGGAAAACAGTGCAGTTGCCACCACACAGCAGGCACGAGTCTCTGTGCTTTGTCATCTAAGGCTTGTGCCCTATAACTGTATGGTTCAATCCCTAATTTTCAAAAGAGCAAATTAATGGCTAAGTTCTTTGGGGTTTTTTTTCCCCCATGTCAGTTTACAGATAAGTTGTCTTTGGATTAAACACTGTATCTTAAAATTTGTAGAGTTTGGTTTGGTTTTTTTTAAGTTTAGGTGCTTGTGTTGTTTTTACAAACAAGGCATCTAGACCATGATTACTGATTTACTACTGATATATTTATTACTACAGTGTTTCTAGTTGATCTTATTTCAGCATAATTCTATTCTAGAACTTAGGTTGATTTCTTTTTATAAATTATTTTTTTAAAAGAATGCTTTAAAAAGCTAATTTTGGAGAAATTAGGTCAGGTCAGAAAACAATTGAAAAATGTCAGTTGATCTTAATAGAAGAACCGTTTGTAGTGATTTGGAGAGAGAGGAAATCAGAATATCTTACTAATGAAAATAATTTACTGAGTTTTTCTTTGTCCATGGGACTTTAGATGAATCAAGAGATTCTGTACCAAAAAAACTCCACCTCAATCTTGTTTCCCTCTGTCTTTCTAAATAAGTGTAACTTACCAAGTGTAACTTTAGCATTAGGTTCCCTGTTGTTATTCCAAGAATGTAATTTCTAAGGCGCCAATCACTCTCTTTAGAGTGCCCTCAATCAGGGCGCATCTGATTTCTTTATAATTATGTTATCATTTAGATTAATTGGTATTTTGTGGTTTCAGTTAATTAGAAAATTACAAGTCGAACACAGTATTCATAATAAAAATACAAACTAGATGGAAAGTAAAAGTAGCTGGAGAACAGTGGGTGGTTAGGAGCCTGTCTCTGCTTTTGAATTCTGAAAATTGCTGTTTACCATTGTCACAAAGTAGAATTATCTTTAAAGACAATAATACAGCTAACAACATATTGCCTTTTGGAGGATGGATGCTGTTCATCTAGACAATTATGGAAATTTTTTTTATACTTGATTTTCCAGTGTGCAGAAATTCTAACTCTATCAGGGAAGCAGCTGCTTTGAAATTCAATATCTATTCTTGCCATAGTGTTTTTCTTGGAAAAAATATTAAGCCTTCCCTAATGTTTTTTGATGCCATTACTATTTTTGTTGCTTCTTTTTTGTGGTCAGCTTTGTACGCTTTGAGGTGACTTGCAGTTCAAAAAGTACTGAGCACCTTTTCAGTCTGCAAGTTGTTTAATAGAGTCAGAGGTGTGTTACAGAGTTAGACCTGGTGAGTCACATAGTAAAGGATCAAAGACTTTAACTGCTTGTTTCCATTCCTTAAGCATTGGTGCTAATTTCTCCTTTATAAAAGGAAATAGCAGATATTAAAAATTCTAATGGCATAAATGTTAGTTGGGCTTTTTGGAATGTCTCTGCTTCAAATATAAGTGGGGGGCAAGGTGTCTGTTCTACAGGTCAGAAGTGTTTTGTGTATCAAATGATCATAATTCAATAAATAGAATAATACAAGATGACTGTGGAAGCTTGTGTGAAATTTTCCATTTTCTTCGCATTTGTTCATCCTCTTTCAAAATGCCTTCTGCTTTCTTTCATGAAGAGTCACTGTATTGTCTGAGAGAAGAGAGCATCAGTCAGATCTTCTTCAGTCTCTGAGTTGTCTACCACCTTCTTTTTTGTATACATTTAAGCATATGAGCAATCCTGTGCTATTGTGTATCTGTTACTCAATCCACTTCTCATGCCAAACAGCTGACTGTGACACTTGGCATCAAATGCTTGGAAAAGAAGTCCAGCTCACATATAACTTTCCAGTGCTGAGAAAATAAACAAAACCAAAAGTTTCATAATATTGCCAAAATGAAAAAGATTACACTGGACATCAGGGAAAGGTATTTGACAAATTTCCATACTGGGTTATAACTTCCTTTTAAATACATGGATTGGCTCTGTTTGGTAGCTTTTCTGTTGTGAGATATAAGCTAAAAATATAAACCGACATACTTTTATGATTTTTGGGGAAAAAGTGACATGATTTTCCATTGGTCCTGAACATCCAGCCTTATGAAATGCAAAGGACCAATGTCTCTGTTACTGTTTTCTGAAGGTTTGGTATGTTTCTCCTGTAATCGTGTGGATATTTTCTTGTTCTGTGAAGCTTTTAAAAATAATTTGCGAAATCGAAATCCCGTATTTTTCCAGCAAATTTTGTATGGCTTCACAAGAGAGATTGTGGCAGGAGTGTGCTACCGCAACATCACTGAACTTCACTCATTTTATGCATACAGTAGTTTCTTCCTGTGGAAGATGTATTGATGCTTACCATTATGAATATGAAATTATTAATTGTGGATTTTGAAACTCCAGGAGTTTTTTGAGCATGCAATTTATCTCATGACAAAATTCCTCCTAATAGACTTGTGTTGAGTTCTCAGAATGACAAAACCAGCAGGATGGCCAGACAGACTGTCCATGGGAAAAATAACTGTTTTAGTCTCTGTTGGAATATAATATTTCTCCTGGGTTTTTATCCAAACTGATACTGAAGATGCTCTGGAGCTATTAAGGGCTTGATGCTGCAAGCCAGTGACTGTAAGGGGGCTTTAGGTCTGTGAAAAACATAAGCTGCATGTTTTTGTTGTTTTTCTTAATTAGATGTTTGAGAGATACCTTCAATTTAGGTACCTTTAAGGTTAATATTCTGCAGCTCAGCTTTCCCAAGTAAAGTAGGTACCAGCTCTTATGTTAGCATTGAGTCCACATGCTCGTGTCCCAGCCGTGTGATCCTCCGGAGGAAGTGACAACAGCCATTTCTCCTGCGGGGAGCTCGATTGTTGTCTCTGCTATGAAAGGTTTTTGATGGAAGAAGGTGTGTAAAGTTTAGGAATAGATCTTACCTTAAGAAAGACACATTTTTGGGAGAGGGAGAAGGAATAGTCACAGGGAAGAGTTCAGACAAAGGGACTAAAGCACGGGTTTTCATGTCTGAATGGGCATTACACCTGTTTTTATAAAATTAATGGATGTGGGTTGGAAATTTCACAGCTTCAAAACTTCAGTCAAAGAGGAAAACAGAAAAATGAAGGTTTTTAAAGCAATATTAACAATTACTTGGTATGCGGAATTTAGTTTACTCTCACAGTTCTACTTTAAAAGTTACATCTTTGAATTTTTGAGTAGCCATTGAAAGACTCACTGTGCTTATGACAGAGATCAGCAGGTGGTGCTGTTTCACGAGAACTTCCAAATAGTTTTTTCACTGTGCAAGCTGATGTCCAGTTAATGGAAGATGCTCGACGTTGTTAAGTTCTGCCATGAAGTCTCTGAAACTGGGCAGGAGAAGTTTTCACTTTCATTGATCTGAGCAAGTGTTTGAGGCTGGGCTTCTCTGTGTGAACAGGCACTTGTGCTTCCTGCAGCACCCTTTATTCAAGTGCTATTTATTAACCACTTCCCCCAACACACACACAGGCAAGAGATATTGAAAATTCCCTATATTTTAATCAAGAGCTGGATTAAGTTAACGCAGCATTATGTTTGACTGAACTAGTTGAGTGCTTGCATTGAATTTTTTGGGAAAGTCCCTGAGAGATCTGCTTGGTTCCTCCACTCACTGAAGTTAAAGCAGCCATTTACCGAGGGCTTTCTTTCTGCTTTATGGGACCGCTTCTTTTACATTATTAATCAAGTAATTGAAAGAAAAATCTGAGCTAGACTAAATAATACACGTTTAATAGTGTAGTTAACCATGGGAATAAAGCCCAAGGAGCATATAAAAATTCAGCATTGGGCATAGTTAAATACGGTTGTGAAGCTTGATAATAACAATTACTTTTGAGATGTTCAAGCTTTTCCACACCACTAAATGAAGAGAGCATGTGGTTCATACTCATTTCTCCACACTTCTCCTTGAAATAGCTGACAAAAACCTAGAGGTTGCAGTTTTACTGTCACATCATGCTCCCTTTTCCAGATGCTGAAAACCCATAATGGGCTCAGCTGTTTTGAGCTGGTTCAAAAAGGTGGCAAGGAGGATCTTAGCCTCTCTTTCTTAGAGTCCTGGTCAGAGACTAGGCTCACATGGACTGGGAACATTTTAAAATTAACATTTCATTTTGTTCACATGGATAACATTTTGTGGCTCATCATTATCTTAATAAGAATCACTTACCTGTTCTTTTTTTTTTTTTTTGAGAATAGAGTTGCATGGAACAAGTCTCAGGGGAAGTGTAAGATTATGTTTTTGAACCATTAATTTCTTCTGATTATCATACTGTTTTCCTCATGCTAATTGCTAAACCCTATGGGATATCACTAACATGAGATACAGCCAAGAACAGACAACAAATTCAGAAGACAGCAGAGGTGGTGATTTTAAACCCTACTCACAAGCTTATATAAGCATAGCACCAAGAAATGGAAAAGACCAGCTCAGAATTTTCCCCACAATACACTGTGAATGGGGTTTCATCTCTTCTGTTTTATTGCTTTAAGATGATATAGGGAGTTTTCACATGCTTCCTCAAAGAGACTGTTCCATAAACTTGTGCCATTTATTGGAGAGGCTTTGCTGGCATTACACTGTAATTTCCTCATTACTGAGATATAATTATGAGTAATGTAATTATGCACACTGTAAGGGATTTTGTTTCTCTCTGTGGTATTTACACTTCCTTTTAGAGTCATGACCATGTTCCTTTGCAACTTTTTTAATTAATACATGTATTTCTAGTGTATTCTTTAACTGTTCCGATGTTCTTTAATCATACATTTTTCCTTTTATGAAAAAAAAACATTACTTATAGCAACATGTGACTTGTTTTGAAGAAAACCTTGGCCAAAACCTTGCCATCAAAGAGATTTTTTAAAGGCAAAACAAAGAAAACCTACTCTGAAAATACTTGTTTCCCTCCAAATCATCCAGTTTTTGTTAATGTCAAAGAAAAGGAAATCTCCTGGTTGCTGAAAGTTTATCTATAAATTGATTTCTTGGAAATATTCAGAGATTTTGTATATGCAGAGGGACTGTCATTCACATTCAGGGTAGTCATGCTCTGCAGTAAAACTTGGTGCTACCTCTCTTCTCTGAGGACACGAATAGTGTTAGATCCCTGACTTGGATGCTGTGCATCTCTCTTTTTTCCCCATGCTCCTGCCTCTGTCTGCATTAGTATATGTGTTTGATTATATTATGACTTTTAAAGTTCTTTTTACTTTACTAGTAAGAAAACTGCTCCTTTCTTGTGTGGAGGTCATTGTGTGATTATCCATCAAAAAAACAATTGATGAGACAAAATTTTCCCAGTGACTTGGAGTGTTCCAAGTAGAGGATATTAGTGCAGAGAACTGCATCACATGATATGATGCAAGAAAGGGTATTCCTCCAGGATCTGATCATCAGGGAAGGGAAGTCTGTGTCTGTTGCCAAAAAGCTGTCATACTTGCCTTAATTATGATTAACAATGTACACACATAGCTGAGAAGTCTTGTTTTTTTCCTCATTGTCTTTTGTAGAATGTCCATGTCATTGCTAAATATTATTTCACTGACATGTGCTGTGGTAGATTCTATGATCTAGTTTCTGATGCATCAACCACCTATGCAGGAAAATTATTTGTGATGCCAGTTTCAAATTGTCTTTCTCAGCAGATTCCTGGATTAAGTATCACCAAACTGCATGTATTTGTATAACCCCAGGCACATGAATAGTTTAATTTTGCCCTAGTGAAAATTGCTTTGACCAGTTAAGAATAATGCTGCTGCTGTTTGTGATCAAGGTATTTACCAGCATGTTTAGCTACTGGCTCTGAAGCCAATCAGAGTAGTTCATAACCTGTATTGATGAACTATTCATACTTACAATGAATCTGTGAAGTCTCTGAAGGGCTTTTTCTCCATCTTATTTATTGTAAGAGGACTATCAGTATGGCATTATACATTATTTTTTAAAGGGAAAATATAATCAGATCCATACATTATTTGTTTACAAGGGTTTACCAGGACCATGAGTATTTTAGATCATTATCATATCAAAAATGACTGTGGGTACAAGTCACTTTATATTCAAAAGTGATTGTATTTTCTAGGAGAAGCTAATATAAATAAACCAAGCAGAAATCAGTATAAATAAATATCTAGGAGAAATTATGTCTTAAGCGATAAACCATGAGAATTTAAACCCATGCTATTTTGGACATATATATGCACACATAAATGCTGCCCAGACATTTCTAAATATATCTTATCTCCACTTTCTCTGTCCCTTCATCTTATTGTGTAGAGAATAGAGTTATTGGTCATAGTCCTCCAAAGTCAACAGTGGAGAACTCTGTCTATTTCTTGTTAATTAGACACTTAATCGCTAATTGGCAACAGTTAAGACAATCAATGAGTGTATGTAGCATTCACTTAGGGGGAATTGCAAATGCAATTGATCTAATCAGGGGATTGTACACCATAAGCATTTACTTATTCACAGCTGAGTGGCTCTGATATCAAAGGACAACCAGTTCAGGTATTCACAGATATGAGTAAAGCACAAAAGAGCATGTCTACCATTTGAGCATCTTGCTGGTTTATAGAGGGATAATGTGTATATGGATGCATGTGGATTTCTAGTGTACATTCTCAGTGGATATGGTTTGTTAGAGCACACTTAGTGTATGAGTAAAGTGAAAGCTAAGGCCCTAGGAAACTGCTAACTAATTATTCTATTTGCAGGGGAGTGAGTGGGGAGGGGAAGTTTCATTGCGACTAAGGGAGAGGATACAGTAACAATGTAAGGCATTTGAGAAAAGGAAGAGAAATTTTGCACATCTAGTCAGTAATTCTGACTATATTTCTGTATTTTGCGCAGTGATTTGGCAGCCAGTCTTACAAACTGCTTATCTGGATTACCTGGCATCTAGCATAGCCTTTATATGGGGAAAGCTGCCCCGTTATGGACTACTTCCACATACATATTTTGGATCAATAGTAAAACAGAATGCAATGGCATCTTGGCAGTGAGATACAATTGTAGAAAGGTGTGTTGCAGGTATTCTTGCCACTTGTATTGCTGAACAAGTGAGCTGATTTGACCCAGACATTGCTTTCCCTGTTGGTGTGCTACAGGCTTTTCACAGCTAAGTGATAATTCTGAGGCATTTTGCCCACTGAAGAGATGAACTGACTTATAGTTTCTCAAGAATCAGCACTGGGGTCATGTCCATAAAAGTGCTGATTCTGCATAATGTACCTGAAGTTGCAGGGTGGATACAGACCTGGTAGAGTGAAGCTGTTAAGGCCTGCAGCCTCACTAGGAAAACCAGTCCCTTTTGGGCTGGTAACATCTGCACCATAATGTGGGCCAGCCAAACACAGCTTCTCTTCCCTGGGCCACAAACCCACCCTTCTTCTCACTGTAATCCGGGATGGAAAACCACAAAGTTTCTGATAATAGCATGTAACCTCTGAGCTGGGAGTTGATTGTGCCTCATAGTAGTTTCCTAGGTGCTCTGGAGAGATTGGTTTGAGATGAATTAGCAGGTTAGAGGGAGGGTGCTTCTACCTGAGGACAGGCTGCTGTAGTGCAACCTAGAGAGTTACACATAGTCACAGAATGTCAGGGATTGGAAAGGACCTCAAGATCATCCAGTCCAATCCCCCTGCCAGAGCAGGAACTCCTGACCAGGCCACACAGAAAGGCGTCAAGGTGAAGTTTGAAAGTCTCCAGAGGAGGAGACTCCACACACTTCGGAACAGCCTGTGCCACTCTTCTCTCACCCTCACTGTGAAAAAGTTTTTTTTTATGTTTCTGTGGAACCTCCTGTATTTCAGCTCGCACCCATTGCCCTGTATCCTGTCATTGGAGGTCACTGAGAAGGGTCTGGCTCCATCCTCCTGTTGAATCTGTGTGAATCTGTGGCAGTGAAGTTCTGTTCCATGTGAATAGGTTCTTGCTGAGTTAGATGTTGCCTTTGCCAGTGGGCTACATCTGCATCTTTTACCACTAATACTTCATCAAAAAGCTGCAGGCCAGTAGCTGAGCAGAAATTAACCTCCTCAGACAGATTTGTAGAAAAATGTTTGTGAAAGCTCTCTCAGCACTTCTGTTGGTGGGCTTTGCAAGCTAAATGGAAATGCTAAGCAATGTGTTAAAATTTCATATATAATCACGTGTATTTTTAGAAATGTTCACATGACTTTAAAAAACATCTCCAAGGAACTAGATTATATTAATTGAAGAGTTAATGGTAAGGTTTGCTAAGTAGTGCTAGTTTGGTTAATACCTGTAGAAACTAGAATGTCTTACTGCAGATGAAACATGCATTGCATAGCACTGTAAAAATGTTATTAAATCCCCCAGGGATGGTCTTGATGTGCCATGTGTGTACTAGCAATAAAACTGATAGGAAATTTATTGGTGTGATTCAGATGAGGCCAGATTAGATGCATAAGTCCCTTGATTTCAGCAGGAAAAGAGAATATACCTGAGGAGGTGGGTGGGGAGAAAACCAGCTGTGCAATGCGGCTGAGATTTCACTTCAGTCTGAAACAGCTGCATAGACATGATTAGAAGGCATAGAGGTAATCTTTAAAGATAAGTATATTTTAACTCTTTTTAATCTTAAAGTCAAAGGGAAATTTAACTTGTGAAGTGGATGCTTAGAGTAAAGAGGGAAATAATAATGGAGAGGCTTGAGTAATATTTGCTCTAAGTAAAAATTTATTTGGTGAGTTTAGCCACTTTTCCCTTTCAAGTTTCTTTCTTGAGATATATTTTCAACTTTAGAATTACAAATTTGTTTTAAAGTTGGGTATAAATTTGGATCAATTGAGAGTTCTTTGCTCTTCTTATGATGACTGTGATCTGCACCCATTGAATTTAACTGCCATATCATTGGAGTTGTCATAGCAGTATGTTAGTGGTAAGATAGATACATGCACAGATGTCTGCAAAATTGGTTCTTTGGAGATGGTAGTTCAGCTGCAGGCAACTCCTGGCACATGATGGTGTTTTACTAATTGGAGCTGTCCAAATGACTGCAGCAGTCAATGTCCTTTGATACAAATCTAGATTTCTCAGCTGTGAACATTTATGCTAGCTTTCCAACCATCAAGCTTGCTTTTAGAACTAGAGCTACAAAACTCATATATTTAGTGTATTTAGAATTCAAGTGGAAGAAGCAAAAAAGCAAAAGCAAATTTTGCTTTTCACTTTCCATGGACTCAGTTGCTTGTGCCAAGAGAGCAACATCACCTGGTGTAGATAAATTTTGATGTATATGTGTGGCTGTACTCAAATCTGTCACTACAGTCCCTTCCCTTTCTATTATCACCCTCCTGAAAATATTCCTAACCTGCATGATTAATTTAGGCTTTGGAACTTAATTTGTACCACCATTAGCATTAAAAATAACTTAAATTATTAAAAGTCCTGATGGTTTGCAGTGCACTTTCTGCCCTTGGACTTGGGAAACTCATATTGTGATTTAGAATGAGCCTCTGAATGACAACAGGCATGAGTAATTTATTGTGCTCAGCGACAGGGTGATGTTTGTTTTTATATCACTAAGTGTGATTTCAAATTTTTTTTGCCATAGCAACTCAAAGCAAAGTAAATCGGAATTATTTTTTTCCTAGAATTTACTTTACCCACAATACTTTTGAACTCAGTTCTGAGCTTCTACAGTTCAATAGTTCTATAGCTCTGCAAACCTGCATGGTTTTTCTTACGTGACCAATACTCTATTTTTTTCATTAAGAATCACTGGAGTAGATGAGTGAGCTCCAAGACCTTTAATTGCAAATAATTTCAACAGTGCTTCTTAAGTAACCTTATGCACTTCTTTCAGTTAGGAAGTAACCTGCAGCTACCATTTTTATTCAGGTTGGCTTTCCTGGAACAAGACTGCTTGTGGCCATATCATTGGCATTTGTCCCCATGTCCCTGATCCAGAGCATTTTTTTAAGCTAATCTTTAGAGAAACCCATGCTACATTTAACTTTGGTATCTCTCCTGTGGGCCTCAAATCTAACCAGACATGGCTGATCTGAATATTTCCTGCATGTTAAACAGACCATTGTGAGCCTTTTCCTCCAGGCTAGATTGTTATAAATGCTGTTTATGATCCTGCTATGACAACTGTGAAGGACATGGCAAAGAATTTATCACAGGATTATTCATCCACCATCAGAATACCTAATAAGATTCTAAATGACCCAAGATGATAATAAGATCTAGCTTGTAGCAATAAGGTATTAATAAACTGCTTTTTTCAATAAGGAATTGTCCTGGCATCATTACCCTGACATATTTGTTTTCCTTATATTTAGCAGGCAAGGTGCTTTATACAGCAAATTTATAAAAACCCGTGATGTATGAAAAATACACCACATATGAAGAGGAACCCATAGGTTGTAAACTCAAGAGCATTCTGTTTGCCTATGCCATAAGAGGACTAGACTTTTAAGTCATGGATTCTAATTTTTCCGTGCTGTTTCTCTGTGCATTTAAAAATTATATACAGAATAATACATACCCTAGTGTTGAATACAAGGCCATAATTCAAATGAAGGGATTTTGTCAAAATCATAAACCCAGAAAGTGCAGCTCAAGTGATTAATGACTGGCACTGGAGCCCTGAAGTCATACTGAGCTGAAATTACACCTGCAATCCTCACTTGCAATATCTCAAACTAAAACCATTAGCTTCCAGAGAAAAGGAGCTTCTATAATCGCATAAAAAGCTGCTTTCTGTGGCTGTGGCAATGACAGGAAAAAATACTAAAATGTGAAACTGGTCTGATTAGACAAATAGTCCAGGTTCTTCCTGAAAATCAGGGACCAGGAGAAGAAGCATCTGCCCACTTTAAGTAAGGAACAGGTTCAAGATTATCTAATGGACATGTAGGTGCAGAAGTCCATGGAACAGGACAAGATACCTCCAGGGATGCTTAGGGAACTGGCAGATGGAGTTTTTCATCATATCTCAATGATCATGGCAATCTGGTGAAGTCCCAGCTGACTACAAAAAGGGATACACAATGGCCATTTCCAGAAAGGAGAGAAAGGAAGACCTGAAGAACTACAGGCTGATCAGTCTCATCTTTGACTAGTGGGTTCCTGGAGTAGATCCACCTGAAGGATCTGCAAGGGCACATGGGCAATGGGGAAGTGATTGGTGACAACCAGCATGGCTTAATCAAGGGCAAATCACGCTTGAAAAACTTGGAGTTAGTGTGCCAGTGGAGAAGGGAAACCAGCTGATGTCTACATGGACTTGTGCAAAGCCTTCAACACTGTCTTGCATGACATTCTGGTCTTAAAATCTGAAGGGCACAGTTTCACTGGATGGACCGCTTGGTTCAACATGCCAAGTGCAAGGGCCTGCACCTGGGACAGAGCAACCCCAAGCACAAATACAGGCTGGATGGAGAATGGATTGAGAAGGACATGAAGATGTTAGTGAAAAAAAATTACAATGAGTCAGCAACATGCACTTGCAGCCCAAAAGGCCAACTGTATCCTGGGCTGCATTAAAAGCAGCGTAACGAGCAAGTCAAGGGAGGTGCTTCCCCCTTCTACTCTGCTCTTGTGCAACTCCACCTGGAGTACTGCATCCAGCTCTGGATCCCTCAGTACAGGAAGTTGGAGGAGGTCCAGAGGAGACCTACAAAAGTGATCAAAGGGCTGAAGCACCTCTGCTTTGAAGACAGGCTGAGAGAGTTGGAGCTGTTCAGGCTGGATGGGGCTTTGAGTTATCTGGTCTAGCTGGAGGTGTTCCTGCCCATGGCAGTGGAACCACGTGACCTTTGAGGTCCCTTCTGACCCTTTTATGATGTTAAGTTGATGCTATGTGTAGCTGACTCTCTGTTCTGTGGTCACCTGGAAGTGCTCTGCTAGGGAGCTTGCAGCTTCAGTGGCCCCCACTGGCTCACAGTGAGAAGAAAAAGTGCTTAAATGTGAAGCTTATGCAGAAGTGAGAGTTCTCAGGTACAGAAAGAATAGATATGCAAATCTGCTACTTAATCTGTGAACCCTGGTAATAAATAGAAAATTTACCTCTTCCAAATGCAGAGCTAATGCACCTTGTTTAAATACAAGTTTGATCTGGCTGTACGGAATCTTTTACCAGTTGTTTCCCATCCTGCACTTGTAGAAAGGAAAAGTATGAAACGGGTGAATTGTCTCAGAGATCAGAGCCATGCCCTTCAGGCAGAACCAGGAGGCTGTGGGTTGTGAGAGGTTAGAACCCAGTTAGAAATGTTTGAAATGGAGGCAGAGCACTCTAAATGTGGGAGAGACAGGTCAAAAGAGAAGGTTCACCTACAGTGTCTTGTGCATTAAACTGTGATTGATACTCTGAAGATTTGGCAGGACTGGAATATATCCCAGTTCTGTACTTCAGAGCAGACAAGTGCTTCAGTCCCCAGAGCCTTGTGTTGCTGGTTAAACTAGTTCTGTGCTGCTGCATCTAAAAAGAGTCTACAAGTGTCATGATTAATTTTCTCTAATTTTGTGTTTCTTGCTGTCAGCAATGGCATCACAATAGAGAAGTTTAAGAAAGGAGAAATGGCGTGTTGAGTTTCTTTCCACCTTTAAGGTCTCAAAATAAATCAAGGAGAAATATTTTATCTCTATAGTATTTCAGATCCACTGTATTGCTGCTTCTGAGTCTTTCTGCTTCCTCTGTAGTGTCGTATTTAGCACTAGTAAGTCACAAACTCATTGAGGGTAGATAGTGGATACAAATCTGACAGGAAGCTAATGAGCTCTCTGGTGATTATCAGTAAGGACTATGACTCATTAAATCTCATTTTCTGAGAAAGTCCACATAGGGAGAAGAAATCATATGGAATAAAGGCCTGAAAACCTAATTTGATCAGATTTATAGGTGTTCTACAAGAACACTACACAATAATCAATGAAAACAGAGAAACCTTTTAATGAGATCTTTTGAAATGGTTAATGTTTCAGGGAGGGAGGTCGACTTTGCTTTCATTTAAGATGCAGACAAAATTGCTGCCCTTCTCCCAAACTGAACAGGCTGATGTATGTTGTCCTTTTTTTTTTTTTTTCCCTTTTAATTTTTGAGGTATGATTGCAAGTAATGTAATAAGTAGATGCTTGTGTGTGATGTGACTTTCATTCAAAACTGTGCTTAAAAACAACCTGGCTTGTCTGATTTTGTATAGGTTGTGTTTGCCTTAATATAATGTTTTTTATTTGCGATCTGTGTCTTTGTGATGTGTTTTTCATACATTATTTACAGAGGAAATCTCTCTTCCCTCTTGCAGTGAACATTTCATTTGTTTTTTCATGGGCTTTGGCTCACCCCCTGATACAGTAGCACTACAAAAAGGTTTTGTTTTGACAGTTTTATCTTTGCGTAGAGATGTGTGGACATGTCATGCTGCATGTGGATATCACACAATAGGAGTGATATGGTGATAAGGAAAGAGTTAGTGTGGTCTTACAGAGTGCAAACCATCACTGCTTCACCACCCTCATAGCAAAGAACTTTTCCCCAATGCAGAATATAAACCTGATGGCAAGAAGTGGTGATAACAGACATAACCAAGAATCTACATTTTTTTAATTAAAAGACTTTTAGTATTTTAAGTCTCATATAGTCTTTAGTCTCATATCTTTCAGGCTACATAAGATATCTTGATTTCTTTTTTTAATCTTATTGGTATTGGACAACAATGTCCAAGTGCATCAAAGATGTTGCATGGACTTCTGGGGTAAGAGGGGTCGATATGTAATGTCATGTTAGTGAACAAAGGATTCTAGTAGTCCTGTTCTCTGATGATCTTCTGAAGGTCTCCATGAGTTAGTTTGGGAGTACTTGCGAGGCAGATTTGTGAGAAGTGTTTCAATGCTTAGATAAATCAGTTAGTTCTATGTTGTGCCTAACTCCATTTAATGCTTACATCACATTGAAACTACACCCCTTAAAGCTAATTTGCTGCCTCATTAGAAACCAGTGAAATTCTTGCAGCATCAAGTAATGTGTTTAGATTGCGTGCTGCATCTGGTAGGCACTTTATTTCTGTGTAAAATATAGAATTTTAGGGAATGTCAGGGTGACAGAAGCATAGACCAATGTCAGCCATGTGGAAGCATGATACTGGTCAAAGCTGTAGAACATGTGATAAAGGAGAAGGGGTTTTGGTACTATTTAGTACTATTAGTACTATTTAGTGCTATAAAATCTTAATCAATGTATACACTATTGATAACACATCGATTTAGATAAGCCTGAAATCCATCAGATTAACATGTCAGAAACATAGACTGTGTATTTCTTCTACCTAATCCTCACTGGTAGCTCTGGCTCTGTGCAAACTAACCACATCAGGCTACTTGATAATGACTTCAAAACTGCTTCAAACCTAAAAATGGGCTATCTTGTGCATTAATCAACATGTCTGCCTGTAATTTTTTCCACCCTGTCATTATGCCAAAGGACTGGCTTTTTGGCCAAGTGATAATAAAATTAACAAGATCCAATTTTTCAAATCAAAAGCAAGACCTCTGCTTTGAGATTCCCATTTTCTTTCTAAGAGTCTAATGAGGAGGGACAGGCAATTATTATTATTTATTTCACTAATTAGCTGGATAATCATTCATTGTAAAAGTCTTCTGTGTTGGAAATATGTTCCTTGTACACTTCGTTCATCAGTTTCCTTCTTATCAGACTGAGCCATTGCATGTCATTTATTAGTGGGGCAATAGGGGCAACTTGGGGGGGCAGGAAGAAAGAAAAAAGGGGGTAATTTTTGATCTGTGAAGATAATGCAAGAAGAAGCAACAGTCTATAAAAACATCACCTTTCAGTCTCTGAGGACATAATGCTTTATGATAACCATAAAACATTTTAGTGCAAAATAAATTGCTGTCCTATTCAAATCCTTAAATGTACTGCAGTGGATGTCACTGAAGACATACAGCTATTTTTTCCAATACTGAGATATATTTTATCATAATTTGTAGCATAGGTGACAACCTTGCACACATGATTGCCTTTTCTTGCTTAGTTAGCTTGCCAAGGTCAGAGTCCTTTGGCCTTTTATGGATGTAAAACTATTGGGAAATAAACAGTATAACCAAGCAGTGTAATAAGGAAACTTTTCTCCTTGACTTCTTAGTCTTATACCCTTAAAGATTTCATAGTGTTCTGAGTATGTACTTACTGAAAATTACTTCTTTATAAATGCTCAAAAGAATTCTTCTCACTGGAAAAAAAACTGATTTTTTTAATTTTCTTTTCCTTTCTCTTCCCAGCTAATTTTAGCTTCATTTTGCTTTTTCTTTTTCTACTTAACTAACAGCATATATGGGTTTTGGAGGTGCTGCAAGAAGAATAATGAATTGTGGTGAGTGGACAACAAGTGCAGCTGGAATTGAGGAGCAGAGAAATGAGAGATAAGCACTTCTGTTTCCTCACAGCTGAACTCTTCTGATGTCATTACATATTGTGCCACTGCTAAGATTCTTGAAACAGGTATTCTCAAGTAGTTTCTGGAACTTCAGAAAAACATTTTGTGTCAAAGAAGTGGAGAAGAGGCTTTGTTCTGAAATATTTTTGTGTTTCTTTCATTGCTCATTATACCAAAGTTGGACAGAGTCAGAAAGAGCATAGGAAAAATGCTAATAGTGCTGACTTGTGTGGAGATGCATCCCTACTCCATAAAAGTATTTGCCTGTTTTGTTTAAATTTTGTATTAAATATGATAGACCATTTAATGGTAATGAAAAAAACAAAACCTGTAGATAAAATCTGCACTGAAACAGTAATGTGGTAAGACTTGGTTGGTGACATTTCTATATAAGTGTGAAGGGAAATAAGTTTAGAATGTCTTAGATTTTCGCCATTGAATTTTTGCTCTTAATTTTTAAAATGGAAAATTGGTCACAATAAAACTTAACCATCTCTCTTGAGTGGTTGGGATGAAACTATGGCTCAAAGGAAACCAATGTAAGTAAAAATTCACCCATGAACATTCATTTGTAAATTCATTTGTATACTCATTTAAAAGTAAAAATTTTCATGTAAAAATATTTTCCACCTCTGGTGTGATTAGTGAACAAAGGTTACTAGTATTTTTCCAAATATCCTTAA
This sequence comes from Turnix velox, assembly GCA_013400935.1. Classification (NCBI taxonomy): domain Eukaryota; kingdom Metazoa; phylum Chordata; class Aves; order Charadriiformes; family Turnicidae; genus Turnix; species Turnix velox. The sequence goes on from VZTY01005576.1 coordinate 191,453, forward strand.
AGATTCAAGTAAAATTGCCTGGTAGCTTGCTCTGATTCGACTTTTCCCCAGATAAAGAGTCTGATTTGAAATTTCCAGAATTTGAATTAGAAGAACAACATTTGGGTTTGCAGATTTGTGCATGAGCCAGTTCCTGTGGTACTCTAGGCAAGATACGAATTCCCCTTCTTGAATTGTTCCTTCTAATCATGATAATCACTTTGAACTGGTTTATAAAAGCTTTTTAATTGTTTATCATCTTACAAATATGGTAAAGGTTGTGCATTTGAAATAAGTGGTGTCAGGCTCTAACTGATGGTTATGAGGGTTATGAGCAACCTGTTAGCCTTATACTCCAGCATCTATAATGTATATCCCTTATTAACCTACTTAAAATTTGCAATTAATATAACATGACTTTCTTGACATGTACATAACATGATTAGCAACCCATACCCTTTAAGAAAAAAGTTGCCCAGGGAGTTGGGGATCTTGGCTTTTATGGTCTTTTCTAATGTTTTCCCAGTTGTTGCTCGTTGGCAGTTTATTTTACAAATAATGAAAGAAGCAATCGTAGTGTTTGGCTTCTGGATTCAACAGACACATATATTTTAATCTAAATGGCAATATTTAGCAACAAAATGTCTTCATTTTAACTTCATTGATTTTCTTAATCCGCAGGAACTATAATTTAAAAATAATGAATGCAACAGGGTGAATATATGGCTTCCACTAATTACAAATACTGCTTATTTCCAACACTTTTTAATTATTCGAATATACCTCTCAATACATTTGACTGAAGTGTAAAAATCATTCAAACCTCACATCATTTACGATTACCAGCATATATGTAACTTTTCCATCTGAATTACTGAGCTTCAGAGTAACATTTCATTTTGACTTGCTGGTTTTCTCGCATGATAGAAAACACTGCAATGGGTGACAAAAATTTTTTGAAAGACGCAGGTTTCATAGAACAGTGAAAGTCACAGAAAGCTGGTTGTGATGTTTCAAGTTCAGTACGGTCATAGTGTGAAAGAGCTGACTTGAACCCAGAGAACTTCAGTGTGGTGCTTGGAAATATGTCCTTCTTGCAAACTTCTGTTACCACAGAATCCTTCCCCTGAGAAGAAGGGCTCCATGGGCTGTGAGTATTTCTTCTTCTTCCAGACCTCTAGTTCCTCCAGAACTTCTTCCTCCAGAACTTTAGTTCCTCCCACTTTAGTGCCTTCTCTTCCCATCGCATATGCAGCAGGGTTTGAACTTATATTCAAACCAGGTCCTTGCATTCTGTAGATTTTCATTGGTTTGTAGATCTTGGTGTAAAATCTTGTCTCTTCATAGCACATAGTCTTAACGACCAGTAGAAAATAATGCTATGTTGCCTCCTTGTTTTTAACACAGTCATCTACACCATATATTGGCATGGATTGGTGACAGAAAGTCTGTACCTGCTTGTAACATTATGCTCAGAGATGTTGGCTACAGAAAAAGCAGGCAGCAGAAAGCATGTAGTCTTTCCCATGTTTTCCTGACTTTACTCAAAACTTAATAAGTAGCGGCATATGACTCCAAACTTAGGGTTTTTTCTAGTGATAGGACTCCATGACACAGTGTACGTTTAGAGTAGGATTTCTGTAGCCCACGACTCCACTTGCCCTGCCTTAAGATGACCTGAAACATGAAGCATGTAGACTAAGAACAAGAAAAACAGCTTAATGTGTTAGATTTTCATTTTTTATGCAATTTGCATGCACTTGTTCATGGTCAAATAGACCTGGACCATCGTGAAGAATTAGTTCAGGCATTATGAGGACAAGGCTGAAGGAGTTGGGGTTGTTGAGCCTGGAGAAGAGAAGGCTCATAGTAGCTTATCAGCAACTGAAGAGGGCTACAGACAGGCTGGGGTCAGACTTTTAAATAGGGTCCGGAATGGCAGGACTAGGAGTAACAGATGCAAATTGGAAGAGGGGAGAATTAGGCTGGAATAAGAAAGAAGTTCTTTCTTGTGAGGGTGGTGAGACATTAAAAGTGGTTGCCCAGAGAGGTTGTAGATGCCCCCTCAGTCCCTGTAGGTGTTTAAGGCCAGGCTGGATGAGGCATTGGTTAAGTGGGAGGTGTCCCTGCCCTTGGCAGGGGGGTTCAAACTAGGTGATCTTGATCTTGCAACCCAAACCATTATGTCATTCCATGATTACAAGTATTAGAATGTGTTGGATTATCATTTGTGCAAATAAGTCCTTGAAGCTTAGGATGAAAAAAATTCAATAAAAATTATTGTTATCAATTCTGGTCAGCAGCTGGGTTTTACAGCATGGGTATGGACTATCTGTTCTTAGACTGTGATCCTACAGTAGAAAGGAAAATACCATACTGGTATGGCATTTATTGTTTTTTCAAGAAACAAAAATTAATTAACTTCTTAAGAGGCTCAGGGCAACCTGATTGATACTCACTCTGGCAGGGCAGCATGAATCTGCAGTGTACATGGCCTCATGGTTTTGCCTGCCACAGCTGGAGGGAGTGAGAGAAAGCAAGCCTTGGGCCCAAGTCTCTGAGTTCACAACTTGGGAAGCCATGTATGTTTTTTCTTTGCTGCTGTGCCATTGGAGTAAATCTTGTCACAGAGCCACAGAATGTCAGGGACCTCAAGAGACCATCTAGTCTAATCTCCCTGCTGTAGCAGGAACATCCAGATCAGGTCTCACAGGGAAGTGTCCAGGTGTAATCTGAATGTCTCCAGAGAAGGAGACCCCACACCCTCTATGGGCAGCCTGTGTCACTGTTCTGTCACCCACACCATGAAGAAGTTTTTTCTCATATTTCTGTGTAACCTCCTGTGTTCCAGCTTGCACCCATTGCCCCTTTGCCTTACCATTGGATGTCACAAAGAAGAACCTGGCTCCATCCTCCTGACACTCACCCTTTACCTATTTATAAACATTAGTGAGGTCACCCCTCAGTCTCCTCCAAGCTAAAGAGACCCAGCTCCCTCAGCCTTTCCTCAGAAGGAAGATACTCCAATTTCTTCATCATCTCTGTGCTGGACTCTCTCCAGCAGTTCTCTGTCCTTATACTGAGGACCCCACAACTGGACAGAATACTCCAGAAGTGGTCTCACCAGGGCACAGTAGTGCCCTCTCCACCACTCACTCGCCTTCTAATGCACCCCAGGATGCCATTAGCCTTCTTGGCCAGAAGGGCACATTGCTGGCTCATAGTCACCCTGCTGTCCACCAGGACCCCCAGGTTCCTTTCCCTTGCACTGCTCTCTAACAGGTTTTTCAGTGTGGAAAAGTATAATGAGAGCTGAGAAAGAGTAATTACTTTGTGAGCTTGTTTCAAGAGCTATACCTTATAACTAACTGGTCTCAAATGTTGAATTCCTTCATTGACTCGAAGTTAGTTTTAATTTCTTTTCTTAAAGGTGCTGTGCACTCTTCCTTCTTTTGCCTCTGCACACAGACTCTGACTTTTCTCTCTTCTACTGCTACACCAGCTCTTTTTGCTTTGACATGCGTGATAGTTCTTTGGTTATCTTACATGCCAGATCACTGGTTTTCCAACATTGAAGGCCCTCCAGTGTAGGAACTCTGTGTTGCAAGGGCACTGAGATTAACCTTTCACTCCAAGAAAAGTATATGGTTATGACTGAGCTTCTTAATTCCCTGTTAGCTGGTATTTTTTTCCAGAACGACTTCTTCCTGTAGTTGGAAGTCCATTATCCATCTTTGTGCAAGTGGCAGCCGTTGCCGGCAGTAGTCAGTAGGGGGCTGAGTGACCGCAATGGATCAAGTACTAAACTCTCTTTAAAGGTATTGTGAAAAATTTGTGATCCGGTGTTTTAAAAGGCAAACAAACCACAAAGAAACCGGCATGTGTACATAAAGAAACACTTTACAGAGGGGAACGGCTCACTCAGAGGATGTCTGGCCGAGAGAATAAACACTAATCTTCCTTTATCTTTAGTGGGTGAAAATTTTTCATGTTGCCTTTCCCACACTCTGCTACGGGGAACTGATAGGTAAGAAGCATGGTGTGGTTCTCTTCTCTGAGAGCTCTGAAGTCGTCTAATGTGATAGGAAACATGCAAATCAATACGTAGCCATACTTTAAAAGGTTCAGCCTGTGTGCAAAGAGCACAAAGAATTTACTCAGATTATTTTATTTGGACACCTAGCAATCACTCCAGGGTATAAATGGAAACTTAGGAGTGCTGACATTGTCAGAAACTTGTGTAGGTAGAAGAGTTGCTCATTCATATGAAATGTCTTCATTTTATTACAGTTAGGGTTGCTAAAAATTACAGTCAAGTTACTGAGGTTCTTGTTTTCTGTGTCCTTGAAAAGTTGTAGGCAATTTACAGCCAAGCATGTGGTTATTTGCAGGTGAGGAAGTCTATAAATAATATATGTGTATAACTGTAAATACAGCACCTCTGCCTTTCCACCTTCTTCCAAAGAACAAAGTTTCAGGCTAAAATCCCACATGTCAAGTTTCATCTCTGCTCACATATTTCTGAGTGAATTTCTGCTCCCTACTGCCCCTCCCAACAGGATTTCACAGGGCTGCAGATAGATACCGTTGATGGTAGTGCAACCCTGTCTGCAGTAAATCCATGTCCAGAATGAATTCTGAAGTGGTGAGAGAGAGATGTAAGTGAAAGCTGGAGTGATTTAGAGTTTGAAGACACAACTGATATGAAAATAAACATTAGATCGGTTTCTTCTAAATGTCGTTTGAGTTGCATTAGAATAATGACAGTAGGTGACATTTTTCACAGTTTAATTGGTGTTTTGCAGATTTTATCAGAATTTCCGCTGATCAAAGCAAATTGGCTGTTTATTTATTTTGCAGTGATGCTAACTAATCAGTGGGAGCTTAATGTACTGTAATGAATTTTAAATATTCTAGTCATTACAAGTGTGTGATCCTAGATTCTCTCTTTCTTGTAATAGTTTAAATAATTAATTACTTGAGTAGCAGAAAAAGGTAACATTTAATGTAATAACATTTCCTTTAAAATATTTCACTGCCTGTTTTATAGTACTGTCTCAAATTAGGAAATGGTAATTCTGGCCAGTGGATCCCCTGCTCATGCACACAGCTCACTTGATCCAATACTGACTGCGTTGTTTTAGGCTCATGGTAAATACCTCAATGATTAGTTTCATAGAATCATAGAGTCACAGAATAGTTTGGGTTGGAAGGGACCTTCAAGATCATCTAGTTCCAATGCCCCCATCATGGGAAGGGACACCTCCCACTAGACCAGATTGCTCAGTGCCTCATCCAGCCTGGCCTTAAACACCTCCAGGGATTGAGGCATCCACAACCTCTCCACCCTCCAGTGTCCCACCACCCTCACAGGAAAGAACTTCATTCTTATCTCCAGCCTAGTTTATTTCAGTAGCTTGCTGAATGATTTTTTAAAAAATATTATACTTCAGTGACTTCATTTTAATTGGTTTCTTTTATGTTATTTATCCATGCAGATATGTCATACAGGTTTTTAAAATGTTAATGATGCATTTATATTAGTTTATGTCATTGTACTGTTTTCTACCCAGTATTGAATCAACCTCATGAGTATAAAAGAACAAGATGAGGTGGTTTTTTTTTTAAAGTAATATACCATCAATTTTATCACACTGTGATAAAATTCTTCAAAGATCTTCTTGTTCAGGAAAGAACTTTAGCATTAATTTAAATGTTTTAGAGTGCAGCATATGCCCTGAATTAGAATCATAGTATCTGAGGACATAATGCCAAGATGTAAAGAATTTTTCATCACTTAACACATCTGGAATCAGGCCCCAATAAACTTTGATAGATGATACTTTCTGTGTTTCCATGCTTTGCTCCAAGCTTGAGTTGGTTCAAATACATTGGTAACTGCATCTGAAATGTGAGTTTAGTGCCTGGTATTTAATGTGTTTGTATTTCTGAATGTTAGTTCAGGCAAGACAAACCAACAAACTCCCTTATTCTTCTCATTGTGGTAAGAGCTAGTCTTGTTATGGACTTAAAATAGACATATTCTGTCCCAAAATACTGATGTTTCTGAAGGGGCTTAAAGTAATTTTAGCTTTAGTACATGCATGTCTTCTAATGTAGTAGTTAAAATTTTTCCAATGTACTTTTTAGAGGGATATATAAAATGGTTCCTCGACAGATGATGTGCTGTTCATTATTTAAACTCAGGTTTGTTTTGTGCACCTACAAAGAAAGCAATGTGCATATGGGTCAGTAGAAGAAAGGCAGTCTTACTCTGTGATTCCAAGGGAGAAGGAGTGTGAGGTGCCTTGAAGAGAAAGCATGGTTTGGGTTATTGTAAAATGAGAGAATCAAAAGGAGATTTGTGCTGCCAAAAAGGTTTTCAGGTACATTATTAAGCACTCTTCAGAGCTGTGTAAATCTTGTGCCTAAATCCATAGATCAGATCAGAGGTACATGCTGTGTATAGAGAACAGAGGGAGTTTTTTAATGTCTTTATCAATTTGAGTGTCCAAATAAGAGATTTTAACCTTCTTAGGGAGCATCTAAATATGAAATTGTAGACTGATTTCAAAGTACGAAGTGTAAATACTTAAATTTCAGCTAAAGAATTCTCTTAAGACATTTTTTATCGTCTTTTTAAATTTTGGCCTCTTAGAAATATGTGGAAGCAACTCATGAATTTTGAGGAGACTTCTGCAATGATGTTTTAATAAACAGTAATGTTTTAATAAAAAAGTAAAGGAACAGCCTGGCTGTTATGTAAGTGATTCGATTTTGAACTATACTTATTAAAATTTATCTAGTGCTGTATATAAGTGTAAAATAAGACTTACATAACTTAAAATTAGGATCAAACTCGTTACTGTTGGAGTAACAGGAGAAAGCATCCAAGCTCATGCAGAATTCATACCTGCTTGTTGAGATGTTGTGAAAAGATTAAACTTAATTCCATTGCTTTAAGGTCTAACATGAGAAATAAATTTAGTCTGTCTGCAACTATTCTGGATTTGAATGAAAAAACATTAATAAATATCAAATTAACTTCCAGGCAGATCGTTTCACTTGGTCTTTGACTAGTCTAACAATCTTTAGGTGGACATGGCTGATCTTTAAATTAGCCTGGGAAAGGTAGTCAGTGCTTACATGAAGAGAGTCTTAAGTACTGACTGCAGTGATTTAAGCTGATGCTTGCTCTGATTCTGGTGACTGATTTGATTCCCTTTGTTGAACAGCCATTTAGAAATACTGAAAAGGCTTAATATGGCCATGTTCGGCATCTGAAAAATAAAGCACCTTGACTTGAGTATTCCAAAACTTGTGAATCCCTAGGTCATTCATCACTGAAAAGTTTTGGTCTTCATTTAACAAATGCAAGGTGTGCTTTGTCCTCTCTTCTGATTGAAGCCCCTGTCTGACTTTTGTTATCAACTTCTTTTACCTTTTATTTTTTACTCCAAGAATTTGTCCTATTCAGATTTCAGTAGTGATGCTTATCACATTTATGTCCAGAATACTACAGCAAAATGGATATAATATTCCCAAAAATAATACTAATAAAAAGCTTTCTTGAGGGCATTGTACAAAAAAGCTCTTTAAAAGCAACAGGAAAAACACTGGTGTAATCTGGTGTTATCTGTTTTCTATTGTTCACTGCATTTAACATGAATGAGATAGAGCCATGATTTGTGGAATGAGCCTGATTTTGTACCAAACATTTTCCATATTTATCTGTAGCTATGCTGGAATATATCTGGTCTGTTGGGGTTTGGTAGCTTGAGGAATTAATGAATATTCATTACTTTTCCCTGGGTACAAAGTAAAATAACTAGTAATTAGTATAATATTTAATACTGCTATTCAAAATAAATAAATCTTTTGTGAAAAAAAATCTAATTATTATAATGTAGAAATTTCTGCGTGTGTAACCGAAATTTTATGTGCTATTTTCAAAAAGCTTTTAAGCCCTCATTTACATGTTTCCAGATCAGTTAATTATTCCCCTTGTATGCGTAAAAGAACTCTGGATCGTACTTGCATATATTATTAATTTTGCTATCTATCTTCTAAGTTTAGCTGATTCTACTATTTTAATTTTACATTATTATTATACCAGTGATACTTGTGTTCTGATTTGAAAGTTTCTCTTCTCTGCACTTATTTTTATGCTCATTTTTAAATGAAATGGCTCATATGGTAGAGAACTTGGCTGTTATAACATAAGTTGTGTTTTTCTCATTAATCATGTCTTTTATTCCTGTAAAAGCAGAGTACCTCAGATGGGGACTTCTTCTTCTAGTGAGGTCACTAGTGTTCCCTGGTGGGCATCGGTAGGTACAAACCATCCCAGTCTTGTTGTACATCACTATTTACTGGTATGACTGGGAGTCCAGATGTGCTAGTCATAAAAATAACTTGGACCTACTGATACCATCAAACCTGACCTATCAAATTTACTATTGATTTTCTTCAAGAAGAAAATCCTAGAGGCTCAGGAGCAGGCTGTCCTTGTGTACCAAAAGATGTACTGGCATGGAAAAAGTCTGGCCTGGCTGAACTGGGTGCTTTGGCTGTTTACCAGAAGAGCTGGAGGGAGGATCCAAGGAAGTAAAAGTGTGTCAGTCTCACCTTCAGTTATGGAGCAGATAGTTAAGGAACAGAAATACAGATTATGTATCAATAAAATTCAAATGCATATCACAGGAAGAATGAAATAGTTGACTATAGATATGAAATCTTTATCCTAATGCTGAACCTCTGAAGGCATGAGTTTTTGATCTTCTTGTGAAAGATTTCACCAGCGCCATTTTATGTGTGCCAGGTCTTTCTGACATGTCATCTCTGATCTTTCTTCCTTTTCTCTCACAGCATCTTGAGACGATAGCAATTCTCTAAGCCTATGTTAGAGGTGAGTGCCTGTTAGTATCAAGAGAAATCTAGTGGAACTAAAATCACTTTCCTGATATGCTTTTAGTTGCATTAAATTTAAATTCATGTCCTATTGGAATATGGAAACTACTAGATTGTGAGTGTTTTAGGATCAAGGAAGCCATATATTTCTGACTTCTGCTTTATGCACCCAAACCTTTCACACTGGGGAATTGCCAATACTGAGTTTGTTCCACAAAAACAATTCAGGTGCTCAATAATGTAGAGAGGAAAAGCCTCTGGGAATCATTTTGCTGCTGGGCTTGACTTGCAAACCTTTTCCTTCTCCTTCCAAACAGCCACTAGTCAGATAACTGAGATGAACGATTACTGATCTGCAGATGTACCACTGGGCTAGTCACTTGTCATACAAAATGTGTCAAAATTTGCACATCAATTGCCGTAGCTACTTCAAAAATCATACTTCTCTATGAAAATTAACCACATGCCACTTAAACATCTCAGCAGTAATATTGTTGCTTCAGGCACTCTAGGTGTAATAACTGTTGGCATTTTCATTCCAAACCTGTTTTTTTTGAGAAATTTAAGAGAGCACTGTCAATTCCTGGCATTGTGAAATAACCAGAGCATGCATGAGTGAGACAGCATGCTATTAGGCTAGTCATCTGACCATTGCTCACATTCTGCTTGTACTTGTCATCCTGCTTCTCTTTTCTGCTCTGTTAACATAATTCTGCAAGGTAGTGTGTTGTGTTTTTTTTTCTCAGCTGTATACATAGAATTGCTTTAGTAATCTACTTTGGCATAAAGGCATTGCATTGCATTACGTGCCCAATTCCAAATCAAGATAGAATTTTTTCTTGTGGCTTGAAGATGCATTTTTTATTTATTTTATTTGTTTTATTGAAATTCAGTCTTCAGCAATATGATTCTTAGGCTAAACTCACTCCACTTGCCTTCCTGAAAATACCTAGATGAATCTTCATCATGTCTTTTTTTTTAAACTGAGATTTCTTTGGTGTGGCATGCAAAAATTCACTTGGAAGAAAAATCAGATGAAGCAAGGTTTTTTGTACTATTTCTTGTTCCAAGACATTAGCTGACATCAAAATCTTCATATACTCCATGTTTATATTTTATCAATGTTTCATCAGTGCTGTAAAAATACTTCTTTTTTTCATTTGCAAGATTTGAGAGGAACTATTTTGGCTACAAAGTAGCTGGAATAGTGGAGAAAGCACAAAAGATAAGTGAAATATTTGCACAGAAGAGTATTGTTGTTGTGCAACAATTAAAAGGATTACAAATCAAAGGAAGATTCTGCAGTTCTACTGTAATTAGAATTCAGGTTTCACCAAACTAATGCACTGATGGTTTTATTAGCAATACAGATTCTGTTGGAATAAGTAATTTACTTCTATATGTTGAACCTAAATCAGCCAATCAAACTGAAAAATCATCTAAATGCAGTGGTGACCTATCCTGTCACCTGATGTAAAACCTTTACTAATAGAAGTGGTGTGTTGCTGAATTTGTAATAATTGAAAGATTAACACTCAGATGCTAAAAAGGAGTTCCATCAATAATCAAAACTGCAGAATGTGGATTGAGGATGCTGGCTAGAGAAGAGATCTTTTGCCATATCCTCTGATCTGCTGTCTTTTCTTCTTTTAGTGTGGTTTTCTAAAGAAAAGACTATTTTTTGTCTGTGAACATATGTCATTCTCACCACTCTGTCAGCATATTAATCTTCCCCTGTAAATTTCAAATCTTTGGGTCAATGTACATCAAACCTGAAGCATTCTTAGAGAGGCCGAAGCCCTGTAAGCTTTTTGAAAACAGGAAGCAAACCCTAATAACACTGTCAGTAAGATCCAAACTCCAAGAACTGGGAGTAAACTACAAACATTATTAAAAAGCAGCAAATCTTCAGAGATTTGCTGGCAAACAGATTAATTTTTCACCAAGCTTTGTTGGCTCTGCTGCTTCCAAAATTCTGAATTCATCCATGGATTTTGAGCAGATAGAGGGATCAAATTTTGTTCTTTTCCTCTTTCCCTCTGCCTTCCTCAGGCTTTCTTAGTTTCTCTTTTTCTGCATAAAAGAAGCTAGGAAAACCTTGCCAGGTGTAGTCCTATTTTTCATACTTCACTCTATTGAACTGCCATGAGGATGTGATAAGAAACTGGAGGCCCCAGTGGTCAAAATGGCACAGAGATTCCTGTGAGACTAAATGACCTTTGTGGAATTCTGGTCATTTCATGGGAAATTGTCTGCTAAACAATTTTCAAAATTTGAGTCTGTACCAAGCAATTCATATGGTAAATCTTTTTATTCTTTCATCTTAATATAGTTTGCTAGTTTCACATTTAAATAATGCTTTTCCTAACCCAGTGCTTTCTGGATGCACAGCTCTTGGAATTCCCAACAAGTGGGCTTGGTTCATGGGATAGAGGACAGACCTTGGAAGAGGGTCTGAGAGATTATTGCCATGCTACTACTGATAAAATATTTCCACATTGTTAGTTTGCTATCACAGCTCTGCAATTTAGTCCTTTATGTGCTCGGTTAATGGATGCAAATTGCAAGAGGGGAGATTTAGTCTGGAAATAAGAAAGAAGTTCTCTCCTATGAGGGTGGTGAAACAGGTTGTCCAGAGAGGTTGTGGATGCCTCCTCCCTGGAGGTGTCTAAGGCCAGGCTGGCTGAGGCACTGAGCAATCTGGTCTAGTGGGAGTTGTCCCTTACCATGATGGGGAGGTTGGAACTAGATGATCTTGAAGGTCCTTCCCAAACCAAACCATTCTATGATTCTATGTAATTCTCTCCACTCTGTCAGCGTATCAATCTTCCCCTGTAAATTTCAAATCTTTGGGTACATCAAATCTGAAGTATTCTTGAAGAGACACATATTGGATGATATGTCATGAGAATCACAGAGTTTTGTTCCATCACTGACTTTATTAGGAGTACCCGTTGTGCCATATTCTGATTTTGTTACCATCTGCACTCTGAGTCTGAATAATCAGGCCCCAGTTTGCTTGTACTAATTTGATCTTCTCAACATCTTTTTTTCATCCTTTGGGTTGCTTGGCTGACCTTGTTTGTTAGTGGGGTTATTGATGGGAGTAGCCAATAAAATGGGTAGTGATCATGGGCAGCATTTTCAGGATGAGTTATTAAACTCCTGCCAGAGCCCGCATTTATTATAATTATCACAAAACTGTTATAGGGCCCCATAAACTTGATGGTGATTTATAAACTTAAAGTTAAATTTTGCTAATGCATATGTGCATATTTTTTACTTGTATGAAAGCTGTGATACCTGTGCTTGCTATGGATATAGTGGGTTTCCTATGCCAAGGTATTCAGAAGGTGTTCATTTAGACTTGGACTGTGGCACTGAGGGCAAAATCCAAACCAACTTTCTCATAATTCTGAGGCCTTGGTGAAGTTCACTTATGAAAATTACGATGGTCTCATCTGTCAGGATTCCAACTCTTATTCATGCTTGTTAACACCAACAGGAAAATAAGATATTCATCTTCTTGCATGATGAATTCTACAGCAAGAAATACCAACCGGGCCTACAGGAAGTTTCTTTCCTTTTTTCTTAGCGTGTTAGCCAGGAGCAACAGCAACAGAAGGTCTTTACCTTGTAGTGGCAGATGGTTGCTGTGTCTGCATTGTTTAAAATTCTTGCAGCTTTTCCAGCTTCTGGAATTCAGCTAGAACACCTCTCAATAGCATAATTTAATAGGATTTTAGTTTTATTTCATTTGATTTGCAATTACAGTTTGATTTTTTTTTTTCATTGAATTAGATTTTATATTCTTGACTTACATCTTGTCAGCTTCCAGGTGTGTCTGCTCATTAGCAGGACCTGTGCTGGAGGTGAAAGGGATTGAGGGACTGTGTTTAGCAGGTGTCCAAGCTGCCTGTGCCCAGCAGAGAGTCTAAATGCAGTGGGGAAATCGGGTTAAAAGGGAGTGAGCAACTTGTTAGTTACTCTCCTCTCTCTCTGAAGCACCTGTAGTCCTGTTTTGGGCAGATGCAAACTGCTAAGTTTGTTTCACTGCTGGTCAGCACACTAACAATTCAACAGAATTAAGTGAAAATAATATTGTAAAAACTAGTTTAAAGGCTGTGTCCTGTCAGCACCTGGCACCAACAAGTGTCTGAAGTAAGATTGGTGGTTTAAAAATGTTTGCTTTGTTCTCAAACCTTGATTAAAAGTCATGGATTGAGACATCAAAATGAGAATCATACAGTGTATCTCCATGTAAAAAGATACGATAACTTCCATGAGAGTACAACTGAGCAATATAAAAGACTAGTTTAGGTAATGACTTTTAATTATTTAATTAATTATTAATTAAAGCTATTAATTAAGCTAATTAAACTTTTCTTACACAAGTACTTTTAAGTTCAGAACCAGACACAAGGAGATGTTGATTTTCTTGATAAGGATAAATGTTGAATTTGTCATTATATGTACTTGGATTTGCAGATTTATACAGCTCTAGGAACACAGTGTGTTGGCTATAACAGTTTTGAATGCAACATGCCAAAATAATTTGTGTCTTGTGAAAAGGATATGGTTTTATTCAAGTTATTTTTTAAACTCTATTTGGAAAATTGTATATATTTATGAGAGGCTCTGCTTAAATTATACACAGGGAATTTTCAGGATAATAGCTCCATAAATCTTAGGAAATGCAAAACTAACAGACATATGAAGGATTTGTATTTAGAAGAGAATCTCCCAGTGGGTTGCTCTCAGCAGAAAATGAAAAGGTCTCCTTTGCATTCAGTTAAACTATTAGTGCATTTTTGCTGATACAAGCAGCTATACAGGTATGGCCACTGTCACAGTCCTAGATCTCAGTGCTGCAAATTAGCAAGGATTTAACTTTGCTCCAAATATCATGCTAGCTCATTTTCATTATGAAAAAGGTGGGGGGAGGAGAATGGGACAAAGCACCATTGGCAAAGCACATTATAATTGTTTAAGCAGGCCCCACAAGTCATGCATTTCAATTATTTGTTCAAAGCTGCCTGCAATTAAGAGTTGCAAACAAGGTTTTTGAATGCAAAGTCAGACAATTAAAATGTTTCATGAGTGCCTTAGAGAGAGAAATTCTGAATTAGCACTTTGAATACACAAGACCTCTTGTTTTCTAATCTCCTTTCCCTTTTACTCTGTGAAAGAGAGAGGAGGTGTATATTTTTTCACAGAATTCTTCGTTTCTTTAAGCCAGGCTGATCCTGGGGAAGATTGAATCATCCTAGTCTTTGACTTGTACATTTGAATGTCTTCTGCTCCTTGAGAGATCATCCTTGTTGCCTCATAATAGTCCAGGAGCGAAAAAACTTTGCTCGTGTCTTGCTTGTTCTCGAAGGGGGGTCGTAAATCACTTCAAACATCTCCCCTCCCTCTTGTGCACCGCCTCCCCCTCCCTTTGCCACATCTTCTTCTTTGCCCTTTGAAGACGCAGAAGTATTTTAGGTGGTGACTTGTGGCACTCAGGCACTTAAAGTGCAAGCCCTGGGCTGGGTAAGCTAACAGACAAGATGTGGGAAGCAACGATGCATTGGGTTGTTAATGGGAGTTGTGTGGATGCTGGTCTTCTGTCTGTTGGTGGTGATCTGGTCACAGCTGCTCTCCGGGGAAGCCTTGCTTCTTTTTCTTTAACCATGAAAACAGACTTAACTTTCCTCCTTTCAGGAGAACTGTGCTGCTCAAGGTTGTGTTTTCCCTTCATTATGCCGTTTGAATGCTGGCTGTTTGCATTTAGAACTTTCTATTTATTAATTTTTTTTTCTCCTTTATAAGTTTAGTAGTTCACTGCTTGGAAATATTTGCCAGGCTTTTCCCTCTTCTATGGTAGTGTCAGTCATAGAATAATTTCTAATAGTAGTCTGATTAAAGCCAGGCCGGATGAGGCATTGAACAGCCTGGTTGAGTGGAAGGTGTTCCTGCCCATGGCAGGGAGATTGGAACTAGATGATCTTAAAGGACCCTTCCAACCCAAGCCATTCTATGATTCAAATGCAAAATTTCTGGTTGGAATTAGATATCTTTTGGATTTTGTAGGTGAAGGTGAGAACCTCTACAAAATGTTAAAAAAACAGCTGTACACTGAACTGCAAAAGATAACATCAGGTTACCTAGTGACTCTGTAAGGAAAACAAAGACTACATGGCTAGTGATTGTCAATGAACTTTCCTGAGATTTGCTGGCTTTATTCTAAAAGTCTTTTAGAAAAGGATTATATCAGATACATTGCTAAAAGAAAACCAGTTACTGAAATAAGCAATTTTCTGCTGTGAGAACAGTGACATTCAAGGCATTTGATCCCACTGGAGGGATTAAACTATAGTTTATGGAATTTTCTTCTAGATGAAACAGTGTGCTGGCCTGTTTGAGCCTTTCAGCTGATAGGCTTGAGCATTTATGGAGAGCTCTCCAAGAAAGGGATTAGAAGTTGCAGTGTAAGGCAGCGGTCTGGTGTGCAAGCCTGGATCTGGCCTGTTGCTGCTGGATCACTGGGTCTGAACAGACTGGCAACTTGCATAACCTCAAATACATTTGGTTTAGCCAAGCACCTTCCAAGACCAGCGTGGGTGTCTTTGAGGAGATGGGATGAGACCTCAGTGGTAGGGATAGATTGTACCTTATCTCCCTGTTGTCAGGTTTATTGCTTGTTGCTGAGGTTGACCTGTTGCATGGGCAAGTATAGTCCAGTGTGCTCTGGCAATTGTAAATTCCTATCAGCTGTCAGTTAATACCTGGTATGTTGCTTTCACACCTTCAGTGTGTCATCTTTCAACTATAAAATGGTGGTAATCTTTGACAGACTGCCGCACAGGAAATTTACAGTATAAGATTTTACTTCAACTGTATTCCCAATGAGATAGGTGGAACTTTTTGTCCTTGAAACAATGAAAGCATTGGCTGTAGCATTTGACAGCTGATAATGAGGGCTTCTGTCCTCTTCTGAAATACAGCGTCTGTAAATGAGTTGATAGGGTAAGATATGAGGATACATCTTCATATTAAACTGAGACAAATAGTTTACCTAAATTGGGAAAAAAAACCAGTTTTTAAATGAGTCCAAACAGCAGTACCAGCTGGGAAAGAATTGTCTAAAAAATTCTATAAGCTGGTGAAAAATAATAAAGTTTTTAGATTTTATTATTGTGGGTTTTTTTCCCCAAATGAAATTGTAAGATATGATCCCTGGGTTGAGAAGCCTTTTCTTTAAGTGTGTGAAGTCTATATTTCAGTCTTTTAAGGAAATGAAGGAAAATTCATAAATGTTAATGTTATTTTAGTTTAGTTTAAAATCAAATTTCCCTTTTTGTGAGCCAGATAGTCAATATGGTAATTTTTAAATTTGAGGGGGGGGAATGCAGTTCTGCTATTGTTTTGATCTGCTTTAACATTTATATCAATGTTAAAAACACATGTGCAAATAGTGTTAACATTTTCAAACTTGGAGAATATAAAATGTAAAGCTGACAGGATGGAACTGATTTAAGGACATTCACTAAAACCAGCACAGGCATGCATATATATTTCTAGATATTACCTTGTGATTAATCAATTTATGCTAGAAATAGTTAGCTGATAACCTAATTTTTGTGACACTGCAATCTGTTCTGCATTGCTGGGGTGGGAACTGAGAGCACTAACGAGGTAGTTTAGCCCTCAGCCTTTAGCAGTGGCAAGAATTATTCTGCTGCAGTTCTGAGATAGAGGAAAAAAAGGAAGAGGATTGCAGTGGGGCTGCCAAAGCAGAGTGAGGGCTGCTCTTAGTGATCTGTGGGTTTTCTTCTTCTTGAAGTATCATTGTGTCTGGCTGTGTCAGTGTTGGCTCCGGTGGGGAGTTTGTCTCTCAAAAAAAGAACAGTGTGAGGCATACTGTGAGATAGGATAGAAAAGGCTCCTTGTCCTGGGGATGTAGCTGTGTTCCTGTTCTAGGTCTGTTTTTTCTTTTTTTGTTACTTAACTGCAAAAAAAACAGCAAAATGAAAGGACAACCCTCAACTCAGTTCCTAGATTAATTAATTAGACCAGGGCAGGTTTAGATGAGATGTTAAGAAGTTCTTCACCATGTGAGTGTGTGAAACACTGGAATAGGTTGCCCAAAGATGTGGTGGAGGCCCCATCCCTAGAGACATTCAAGACCAGGCTTCCTGAGTCTCTGAGTGACCTGATCTAGTGCAGGATGTCCCTGCTCACTGCAGAGGGTTGGCACTAGATGGCCTTGGAAGGGTCCTTCCAACTCTATGGTTCTATTTGAAGATTAGGGACTATGTTACTATATCTTGCTTAGACTGGCTATCAAGCAAGTACAAAAACTTCCTGGATACTGCTGAGAACAGCAGCTTCCTCCTAAATGGTGCATACTTTAAGAACAAGTGAATATCGTGGAGGACAACTCAAGCATTATTTTTGATGCAGAGAATTAGTAGTTGTTAGTGGAATGCTTGTACTCCACATCATTCACAGATGCCCACCCCTTTGCATGTTCTCTATTGACAGAGGTTTGGCTTTTACAGCACTTAAAGTACAACTGTTTTTTCTTTGTTTAATAAACTCTGAATTGGGAAATTTGAGACTGTGTTCTAAGAAAGAATAGTTGCAGGTGATGAGCTGGCAGGTGATTATCTGTGACTAAAAGCCGAGGTCCTGCCCACTTGCAGCATGCACCCATTTTTCAAATACTCTTTTTCTTCAATGGCAATATCAAACATCATGCTTTTGCAGCAAACTTTGACCTCTTAAATGTAGCACCTTTTCTTGGGGTGCAATGCTGTTGTGATAAGCAGGAGCTCCCAGGGAGCTGACAAGGTGCCTCTCCATTAAGTACAGCGCCTTTTCTGGTAGAATACCACCAATGACCTTCATGAGAAGTTCAAGCAAAAGGGGTGGTACTTTTTCTGAAGCGTATCAGAAGCAGATGCACAAATGACAATTGGCAAAAGGATTTAAGCATATTGTCTTTCTGTTAGAACTTTTATTGGCCTCAAAATTACTTGGGAATTGTCTTTACTGTACATCTGGTGTCAGGAAGAAAGTTTGTCTGTGAATGCAGACAGCATAAGCTGCTTTGACTGCTTATGCCAAAGAAATTTCTAAAGGACACCAACTAATTTTGCCACTGATGTCTTAATAACTTCAACTAAAAAGGCAAATTTATAGAATGCACAATAAATAGGGTTAAGCTGGTTTCAAAAATACACAAATGCTACTTTTACTGAAACATTCATCCAACCCTTCAGTCAGAACCCATCAATAATCTTTTCACATATATTTTTTCTAGGCAATTTTGTCTGCCAAGGATACAAATCTAGTGGCCTAAAATCCTCTTGGTGTAGAAAACTTGAGAGCACAGTTCCTCCAGCCTCATCCTAGAGAACTGCATTTCAATCAGAAGGCAGTTCTGCATGACTCTGGAAAGAAAAACATGATTAGTAGATTAATGGCCCTCAGCAGGAGACTATCTGCTGTTCTCTGCCTGGCTTGGAGTAGTTTATGCTCTGTGGGTTGGCATCATTCTGTTCAGTCCCTCTCTTTGTGCTGTGCTTCATCGCCACTGCAGCCTGCACTGTCCAGTTCTGTGCTGAGTCTCTGTTCCTCTCCTGGAGAGCACTGTCGCTACTGGAGCTGGGACCAAGAGAAAGCATTTGTTCTGTTCCCTCACAGCAATTCCATGTTCACTTCCAATACAGTAAGTAGAAGTAATTCAGGTCAATACCCATGATCACTCTCAGTTCTTTAGATCTTCATAAGGCTGTGCAGATGTTAACTAACTGATCTCTCCAGGAGAGATGGAAGGGTTTTAACTGTCAACAAGGGACTACTTCAAGGTACTGCTCTCTGCCAACAGCTCTGACCTAGCCCATGCTGGCTGGCTGGCTAATCAGGCAGGTTGGTGGCACCACAACAGTTATTTAACTGAGATTCCTGCCTGCTTTCCCTACCACCTTTTTCTTACTCCAGTAAAATGAGATTCTTTGAGTATTGTTTTCAAATGTACATTTCCATTGTGATAAGAATGGCTGTCTCAAAATTGGTAGACTTTTTGAAAAGCAGTGAGTAGAAATCTTTTTGTGGCCTTTTTTGCATGCCACACTCTCTTCAGAGCCCCCTCATCTCCTAGTTCAGCTGAGCTTAGCAGAACTGATGCACACATGTGCTGCTTGTCCAGTGCTACAGAGATGACAACAAATAATGCAAGAGCCCCAAGGATCTTTCCAGTTGTGGACGCATGTTAATTAAGGCTGGCTGCTCTTCAGGGCTTTCATCTTCTTTTTCTTCAAGATGCAAAGCAGTGACTCTGAGGGTTTTGTTGTTTCTTGGGTTTTGCTTACCTAGCAAGGCAAGCATTGCTAGGCCTTTGTGTGAGCTTTCAAAGCTCTGCTAGTGCTGTGAGTTTTTGCACTTGAGTGAGTAAGGGCTTTCCTCACCTTGTAAAAGGGAAGTAGCACATTCAGCGGTGAACTTTGCAAATAACAGGGCCAAATGCCAAGCAGCAGCTGCACCTTTAGGTGCCTTTGTCCTGTTAGCAGACCTAGAGGTGAAAACAATGAAAGTCTCACTTATCTGTTTATCTAGCTTGCAGCAGTCTGATGCTTTCTGTCACCTTTGCTGATAATGGTCCCTTTGAAGTCGAGTACAAGTGTGAATTTATGGTTTTGTAAAGACTGGATTCCAGAACAGGCCATAAATTACCTTGTTAAACAAAGGCTTCTGGGGAAACAATATTGCCTTGCAATCTCTCACTGTGTCATTATCCTGATGTGTTTCTAGCATAGCAAATAATTGACCAGGATATTATGCTGGTCCGTTCTCCAGTCAAGCTTTGAAATGGTTTGTGTCATCTCCTGCAGCAACAGAACCAAGTTACAGAGCTACAGTAAATTCTCATCATCATGCTTAAAATTAATCTTGAATCCAGGTGATTGCTAATATAATGAAGCCAGAGAAAATTAGAACCTTTATTTGCTTGAAATAACAGGTGCTTAATGTGCTGCTGTTTCTTCTTAAAACGAAAAGCATTTTAAAATGCCAGATGCCTGGTTTGGGCCTTCTCAGAATGTCTTTACTAAGAGCAAAATTATGAACGAGAATCAGTGACTAAATAACTTAGCTATGCATGAATGGGCTGGATCTTGAGGATTGCCTTTTTTGGGGAGAGAAGAGGCCTGATGTGCTCCTCTGTAAAGCTCTAAGTCAAGTGGAGAGACACTACACAATGAAGCAGTCTCTGTTTAAAACTCATGTTCATTTGTGATACTCTTTTGCATTACTGGATTTGAGCAAAAAGTGAGTTTGCATTAGGAGTAGAAAGCAGATGGCTTTTTTTGTAAGAAGTAGGGCTGCTAAGAATATTTCATAGTGATATTTGGATGTCATTCTGAAGTTTCTCTAGCAAAAAAAAAGAACCCATTTGCTTTCCTTTGAAACTTTTGATCTTTTGATGGAAGGTGACAGGAAACCAGAACCATCATCATGATGCCCATGGGATTTGTAGCATGCTGCCTGGTCTGTTAAACAGCTTCCTCAGGAACTCCTCATTCTCTCTGATTTATCATAGGGGAGACTCTTGAGCCAGCCCTGGGGGGGCAGCCCATACAGTAAAGAAGATGCTTGATTTCAAGTATCTCACCAGGTATACAGGTACTCATTTTTGAAAATCACATTTAGATGTGAGAGAAAAAGAGACTCATGGCTTATTTACTGAAAACTTTACTAAAAAATTCTAGAGGTTCAAACTAGTCATGGATGCCTCTACCCTTTTGAGTGCTTGAATTTCATACTTGCTGTATCACAGTCCTTCATGATTTGAGTTTCCAGGGCAGTTCTGGTTCTATGTTGTTTGTTAAATATATTTAGATGCACTTTTCTGTAGCATAGCACAAAGTAACTCCTTCAAGAGAGAATTAAATTCCATTACCTTCTAAGCATGGTAGTTTTATTTTAAATGATAGTTCAAATGATGATAATATATATCTGTATATATTTGTTAATTGTTTTATTTATGTGTCTAAAGAAATTTACAAATCTATGTTCCTATTTCAGGCCAAACCAGCATTTAGGGCCATTGGGTGGGGTTTGGAGCTTGCTTTGTTTTCTGAAGAATATGTGCTCTCACACTGTCTTAAGAGCTAAAGAGCAGGCACTTTGTTTAGGAAGTGCTAAAGATTCTGTGTGAGAATTTTTCAGCTGCCTCATAGCACAGGTTTGCTCTGTTTCCTCTCTTCCTTGAGTCCACAGTGCTGACAGGATTCTCTTGTCATCTGTTAGTGAACAAGTGGTGAAAAAAATAGAAATAACATTTAGTTCATCCATGATAAAACACATGCTTAACTTTACAATTCCATTATTTCTTCCCAATTCTGTTGGATTACATAAACAAGACTGTAAACGCACTAGAAACAGTGACTGTGCTAGACTGAGAGCTGCTGACTCCATTTCTGTCTGGTATCACTATAAGCTGTTAATAAATAAGTAAAAAGAAATGTCTGAGCTTTTTTCTGAACAGCTCTTCTGCCTAAGGAGAAAGGGAGCCACATTGTGAAGGGAGAAGCAAATAGACAAATAATGGAATAATCACTGATACAGACTTCCCAGGATATCCGTGAAAACACTGTTCCACTCATTCCTATTGAATTATTCTGACTCATGGCACAAAAAGTTTTCAAAGGCTTTCTGAGGCATTGCGTTGGATGGTTCCTGTGTGCCAACATTTTGTGATGTCCCAGAATAAGTTATCTCTTGCACACAGCAAGAAATTTGAAAGTAAGAGACTAAACTAGTTCCCTTTGACAGTTCAGTTTCTGCCCAATACGTATGGATAATTAGCAGGGCAGCTACAGTGCATTTGCGGAGCAAAGGCTCTTAGAACCTATGGACAGCTAGTTTCTTGTGAAAGGCAGGATACACTATTAAAAGAAACAACTTCAGCGCTTCTGAAGAGAGATCATAGGAAAAGGTTGAATTGGCTTAAAGGCAGGACCTAATAAATTGCTATGCAGTTGTGCAGTACGTGGGATGAAGCAATAACCTTGTTATTTCATCTAAGAAAAAGCCCAACATTCAGAAACAGAGTAAGAGACTTGTCATTAGAACAGATAGAATAGGGTGATGCAATTGAAAGTCAGAGTAAGTCTTGTATTGAAATGTTTGCTTCCTTCAGCAAAGGCTCAAAAGATTGTTAAATGCTAGACCTGTGGAATCATTTCCTGTCAGTTTAGATCTTGAATTCATTTTAATTACTTATTTGCCTTACACTAATATTGTGATCCACGGTAAACAAAATACAGATCACAAAGTGTTTGATCCTGAGGCAGCAGAACTTCTGTCTTCAGAGTCTTTCTCCATTGTGAGATATGAGGGTGAAACTGCTGCTGAAAAGCATGGGGACTAAAGTACAACTGCTGCAGTCACTTAGAGTAACTTTTCAGCTCTGTGTGACTTTCAACACTTTCTCTTCTTGTACGGCCAGTGTTGTGGGTATAAATGGTTTTATTTTTGCCTCATGTTTTCAGAAGAAGGCCTGTTTTCACAAAAGTTGTCCTGTTGGTGTCATTAGTCACACAAATGTACTGGGTCTTGGATTTATTATGTTAAGGAAGGAAAAATGGCAACATATTTTCAGTGAAAGGCTTCTGGAAATAGCTTGGAACATTTGGGATGACATTAAAAATTATGCAGTTGCACGAAGTTAGGGCTCAAATTTTGCAAGTAATTATGATAGTGACTTATTTCATTTCTGTCTTGTTGACACAACCTTCTTTCCAGCACATAAACACAGATTATATTAAACATAAATTTGATCAAGAATTTTTTTAAAAATCTGATCTGCTACAGCCATTGTTAGGACAAATGGTTAGTCCATGGAATTGCTGCACAAGCACAGACAAAGCAAAAAAAAAGGAAGAAAAGGAAAGAATAGAGACTGTACACATCAGGCAATGCAAAAGATTGTGCAAGCTGTTATGACTGGTAAATGGCACTGTTGATGAGTTAGTGCAGAGGGGATTCAGATCTGTGAGTGAATACTCAAACCTCAGAGAGGCCTGAGTAGAAAATAGCCCAGTAAGTGCAACGTACCTAAAGGGGAAAGAGCTAGACTTCACTGATATTCAGAGGGCTCTTTAAACGTGACATCAAGGGATAACCTGCCAAGAAATATCGTGTATTGGTGTAGATGAATGACTCCAGTTTTTACCCTAAAATTATGTTCTTCAAATTTAATGTGTGTTAATGACAGGCTTAATTTTTTTCCTAAGTGCTGCATCGTTGTTTAAGCTTGCAGATCACTGCAGGTATTAAGAAGGTAAAACTGAGGTCAAGAGTTATTCCTGTTTGGCAATATTTTTGTTAGAAAATGGAGGAACTTCTAGTATGCCATCCAGATTTTTGTATGATAAATGTTAGTAATAATGAAACGAACCAGCCAAAGCCATGTAGCCTTGTCAATACATGCCAGACACATATCATTTGGTTTATTACAGATACAGTCTTTGATCTTTCTTATGTTTGAAGACTTGATTAGGCCTATCTCGTTAAAGACATAGCACATGAAAGCTGGGAATTGGTTCCTTTAATAGCAAAGCTCTTGAGAAAGAGCTCCGCAAATTAAAGACTAGAAAATGCTTCCTGAGGGCTGTGCAAACCATCCCACACTCAGTATGAGATGTGTTTGCTGATGTTTCTATGCCAAAATGGATTTTGTTCGACAGTCTTTCAGTGATGGTCAGAATTCTGTTGTATGTTCTTGTCCCTTAAGTCTCTCAGCATGTACAATTTGAATTCAAAACTTTGTGGTTATCTGGGTTAGAGAAGGAGTGATGTAGCTCCAAATGTTCCCCCTCTGGGATGAAAAGCCACTGCTGGCAAACCATAGCAGGAGGAAGAGTAATCCTCTGACCTGCACCCAGTGCATGTGCAAGGTTTTGTTGGTGAATACTGTAGAGCAGGCCACATTAGGATGTGATATAATATTGTTCACAACCATGCTATTTATTTAATGTTTACTGCATTTCCTACTTTGGTCCAGACCCATCCAATATAAGACAAAAATAATTTGTGCTTGGAATGAGAAATAATTATTAACCTGAAAAATCTCATTTCTGTGTCAAAATTGGGGGGCTTGATTATCCTCCTTTTATATTGTTTGGTTACTGGTTCATGCAGAAAACTATATTCCAAAAAAACCTTAAGTTATTTATCAGCTATTCGTAAATCAGCAATTTAAAACCTCACCTGAAGATTTCCTAGATGTTTTACATTCCTTAAGTAGCAGCAGAAAGGAGAAAAAATATTTTACTTGCCCCCCCCCAACCTGCCAAGAAACTGAGTTCAAGGTGGTAATGGCCAACCCTGCTGAAAGCAGTTCTCAGGGTATTCTCAGATGAACACTTTCTGGCCAGTTTCTTGTGAAATACAGTTTTAGAATGGCTTTCTTTGGAATGAGCTGAGAGTTTCTTTGGCTCATTTGTCCTCAAAGATTTGTGTCGTGGTCATTGTAGAACTGGATGAAATGATAACCTGTTCTTTTTCCTGAGCAGTATTATTTTGTGGTAATTCTGAATCTACTATTACTTTTCTAACAACTGAGCTTCAATCTGCCCAAAACATTCAGGATGGCACTTGCTTTATTAGGGCTGACAATACAATGCTTTATAAAAATTTGTGATGCTACATAAAATTACTGTGCTATCCACTGGCTTAGATAAAGTTAGATAAAATTTTAATTGGAAGGGTTCAAATTTGATTACTGAGGTGACCCAACTGCAGTTACCATGTCCAGTTCTGGAGCCCTCAACATAAGAAGGACATTGAGCTACTGGATCGGGTCCAGAAGAGGGCCATGTAGATGATGATAGGACTGGAGCACCNTAGGGTCCAGGATGGCAGGACTAGGAGTAATGGATACAAATTGGAAGAGGGGAGATTCAGGCTGGATAGAAGAAAGAAGTTCTTTATTGTGAGGGCAGTGAGACACTGGAAGAGACTGCCCACACAGGTTGTGGATGCCCCCTCCCTGGAGGTGTTTGAGGCCAGGCTGGACAAGGCACTGAGCAACCTGCTCTAGTGGGAGATATCCCTGCCCATGGCAGGGGTATTGGAACTCAATGATCTTTAAGGCCCCTTCCAAACTAAACTTTTCTGTGATCCTATGTTATGTTCTTAAGCCTGTGTCTTTTAATCCTGCATCTTGAATTAGTGGCTTTTTGCAGCCACAACACCAGAAAAAATAACCCCACAACTTCACATGAATGTCCTAAAAATGAGGTTGTTAGGGTTTTCTGGACACATTAATAATTCTTTTTTTATATATTTTTCACAAATAGGTACAAAAGTTTAGAAAAAAATTGATTTTGTGCAAAATTGGTTATTTTTAATTTTTCTACTGTAAAATTGTGAGAAATTTTAATTTTAAAATGTCCATACAGAGGAAAGGAAATAAGAGGTCTTTTTCTGTATGAAGCTATGTTCAGAAAATAATAAACCCTGAATTGTATATTCAGATATTTTTTTCTAGGCCTGTCATTTTGTGAACTTCACACAATTTTATGAGATGTTATAAGGTGACTGAAATAATATTCTTGCTAATAGTTTTTGGGGTTTTTTTTACAAAAAAACAGTCTGTGTGGTGTGGCATGTGGTGTGACACTATAGATTTAACCCAGAAAGCATTTAACATTTCTGGGAGTTTTAGTTTTCTTGTAAATGAAGGAAACTCATTTCAAAATTGTGTGAATGTGAAAATTTAACTTTGAGCAATTTGTCCTCAGCTCAGTATTCGTTAGAAGTTCTGTATGCACCCACATATAAACTCAGAATGCATCTCTGGGGATTTCTTTCCCACTTTTATTTCTTGATTCCCATAATGGAGTTTGGTTGTTTGTAGGATTCTGAAATGATGATGACAGCTCTTTGTGAAAGTCTCAGATGCAGTTTTAAGGTTTTTAAGGTGCTACTTTTCTTTCTTGGCTTAGGAGGGGGGAGGATTAGTTTTCAGGGTAATGTCAGAGTGGATTTTTGCAGCATTTGAACTTGCTGTAGCTACATTGCTTTTGAACCCTTATGTTAGGCAACAAGTGATTTAGTATAAGCCACATTTTTGAATAAATGTTTGCCCACAGGAGCACAAAAATTTCTTATTTTTCGTGTCTAACTTTTAAAATATATTAAAAACACATCTTGCATCATTAATTTTATGTCTATTTGCAAATAATAAAAATTTTCATTTAAAAAAGTTAGTGACAATGAATGTTGAATACCATGTTATTCTTTTTAATAAGCAGAAATATGAAAGCTCTTAAAGTTACGGCAGCCTAGGTAGGACCTAGTTTCCAGAACCTGGCTGACTTCTCCTTTGGGAAAGGCATAAAGGCATGCAAGGTATTAGGTATTTAATTTCATCAGTTTGGATTGCTAGCCTAAGGTTGTTTAAAAGCAGGTGCTAAGAATATGTGCTTTAGTTAAGTGCTTTGTGATGAGAGTGATTTATGGTGGGAGGTTTGAGGAAAAAAGAAAAATTATCAGAAGTCAGATGAACAAAGGGTGGCTGTAATTAAGCGTGTATTAAACACCAGCATTATGGACTCTCCAGCATCTGACTTTTTGTTCACTCTCTTATATTCTTCTGCCCTGGATACCTGTACTAAATCCACACAAAGGTGTATATTTTATATCCTTTGCTAGCTTTTTATAATGATCAAGCTGGAATGACCTTTAAAAAGCCAGATAATATTTTATTTACCTTTTTTTTCCCATTTACTGCTAAATGTTAATGAAAGTAAAAGATTCAAATCCTTGCAAATAAAGCATTTTAATTGACTTAGGTGTAACTATAACAGTAAATTGGTTACCTTATGTGAAAATGCTTTTCAGCATTGTTGGAATACACTGGTACAGTCTTTGCAACTGATTTCTGAGTCTATGGCCAGATGAAAACATTTCCTTTGTTGCCTGTGAGGGAGGGTTCGGAATGTTTTGAAGACAGGTTTCCTCAAGTCCCAGTTGCTGTAGTCCAGTGCTGTCTTAGTGTTCCCTGAAACACATTCACTTAAGCTTTTTCTGCTTAGTTTCCAATATTAACAAACTACCGTCATGGTGTCCAAGATTTCTACTCAAGATTTTCAAGCTACCTGTTTGTGTATGCCAAGCTTAAGTCTTGTTCCTTGTCTTGCAATGTTGCTAAGTTTTGGCCTGGCAATTCTGCCAGTCTGAACTTAATTGCATCAGTGCTTTAAGGTAAAATGGGAATTTTATTGCTGAATCAAACAGCAGATGAAAACCCTATTGCTGAATCAAACAACAGATCAAAACCCCATTCTCTTCCTAGGAAATTTCCTCTGAGCAACCCATTAAACCAGTACTCCCTGACTGCAGGACCAAGAACCATTTTCCCTCTTCAACCTTGTCCAAGTTTCCTTGAAAAGTACAATGAAAAGAGCAGCAACCCAGGTGCTGGTGAGACCTGGTGTATGTGGCAGTGCAGGGGCAGAGTGCTGTGACAGCCCTTCTTGACAGAGCTTCCAGCTGAATGAGCCCTTTGAGACAGCTTTTGCTCTGAGAGTCTTGGGGATGCTGAGGCTGTATTAGATATGTTCTGGATTAGGAAGAACAAGGCGAGATGAGACTCTGAAGACTATTGTGGAGAAAAATTTCTCAGTCTTTTCTCATGTTCTGATGGGGAGAAGTTCAGACTACAGTTGGTGCTGCTGAGATGAACTTGGATAATGCAGTGTGATCTCACACATAAATGACCCTGTATGGATGGTATAGATTGCTGCTTGACTCTGCAGATACTTAAATGTTCAAAATAGCAGTGTGCTGACTAGAGAAATAAAAGAGCAAATAAATGTATAACTTTGGACCCATTTTAGTTTAGTTTTAGCCAAAAGAAAAACACCTGCTGATAAAGGCAGAATCAAGTCCTTAGTTTGCTGTGCAACGTAAAATGAAGCCTTCATTCGGGAGCTCAGTTTGCAGCAAAGGAAAGGCAGGTGAAGCTGATTGTTCATGTGCATTGGGGTTGCTGGCTTCTTTTTAATCTTAAAGGAACATTCAAGTTCTGTGTATTTTTTGAAGATCAGCTTAAACTACTTCAGCATTAAACTCGTTGGCTCATGCACTACTAGAATGAACCAAGTGTGCTTGCTAAAAGCAGGCATAGCATTCAGATAGTGATTAAAACTGATGGAAAACCATGAAATAATTTTAGTGAATTAAATTCCTCTGCTGTCCAGTTTTTCCAAAAAATTTTTAAAGGAATGGAAGTCCATTTCCAACTTATTCCTGTTATGTTTTTCTATTTCATTTTCCTTTATAGTGGCAAAGCAGGAAAATAAAGCAGAGGAAAATAATGATTGAGCATGTTCTAAGTGTTTTGCTTAGAAGAAAATATTTTTAACTGTATAATGCTCACTTCATGATGGGAACTTTAATTCAAAACACTAGAAACACAGGTTTTGGTTTCACAAGGTATCCCCATGCCCTATTCTTGCCCTATTCACAGCAAATCCTTGGAGTTCATAGTACATGTTAGAAGAGTGCTCTCCCTCTGAGCCTTCCTCCAAGAAAACCTGTCTTCTCTAAACTCATGTATTTTTAGGAGCATCCAGAGGAACACGTGCCTCCCTAACATCTTGTAAGAAAAATATTTTGAAAGTTTGGGAAATACATTCTGTAGAGAAAAGAATTCCTGGTGCAGTGAGCAATGTATTGGGTTCTTTGGGACTCTTTGAAGGTGAGAGCAAGACAAGAAGGATTAGAAAAGCTTGGAGGATTGGAAGTTTTCTATGTGCAGCTGTTAGAAGTAAAATTTGGCAAAAGGTTGTATTTCTCGAGATGTGTTCTGTAAATCAAACCAAAATCAGATTGGATCCTTAGAACAAAGGCAGATATATTTTGCATTTGAATGTAAAACCTATCGAGTGGGTGGTGGGA
Organism: Turnix velox; assembly: GCA_013400935.1. Lineage (NCBI taxonomy): Eukaryota > Metazoa > Chordata > Aves > Charadriiformes > Turnicidae > Turnix > Turnix velox. The sequence continues at coordinate 220,301 of VZTY01005576.1, forward strand.
AAGAATGGGTAAATAAATACAAAACCTCTTATGTGTTACTTTCTGGGTTGGTTTCAAGAATGGTTTCAAAACAGGTTTTCGTGGTTGTATGGGGCAATCCGATGCCATTCAACTTTCTTTCCTTTCTTTAGAAATTCTGAAGAAACTGTTGTTCTGGGCTTTTACTAAAATAGTTTCCAGAGATGAGGAAAATGAGAGAATGCATATACAATCTTAGACAAATGATCTGCTCATATATTGAGGCCTAGATTGTAGAATGACTGCTGTGCCTTCCAGGGAATGAATATTCAGTGCTTCCCTGCTGGGTTGGCTTTTCCTATTTGAACCAGCTACTGTTCTGTATCATGATTCACTTGTTACCAAATTAAACTCTTTACACACACGGGAGATCCAACTTTATAAAGTCACATTTTTGAAGTGCTTTTTACTCAGCCACTCTGCCTGTCACAGTCTTCATAACGTGCTGAATTAAGTTTAAAATATCATCCATGTGTGGTGTTTTCTCTTGGCTGTTGAGCAGCCCTTCTGTACATCACACATTTTTCTGTTGACACTGCCTATCACTTAGCAACCCAGTGAAAGGCCCTATATGCATTGATTGCACACAATTGTCTTTATGGGGTGGAAGTGTTAAGTGAATAAACCCCCACAGGTGACCAGACGGTCATTCCTCTCATGTTGATAATCTGTTTACATCAAAATATTGTTTACTCAGCTCTCTGATCTTCAGGAATTTACATGAAGCTGAAAGAATACAGTTAACTCCCCACACTCTGACACACAAGTATGAGCTGTATTTACATTCTCAAAGATGGACAGATTAAGAAGAGGAGGATTGTTTTGTCTTTAACTTAGGTCTCCCAAATAAAGCATTAAAATTCATTTGGCAGTTAACCACAGATGATAATGCAATCTTTATGCTGTGGTTCCCATCATAATGGAGAAGTTACAAGGTTGTCACTACACCATAAAGAAAGAATCTTTCCTGCAGTCTTAGTGCTGTCTTTTCTGCTTTTCCTCTTTGTAAGTGCTGTTACCAAATTACCTTTGGAGAAGTTTCATGGTTTACACTTATTTTTCTATACAGAGTGAATGGCTGAGCTTTTAAAATGAGCTACAGTATTCTCCCCAAACATTTTACCTCATTATGAGGTAGTCCAAAGAGATTAAAATTATTTTTAAATTTACGATTTTGGGGGTTTTGGGTTCTTTTCCCCCCCTCTCAGTTGCATTGTGTTTGTTATATCCTTGTTAATTACTTGGTGGGTGGAGGGCTAAACTGAAGAAAGGCATTTCCATTGTTTTGCTTGTTTGTTGACAAAGATGTAACTTTTAATGCAGACAGACTTTTGTTTTAATCATATAGAAAAATAGTAAGGAGTAGTGAACTTTCTCTGCCAATTTGAACAATTCTGAAAGATTTGGATAAAAAATCATCCCTTTAGAAAACACTCCAAAAACATACACCCTGAAGATGAAGTGAAAGGAAATTTGCAAGCTGCTACTGTGATTTTTTTTTTTGTTTTGGTAATTATTTGTGAAGGGACAGTAGCATCTGTCACAAAAAGTAAAATAAGTTTGTGTTGCAGGAGCCAATTAATACTGCATCTTCTGTTTTCCCCAAGCAGCAAAATATTCTAGCCTGTATTTTTATAGTTCCTTCACATAAACTTTTTTTGAAGTCTATTTACTGGAGAAGCAGGACAGGAACTTTGTCAGATCTTTGAAAATCACAGATAAACCACTTAGTAGCTGCTCTGGAGCAATTTTGAGAAGAATTTTGAGGTTGTGAAATGAGAGATGGGCCACACACATGTATGTGTCTTACTACAGTACGTGTTTTCTGAAGTCAATTTAAATCAATCTTTGCAAAGCCTGAAGAATAAATGCTCTGGATTTCTCATTCTGTTCCCCATGTTGCTCCCATTGCAGTCCATGCATCCAGACCCAGTCTGCTGAAGAGAATAGTCCTATTGAACCAAACTGGTCCTCACTGAAGTCAATGGAGTTATGCCAGCGATTAATTTGGCTGATTAACTTCAATGAAATTTCTCAAGTGAGGAGAGCAGTGAGAATTTGACCCAGTAATGAAGTTCTGGTTGCCTTCAGTGAAAGCAGCACTGAACCTGATGTAGTTCAGCCCCAGGAGCTGGGATGTAGGAGGACATATAGGTGTGTGGCTGCTCTGCAGCATCACACAGGGTGATGGGCAAAGGAGGTGGCCACAAGCCATTTCCCTCTTAATGGCTTTCAGATGAAGCTAGTTTTTTTATATGCTGGAAGATAAAGTTAATAAATTATTTTTTGGCAGAATCACCTGAAAACTCTGTCTTTCTGAATATTACCTAGGTAGATGATTTTATGGTAAAACTGTCTTTGCTATATAGGAGTTTATTGAGAATTAATTAAGAAAGACAGAAGAAAATAACCATCTACTGCATGATGAGGTTTGTGTCTTTCTTTATTAGTTTTGTAACAAAAACAATACCTCTGAAGAATCCGTTATTGGTTTCAAATATGGGTGTGTTTTTTCTGAATTCTAATTCCCTACAAAATACTGACTTCACATCTCAAACTGTTGATCTCATGGGAATGCTCTTGAAAAATGCTGGGAGCAACTTAGAAAAACTTGTTTTTCTTTCTGTATTCTAAAAAACTAATTTGTATTTCTTTCTCATTGAAAAGAAGCCAGATTTAGAGCCTCATTTTCATGTGTTTAAAAGTTTGATAGCTCAAGTCAAACATTTCCAAGGCTTTCTTTATAAAAAAATTAATTAGTAAATGGCACTAGTGCCTGAAGAGGCAGTTTTCAACATACTGTAGGTGATGCTGTTTGTTACTTACATCTCACTGTGTTCAGTCACTGTTTTTTAAAATCTTTAGATGTGGAGAGTGGGGGGGTGACAATGTAAGGATTCTGACCTTTGTGAAGTGAAGGTATGTGGGAAGGAGCAGTAATGAAGTTGCTGAGCCCTTCTTTAGGTTGTGCTGCCTTGCGCTTTATCATAAACACTCTCTCAAGCTATATCATCTTTGTTTGCCTCTGCATTTTTTTCTATTCTGACAAAATTCCAGGCCTTCTAATTCTAATGATGTCAACATATTAAAATGGTAGGGAGAAGAATGTGAACTGAGCCCCTCCTTTTAGCTAAATGTTATCTGCTTAGACTAATATTGCAATTGCCACCCACTGACATAATTTGTTTCACAGTCACAGCCTGGCAGCATGAATCAAATGTTGACATTCTAATTTCATGCACACATGGGTGTTTGGCTGAGTAGGCCTCAGCCTCTGAGCCATTCAAGCCATACCTGTGTAAATCAGGGAGACAAGGGCCTTTTCACAGCCACCCAAAGGGAAGTTGCTACCTTCTTGCAAAGTTTCTGAGGCTAGTTAAAGCTCTATAGCCCTTTATTCTCCCACAGGAGCCCAGAACTTCTGTGACTACACTACCAGCCTAGGCAGGCACCTTTACAGGAAAAGCTATACTTGAAAAAAATTTTTTTTCTTTTAATTCATTAAGTCTAACAGATTTTTCTCATATGTAGAATAGATGGTTTCATTCTCAGAACTGTTTGAATGTTTCTGTTGTACATGGTTCTGTACAAATGGCTTAAATGCAAAAGCTGTTGCAGCTTTGCTCCTGGAGACTGAAGACCAGAAATTATTGCTGAGATCACAGAATCAGGAAGGGACCTCAAGAGATCATCTATTCCAGTCACCCTGCCAGAGCAGGAACACCTATACCAGATCACACAGAAACTTGTCCAGATGAGTTTTGAGAGTCTCCAGAGAAGGAGACTCCACAACCACTCTGGGCAGTCTGTTCCAGTGTTCTGTTACCCTCACTGTGAAAAAGTTTATTTCTCTGGAAACTTCTATGTTCCAGATTGTACCCATCGCCCCTTGTCCTATCATTGGATGTCACTGAGAAGAATCTGGCTCCATCCTCCTGACACTCACCCTTTCCACATTTATAAACATTAATGAGGTCCCCCCTCAGTCTCCTCTTTAGAAAGATAAAGAGACCCAGCTACCTCAGCCTCTCCTCAGAAGGGAGATGCTCCGTTTCTTCATCATCTTTGTTGCTGTGTGCTGTACCCTCTCAAACAGTTCCCTGTCCTTGTTACCCCAAGTTTGCTTCAGTTTTGACTCCAAGTAACAACCGTGGAAAGTCTTCCCAGAGAGGAAGAAAGGATGTGATATGGCTAGGATGAGGTGGCCTTTGGGGGAGAAAAGGTCAGCTGGCACAGAATGCTTGAGGTGAGCTTTGGAGATGGCCTCCTGTGGCCTCTTTGTCACGGTAGAAAGACTATCTTTTCCTGGCTCTTGTGCAGCCAAAGTGGGCTGCCTTAGGGACAGCTCTGGCTGTCTGCTGTGCCAGGGAATGGCCTACTTTTCCTGCAGCTCTGTCTTAAGGGACCTCCTTCCCACTTCAGCAAGTATCAAATGCGACCCCAAGGTTTTTTTGGGATAATCATGGCCAAGTCAGAAGCCTAGCTTTTCATTACAAATACAGTTAAATTCTTTATAGTATGTAAACCATGGATTTTTCTCTGTGTTGTGTAGTTTTGTTCTGATTCCATGCAAAGTATTTATTTGTAGTGAAAGAGCAGATTTATTTTGCTTTAAAGACTTTTGTTTTTCTTGAAAGGCACCCAAAAGTCACAACAAAACCAAAAGAATGGCTTTGAATAGTTATTCACAAATCTCAAGGCACTCCACAATGGCACATCTCAGAAACTTTCCCAGAGCTTTATGGTGGAATCACTGAGAAGAATGCCAAAGAGGCTGATGTAGTGCTTGGTGACACCTGATTATCGATCAGAGCAAACTGTCAAATATAAAAATACCTGCTTCTTTTGCCCACTTTTGCATGTGTTTGGAAGCTCTGAAGGATCTGGATTGTTATCGAGCCCTGATGAGAATAAGGGGTAGCCATGAGCCATGTGACACTCCTCTCTTTCAATTCAGTGTGGTCCAGCACAGGCTGTGGCCAGACTCCAATGCTTCAGCTTTGGCACCCCTGGCTCAGAGGAGGGTCTGACTGGAGTGCCACCCGCTTAGCTGTGCAAGGACAGTAACATATAGGGATCTCTTGTCCCCTGGAAGGATTCCAGATTCTCAGACTGTATATGTAGAGCCCGTGATATGCTGCCTATACTGGATGTGTCTGGCATGTGCAGTGCTGCAGCAGTGACGGGGAAAGACATTTTAGCCAAAAGACTTGGACAAGTCCTTGTGCCTGAAATGTGCCAGATCTTTAAAGTACATTCAGAGTAAAAAAGGAACTTGTTTTCTTAATCCAGAAGAATGACACTTGGTAAATTGTGCAGAAGTGAATTTATCTCCCTCTGAAGGATGGAGGGCTGGGTAAACACTGCTGGTATCGGATGTGCCACTTGAGGGATATGTGAAGATTTCAAACTGGAAGGTTAGTGTGCAAAGCTCCTGCTCAGACACTGGCCTTGCCAGAAGCCCTGGCTTTTCTTTCACTATTTCTGCAGCAGTTCACAGGAATATTTTCCTTAGTTTTGATGAATGTTGCTTGTATGCCCAGAGCTGTTTAGTCAAGCCTCAGCTGGGGCTTTTTGCTTTCTTTGAGTGGAAATTCCATACAAGGCAACAAATACAAGGCTGTTACTGGGAGAAGCTTCTCCCAGTCACACAGAAACACAGAGTGTCAGAAATTGGAAGGGACCTCAAGAGATCATCTAGTATGGATTGTATGGCTCAGTCTGAGAATTTTTTGATAGTTGCATAATTTTAGTTGTCCTTGGCAGAAAAGTCTTTGTATAAAAAAAAAACCAAGACAGCATTTTTGTTTTCTTAATATATACACCAGCTTTCCCCCTTTTGAGCAATGTACACAGTGTGCAGGGCGTCTGAGAGTTTGTGGTTTAGATTTCATCAGTGATGTGGCTTCTGCACAGTTGAGATAACCTGAAATGGTCTCAGTTCCATGCTTTACATGATCAGGAACATAAGAAGTCAGCAAGTAGTGTAGAGTATTATTGAGCTTTCCTAGCACTGACAGCACTGAGCAGAGACTACTCTGAGCAAGTTTCAAGAATTTGATAAGACAGTATCAGCAGCTTAAAAACAAGTAATATTTTGATGGGAAGAGGAAATGTGATTGGTCTGTCTGATAAATTATGACATTCTATGAGTGTCAGATGCTTGTCACTATATATCAGACTCTGGATATGCTACATGTTTTTTGGAAACCTATGACTTTTCCAGTTTCTCTGTGCTCATATGCATTTAATAAAGACAAAACCCAAGGCTAATATTGTGGATACTGTGTAAACATTTATATTTCTCCCAAGAAGCATCAATGGGATTTTTTTTTGATTCCACGTGATCTCTCCTATGCTCTGAAACAGCCCTCTGGCTTGCCCTCAGGTCTTCTCATTCTCAAGCAGAGGGACAAAACATTGAATGGCCACACTCCTCTTTGAACAGCAGCAGGCAAGGACTCCTGGAGCTGAGGTTCGTTCCTGACAAGCGGCCCCATTCCTGCCCTGGGAGATGTCAAATATTGACTATACCTGGACTTGTCCACTTGACCTTGGCTTCACAGGAGATTTTATCAACTAAGCAAAAAAATAATCAGGATTTTTTGGGATTTTGGTTTTTTTCTTTCTCAGTGCTGTAGTAATTTATTTGTTTGTTTTCAGCCATCTGGTTAGGCCAGAAGGAGAGGGCTGGAAGGAAGATATTTTTGGTTCTAAATAATGAGAACCTGGCATTGGAGCTGTGTGAGCATCTCACAGAGAAAGAAGCTGTATCAGCTGACAATCTGCTGTGTAGTCCTTCATGCTGGCTGCTGTCTTACCAAACACTAACCAAAATAATGTAGAGTTTTAAATTTAACTATAAAATTGTTTGAGAAAACCAAGTTGTAACTTGCAGCATTTCTGCCTGCTTAGGCAAGACAAAGAGAGTGAAAGAAAAGTTAAAATGATGTGCTGTGTAGTCACGTTGCCAGCAAAGAGCTCAGCAAGAGGACTCCATGGACCTCTCTGGGTGTCATTGCATTCCTGCCTGAGAAGCAGGACAGAGAGAGATGCAGGCACATACATCAAGAGCAGGGTTAGAGCAAATGAAACCTGTGAGCTGGTTGGAGTGTTTCAAGCCTCTTTGAAGATACACTTTTTTCTTTTGATTCCATCAGGTTGAATGTGCAGCCTCTGGATTAGAGAACAGTATCAGCCAAGCCAACCTCCTAAATCAATTAGGATTCAAGGGCTTAGTAGCACATTTACAGGGACTTAGAGGTAAATTCTGTCTTGTTATTTCTGTTGAAGTGGCAGCAGCTAATGTGAGAGAGGCAGAGATGATGTCTATGAAACAAGAGGAAAAAGCAGCAGGAAGCAGAAAATAGGTAAAATACATGCCTGCAAACAAAAGAGACTACTTGTGATCCTACTTGTTCATCTCGTTCGTGAAAGTTTATGTCACTGGGAGCAATTGGAATGATATCTATTCACCTCAGTTTCTTTAGAATTCGGGTAAGGATATAATTATCTCTGTGCAGTGCTGGGTATGAGTCTCTTGCTTTATGAGAAAGGCTATGTCATGGCTGAATTGAAAAATTAATGCAATTTCTACTTAAATTCCCTCTGTGTGCTTCTCCCTTTAGCTAAGGGAAGCCAAACCTTGTTTGCAGGAATGTGATGTATGTTTGTTGAGCTGTGAATTGCTGAGGGCAGCATCAGCTCTGCTCTAGTGGTTTTGGGCTTTTGCTGAGTCACAAATGGCCAACCCCTGTGCATCTGGACAAAGCCCCCAAAACTTCTGGTGGAAGAGTTAGTACTGCTAGAACGACCATCCTCAGTGTCTATAGCCAGCTCATTCTCCAATGGTGATACATATCTTTTAGAAATAAGGACAGATGTGGGCCATAAAGATTAGGATGTCCCAAGGTTTGAAACAGTCAAGTCTGGGTCTCAGGATGCTGAGCATGTTGGATATGGTAGAGAAAAAGCAAGTCTAGGACAGAAGGTCTTTTGGGGTCCAAAAGGGTTGCATATGTTATTAAGCATGCCCACCTTAAGCATCTCATGGTTTATACAAGAAGTTGTTGTGATCTCAGATAACTAGGGCTGAAGATTCTATTTCTTCTTGCTTGACTACATAAGGCTTCTCATGGTCTACATGTGCGTTAAAGTAGGGTGTTGGTTCCTTACAAGTAGCATGGAAGCCAAAAAGCCAAATATTCAGGTGGAAATATGGTTCTAGATATAGGCAGATGAATGCAAATGTTTGCTGAGATTTGAGCAAGTTAATGCTTTTGATAGTGATAAAGTATTTCCTTGGAGAGATGGGTTATTGTGATACTCTGACCATATCTTTCATAAATTGAACTACAATCTCCTAAGCATAACTTGTAGCAATTTCAGAATCTCGTAGTAACTCATGAGTAATGTATCTCCCACCCCCTGCCCAAGTACTAGCCAAATAAATCTCTCTGAAAATGCAAGATCAACTCCACCCCTCTTTTTGTGCTGTTTCCTACCCGGAGAACATGTTTAGTTTTTATGTGCAACTACATTTTTAAGTACGTAAGTTTAAAATGACAAAAAATTTGAAGCAATGGATTAGAAGAACCCAAGGTTCTGTTTTCTATCCATTTGTCTTCCCTTTGTCCTTAATCTTGATTTGCCCTGTAGGTTGGGCTTATCATAAAGACAGTATGAATGACTGCCTCAGTGCCTTTCCTCATTAATGTTGCAGGAAATTGATGAGTAGATCTCTGAAACTGTGGATTTTTTTGGCAAGAATTATAGCCCCTATTTATTTTGGAGGGACCCATGTGGCTTTCTAAGTAAATATGTGTTAAATTTTTTCCCCAAAATAAACATTACATGTAATTGCTTGATATATGAAGCTGACATTTTGGCTTTGTGATTTGCTACAATATGTAAAAATCTCATTTTCTCTTTGGGGAGATGCTACTGCAAAACTGTAGGTAAATGAAAATCAGTGGTTTATTCAGAAAGTGAGTAATAGACTCTGTTTTTAATATATCAATATTTATTCTGCAGCTTCTAAGCTCTGCCCAGATATGTGCCATCTGAAGCTAAATGTATGCTTGACTGTGATATTACCTTTATTTGTAATTGGAATGGATAACGATTGACATCACTGTCATGTCTACTCACTCTCGACAGCATTTGCAGGTAGCACTGTCCCGGAGAGTAAGGGAATTGCAGGAATTTCAGTCTGCAGGGTGGCAGGGCTGTGGTGGGGAGGAGGGGGCAGCAGATCCTGAAGAGAGGCCATGTGCTCTTTAAGGGTATGAATACCTCAAGAAAAGCCTTCTGACACAAGATAGCTTTAAAAAAATAAAAAGCTATAAAGTTAATGGAATCCCTTACTTTTTTTCCTCCTTCCTCCTTGGTTTTTTTTTTCAATTGCCCCCTTCCTTTTGTTTTTCCCTTCCCCCACCTAAATTTTTCCTCCCTTCCTTCTTATTTTATTCCCCCTTCCCACTCCCTATCCCCCCATTTCCTTCTTATTTTTCCCCCCTTCCTTATTTGTGGTTCTTTTTCCCTTTTATTAATTTTTGGTTTTCCCGCCTTATTTTTTTTTTCCCTGAGTAAATGTGGCTGCAGAGCTAGAAACAGTTAAAACAACCTCAACAATAAAATCTCATGATTTTATGTCTTACAGTTTGTAATAGCATTCAACAGTATAATTAAGAAATCCATGCTGATTAATTATACAAAACCTATTGCTCTATATTTTTTGTTCTTCTAGTTGGAGAATTCTGTTGAATAAAACAATTCTGTTGCTTCCCCAAAGTTCTGAATATCTGGGCAGTTGGCTTTTATTATTATGTGGAAATAAGGGTCAGTATTTAAATTTGCCATTAGTTTAATAGTATTTTTATGAAATTGGAATATCTGTGTTTTGCCCCTTAGATCTAGTGAAATTAATTTTTCTCTGTACCGCAGTGATCTCTTGCAAAGAACAGAACTCCAGTTTACCACCAGCAAACAAGGGCCTGTCCTCTGACCATTTGTGAAAAAATATGCCTGGTGGAACTCAATTAAAAATTTGCTTATGTTCTAGAAAAATAAATATAATTGTTCTCACAGACATTTGTACCCATTGTTTTCCACTTGGTATTAGAAATATAGGTTTTGTTGGGTTGGTCTTAGAAGTTCTGGTGTTTCTATTTCTTTTAAGTGTGGCAAAAAATCCTACAGTTGAATTTAGGCATCTGTGCATGTGATTATGAAAGTTATTTCTCTCCACCATTTTAACTTCATTAAAATTTAGTTTGCCTGAATTATCTGAATGTTTGCAGAAAAGAGTATAAAAGGTCAGAATGTTACCCCAAATAATCAGTTTCTTTTAAAATTTGCAGTATTTTTTCTAGCTGTCATTTCTCCATTACCATATATTCCAGAAGGGCTTGACTAAATCTTTATGTGTATAGATTTCTGCAGCCTGGTTTGGTTTTGTATTTATTTTCAGCAGTTAATGGGTCTCAGCCCTTAACAAAATGGTAGTGGCAGGAACTAGAGGAGTCCCTTGTGAATCTCTGGATACCAAGGAAAGCAGATTTTTGTTGGCTGAAGTGAGTTCATTTCAATCAACACAGATTTAATTTCCTTAAGAGCAAAATATAGCCTGTCTTTAGCCAGCACTTTTGGTAAGAATGAGTCCTGGCCTTCTATGCTTCATCTATTAATGCTACAGGACAACTCTTATTAATTCATCATCTTCCCTCACCAAGTTCAATGGTGAGAGGTGTTTAAGCCAACACTGGGCACCCTCAGTAACACTGGCATGATAGTCTGTGTAGGCAGACTGGGAAGTAAATCCTACTGGAAATAGTACATCAAAATAAGGTGTGTTGTGGGGTTTTTTTCCTGGTCACAGCAGGATTGTGATTTGGTTTGCAGTGGGGCCCCATAACTGGAGAGATAACAATTTGGAGAGACAGAAACTGGGAGTAGGCAGTGGAAAGGCAACAGGTCAAGATGCCGTGGAAGCTACTGACTATGGATGGTGAGGCTCTACATTTGAGAGTTAGTTTTTTGGAGACTTTTCCTACATTTTCTCCTTAGTGAAAGTTTTCATGGGAACCTTCCGTCAAGTCAATTTTTGCTGCAAACTGCACTTTCCTCATCACAGACCCTGTGTTCTGGCAACTGATGAGGATGAGAGAGATTTACTTGTAATCTTCCTTCAAGGTAAAAAAAAAAAAAGAAACACTTTAGTCCTACCAGGTAGACAGCATTTTATGAAGAACATTTAAGAAATTAATTAACTATAACAGAATTTCACCTCTTTAACTTGAGCTCTTGAGCAAACCTGAGCTAAATAAACATCTGACCATTCAATCTCTTCCACTTAAGGTTAACTTGAGTTTATTATTCAGGCTACTGCCCTTGTGTATTAGGCAAAGCATAAATTATGCATATTAATTACCTTGGATGGGGCACGACTTTAATGAATTCTTTTAATTAAACTGCAACACAGTGGTTTCATAGAGAATGATCTATATTTCATCTTTAAGCTATGTAACCTTTATCTTTGTCTGGAGAGATCACACATTTGAGTAGGTTTAATTCATTTAAGTAGTATATGCAGAGAGCAACCTGCCCTCCCTAGCACTGAGAAATCTGGAAATTGTCTTCTCTACCATTGCTGAGAAATAAGATTCTTCATCAAGAAAGTACGATTCAGGCAGGAAAGCAAGGACCAACACACAAGAAAAAGACAGTCTTGAAGAAGTGAATTTAAAGAATGATGTAGACTGGTATTTCCAAAACAAACACAAGTAGATAATTTCCCAGGACATCTCTCTTTCATGACATTTTATGTTAGTGATAAACCAGCAGAATTACCTGAGTCCCTGGTATTTCTTTTGAAGTGTTTTTGGCTTCTTAAAAATTATCATGTCATAACAACTCAGCATAACAGTTTCAATGTTATCTGGAAAAAAATATTCCCAGTGGCAGCACAAGTAGGTTACTAGCAGGAACAACAGCAGAGACTGAATGATTTATTTGATTCTGATTCTTAAAAGAAAACCATGGCAATTACCCCCTCTCATAAAAATGTCCTTGGCTCCACATAAGAAACGTTGAAGTGTATGTGTCCTTTCTCTCTTACCTTTTGCTGGAGTTCATTGTTTTGTTCTTGTCAGTTTTGAGGGTTCTTGGCTTCCCACAGTCTAAGGAATAAAAATGGTCATCAGATGTGCATCAACTGAAAGCAAAGCAAACTGCTTTGTTAAAATGAAGCTTGGTAGCTGTTGATAGTGCATTACGGTGGCAAACAGCAAAGATTACCTGTCTTTATCTATGCTATTCCATGCATCCTGGTCACCTTTCTCCAGGAGCCATGTAAAAGAGATCTGCAAGGTGTGTTCTTGACTAGCTGTGCTAGTATGTTTGCCCTCCTCTGCCCCCATAGATCTGCTGTAGTATTGTGTCCTTCCCTGCACAGCCTGTTGGTAGATGATTGGCTAATTGTGTCCCATCCAGGGTGTACATCCCCAGAAGTAAATGGGAATCTTCTATTTTAAAGTCACGGTGTGCTGATAGTTTCATCCATAACATGATTTTCCTTTGGTCCCATCGTCACTGATCCTTTGCTGGTATTTCTTCATTGCTTCTTCCTCTGAAAGGAGTATCTGCCCTGTGTAGTTACTTCTGTAGTTGTCTTCTACTACAGAAGCCAATCTTAGAGTGTTACATATGGGAAGTAACTTGGTGGAAGTGCCTTCTAACCCAAACCATTCTGTGATTCTCTGAAGATGGGAATAGTTGTACCCCAATGTGCATCCAAACTATTTTCACATGCTTTCACACTCTGAGCTATGATATGAAGAAAAATGGCCAATATACTGTATATGTAATATCAATCTAACTTCTAAGACTTTCTGGACTTTGTTCAGAATTAGATGAGATCTAATCTCATCTGCACTTCCTTGAGTGAATCTACAGTTTAGGATTTGCCCATCATTATGATGATTCCTATGTGACTTAAGTCATTCTTTGGTGCCATGATTTGCCATAGGCTTGTCTTCCTCACAGTGCCTGCAGGCTCTGCTCTTATATAGCATATGTTTTGACAAGCCATCTGGTTTCACTAGGTTTCCCAAGAGTCTGCCTTCTTGCAACCTGTCTTTTTGGCAGGCACCAGTGCCTACATACCTTCTGTTTGGCTTTCTCCATGGGTCAGAGATTCTTATTTTAGCATGGAAGTGTTAACACGTCTGATGAGGAATGAAGCAGCTCATGGAACCAATGGAATTTTTTCTACAGGGAAAGGACAGAAAGCAGAGGACTGGGCCCAGTTCCCATAAGTGCCCCAGACTGACATACTTGGCTGAATGGAAGGGGTGTAACATGCCTTCTGTCTGGACGCAGTGCCACACTAACAGAAGGTTCTCAGCACCAGCAACCAAGAACCCCTGCACACTATGTGAATCTAGGGTGTTTGAAGACAATGTTGCTCTAAGGGGCTAATTCAACAGCTGTGTATCCTACACTTGCATGTCTAATTGTCAGAGAAGTTTGTCATTACTACAGCAGCTTTTTTAACCTCCAGAAAAGAACAGAGTTAACAGAATGAAGACAATTGCTACTAAAATCGGGTTAGAATTTGTACTGGTAGGATATCACAAATGAGATAATGGGCTGCACCTTTTCTTACATGAGAGGTATTACTCACAGGGTAAGGAGACTTTAGTTATTCAGGAATGATGCCCTGAGTGGGAATGTAACCTGTTATCAAGACAGTTTTTCCTATTCAAAGCTAAGTTACAGGGATCTCTGTATGGGCAACTTTAGACAGGTCTATAGACACAAGGGATAGTGAAATCAACAGCTGAACAATTTACAAGTAACACCACTTGAGATTAATTTGTGGCAGTAGATGATAATAGCCCCATCAATCACTTGGTGTTTCACAGCCAGCTTCAAGCAATGCCATTAGATTCTTTTTAAAGGTTTACAACAAGTTTTCCTGCACACTCCCCTGCCAATGAAATAACTCCTTCCCCCCCAGGCAAGTGCATCCTTTCTTAACTAATCACCTCCATTGAAAAGCATCAAGAAAAAACAAACTAGTAGCTGTAAATTAGCTTGGAAAGACAAGCTTTTAATTGTTACAATTTGTTGATTATTGTTTTCTCATACCAACCAAAAATAGTTTATGGAAATTAAGAATCCTTTGGTAATTTATTAAAACCTACAGAAAAATAAGTTTGGTGTTTTTTAAAGAAGAAAAATGCAATGCTTACCAGCCAGAATTTTCTGTACCACTGGGGGCGCAAATAGAGACCGTAGAGCTTTATGACTCTGTGTGCTTTCTTTAGTTGGTACTACTAGCATGCCAAGCATTTGTTAGCAGCTTTCCAAATAGAAGGGAACATACAGGGCATGTCTCATTTTAGAAAATAAAGTTAGGAATCTGTAAATCAATTGATACATTCAAGTGCTTGTACCATGGAATTTCATTTCAGTGGAGTTCTGCAAAGGCACAGGGGTCACTTCATTTCATGTTACTTCAACATGCAGGAAGTTACTATGTTCACTGTGATTTATTCAGGTTCTAAATGTTACAGTAATTAGCAAAGCAAAGCAATAAGTAGGAACTAACTATTAATTTGCTCTAAATACATGAACAGGAAAAATTCTACAGGTTAGCATTCATACATTTTGATTTCTTGGAACCCTTCCATGACTCCTCCTAGAGTTTCCATTATTCTGTAGGCACCTGGCCATTCCAAGTCAGCTATTGTGATAAAGCCTAGTGTATGGGTGTGAAATGACAGTCATCTTTGTCACACACATGCAGCTAGGAGAATTGTCTTATGAAGTTAGCCCAGAAGGCCAACCAAACCCTGGGCTGGATCAGGAGGAGTGTGGCAGGTCAAGGGAGGTGATTTTGTCCCTCTCCTCAGCTCTGGTGAGGCCCTGCCTGCAATAATGTGTTCAGTTCTGGGGCCCTCAACATAATAAGAACAGTGAGCTGCTGGAGTTGGTCCAGAGGAGGGCCACAAAGACGATGAGAGGGCTGGAGCAACTCCCTTCTTAGGACAGACTGAAGGAGTTGGGGTTCTATTAATTTTTAAAAGATTAATCTTCTCCTGATATTATTAGCACATGGTACCGGACATTGTAGTATGATGACAGTTAAAATGCTTTCAAAAGACTGGTCTTTAAAAGTCACTTTCTTACTGCGGCAGTTGCACAGACTGAGGTTGGTGACAAGACTGAAAGCTACAGAAGTGCTTCCTGAGAGTTTTGTGGCTTTGTGTGTCAGACTCTGCTTTGGGGCTGTGATTAAAGGCAGTGTGTAGACCTGCTGGAGATGTCACTAGCACTGCTTGGCTGTTTGGAGTGAGCCTTGTACTTCAGCGTTTCCCCAGACTAAGGAGTATAATCTCTGGATGATACTGTCTTTGTAGCCATGATGTGATCTACGCAATCAGAGGTACAGCTTGTGGTGAGTTTCAGTAGACTCACTGGTGTATTCAGGATGAAAACAGAGGTGTTTGAAGGTTGTGTGTATAGTTTTAATAAATTAATGAGTCATAACTATGTATCAATTACATTTTTTAAAGTGTCTGTCAAGGTTTTTTCCACTCTGAAATATGATAATTCAGATCACAGTGGTCTTTTTTACTGTATTCTCTCTGAATCTTTATTCTTAGTTGAAGTAAATAAACCAACACGGTAAAGAGAGCTGATAGCTACTCCATCTGTATTATAGCACACAATGATGGCTGGAAGTTAAAGGTTTGATATATAGATCTATTTTTTTATTGCCGGCCGCTGCCCCTGAAGAAGGTATTAAAATTTCCAGATGAGTAACCAAACAATAAATAGATGAGACAGTTGCTGTGAATATCTGATTTTTTTGCATAATAATGAGATATTGCTGGATAATACACTTTGCAGTCCACAGTTTGTCTACATTATCATTTTGATTGGACAAATGTACAAGAAAGATGTACAAGTAAAGCCATGCCAAGTCTTCTATTTTAAATTGTCTCCATGTGAGAGTTCAGTTAAATTTCCAGGACATTTTAAAAACAAAACAAAATCTAGGAATATCCCTAGACACAGAGACACACTCAGAGGCATTCACTTCCACATGTACACACAAAATGAATACAGAAAAACTGGTTTTGCAACTATTTGTGCATGGCAGAAACATTTTGTGTATAAGCAGCAAACTCTGATGCCAGTGAGCACCTTTCTTGGCTAGAAACGTATGTAAGGACACCTTTTGTCTCACAGCAGGACCAGAAGAGGCCAAAGCAAAGGAGGCTGTGGGGTCAGTCTGGAATTATGGTGTGGATGGGTGACTTCCTCACTCTATTCACAGTGGAAAGGAACCTGAAGTCTATCTGTGCAGATATTAATAGAAAAAAATGTTATTCTGTGCATTGCAAGAGGATCTGAATTCTAGTACCATTCCAGGGTGATTTCAAAGGGGTTGAAATTCTGCTTCTGTTTGAAGTCATGGACAAATCTCTTCCAGCTGCCTGTAAGGGTGCTGCTGGCAGCACTGACAGGATATATCTGTCCCTGCTATTACTGCCATGAGTTGACTGGCAATATTGCCATTATCCATGTTAACAGGGTTAACGGGCTGCGCAGAGAGTTGGTGGAGGTCCCATCCCTGGAGGGGCAAGCAAGGCCAGGCTTGCTGAGGCTCTGAGCAACCTGATCTAGTGCAGGGGGTTGGACTAGATGGCCTTGGAAGTTTAGATGGGATCAGAGTTTTGTTTTCTTTCTACAAAAAGAACCAACCCATCTTTTATTTTATTTTGGTATGTCTGAGTCCAAGCTTGATGATTAGTTTCTCCAGGTATGGAAGTCTTCATCTTTATCTGCTTTAATTCTGAGCCCTTTGAATCCTGCAGCTGTGTCATCTTGTTCTTGTTTTGTGTTGTATTCTTACATCTTCCAGCCTCTCCAAGTCTTCATAGGGAGGCTTGTTTCCCCCATATTTTGAGAGGGTGGTCTGGTGTCTTTTCCATCTCACACTCCTGGTGACTTTAGAAGGCAGTCTTGCTGTGCTTAGAACTGAAAACTTTTACACAGGACCTGGCTCCCTGCTTGTGAAGCACTAGCACCTCAACTGAGGCTTACTGGTTAAACTGAGAGCTGACTTGTCTCCACCTTTTTTTTTTTTCCTCTGTATGTCTCCATGTGGGCACCAGTTAAGAAATCCACACACTCAAAGGGATTAATAAAGAAATAAGCAAAGCCTGGCAAATATGTGTCCTAAAATAATTTACAGCCATCAGCTAATCTCAGCAATAGGAAGGTGAAAACTGTTGCTTGATTAAAAAAGCTTAGAGCAAATGTGTTGCAGCTTTGCTCACAGAGTAGGATTTCATTTACAGAAGGGCATGTATTTCCTAATGGTTCCCCTGTACCAGATTTATATAGTGGTAGATTTATGACCCTCTTTCTTCACTAGGGCATACTTACTGTATTCAGGAATAATGCAGGATTTACCACACATCTGAACTATCTATCAACATTTCTGCCATGATAGGCAGCAGAAGAGTTTACATTATGCACAGCCATCAGTGGTGTACCCAGAAGCCATTTAGCCATGAAAAAGAAATGGTACCCTATTTAGGCCTGGTTATTCAGCTGATAGTGAAATGTCTCACCCTTAGGACTGACATCTAGTCTGTCCCAGTTCAGCTCCTCCATCATGCTGTAACGAATAAGCAGGAATTTTTGGGGTTCTTGTTCCTCAGTCATGCAGGTGCAGCCTACACCGATGAAGCAGAGTGTCAAACTCAAAGCGTTAAAGCACAGGCTGTTTTCAACTGGCAAAATTTCATCTTCCTGCCTTTGACCTCAGAAACAAGACGCTTTTTGCTTTCCTTATATTTTAAGGATTGTAATATGGATAATGGATAGCGAACTTGGTGAAGCCATCAGGCTAAGTGTACTGTAGGTGCAACATCTTTTCTTACTGAAATCTGACTCATTCTCAACATTATTTTTCTATTCAAAACAACTGTCATGCTTTCCTTGTCTGTGGATAATTAAATAAAGTTTCCAATTTATTCATGTATTCTAATTTACATGTATTACTAATTTACAACCCCAAGAAACCCCTCTGCTCACCCTCAGATGAAAGACGTAAAATATACAGAAAGATAAATCTAAATTTCCACCACAGGACAGTGAGAACATCTCTGGCTGGTGAGGGCACTGCTGCAGTAGCTTGGAGTCTGGCACTGGGGTGGTCTCTGGTGATCAAGGGCAGATGGGGCTGAACCAAACTGATGCTACTTGGATTTCTTATCTTCTTTTCTGGGCTCATATTAGGAAAGCAGTGGCCTCAAATATTGAAACTGGCCTGTACAGGATTTTTATACTCTCTCCCAACTTCTTTTGCTGAGCTTTCTGGAGTACAGTCATAGAATCATAGAATGGTTTGGGTTGGAAGGGACCTTCAAGATCATCTAGTTCCAACTCCCCTGCCACAGGCAGGGACACCTCCCATTACACCAGGTTGTTCAATGCCTCTGCCAGCCTGGCTTTAAACATCTCCAGAGAGGGGGCGTCCACAGCCTCTCTGGGCAACCTGTTCCAGTGTCTCACCAGCCTCACAGGAAAGAGGTTCTTTCTTATCTTTAGCCTAAATCTCCCCTCTTCCAATTTACATCCATTATTCCTCAATAAGCCTGGCTTTGAATGTCTCCAGGGATGGGACCTTCACCACCTCTCTGGGCAACCTGGGCCAGTGCCTCACCACCCTCATGGTGATGGCATGGATGATGCTCAAGTGTGTTGTGCAGGAGCTCTTCTTTCTTCCTCAAACAAGGCAATTCAGATTCATACATGTCTGTCTTATTTACAAACAGTTTAAGCCTTACACTTAAGTTGGTTTTTTTTCTTCTCTGTCCCCAAGCTCATAATTTAAGGGGAAAGCCATCAAAAAGAAGTACATAACATAGCAGAATACAAACTCTCAAAAAACTAGAAGAACCTTCAGTTGCTGCTTGTTTTCCTTTATGATATTTTGTTTTATTAATAAGGCTGCTTCTATATTCATGACAAAATAAGAAAGCTATTTCCAATGGAACAAGTCTTTGTTAGACATCAAATATAACCAATATTTGATGTCATAAATATTAATGACTTTTATGTCTATAGGTACTTTAAAATCAATTCCAAACATTTTTGTTTTGATTCACTCTTATTTATTTTTTCACATTGAGCTGGAGGAAGGAATTTTCCCCCATTTTTCTGTGGAAAAAAAAAAATCATATACTGCAACCTGACTTAATTTTTTAAGCCTCTTTTCAAACTATCTGAATTAAGATTATGTTCAATGTATTTTATGTGGATATATCTGTAAATTAGCAGTTCGTGCCCTGCAACAGAAATTCATCTGTGATGGCCACTGTCACTTAGGACACGTTCTGGGATTTCCCAGTAAAACAGAAGGGACTGAAAGAGAGCTTTAACTGACAACTTTTAACAGGCCATGTTTTCTGTAGGCACAACATGACACATAATCTGTCATTTGACATGCAGTTTTTTGTCCAGTTCTGTACAGATTCTGAGCAATAATGTAAGGGATCTTCAGTATCTATAAATAAATATTTGTCATTCCTTAAGAGCAGGAAATCTCTCTTTTTGAGTTGGAGTAGTTCCATATATTCTCACTAATATACAAACTCGAATTTTAATGCCTAAGAAATAATGAATAATGTTATCAGTGGAATGACTGATGTAAAGAGCAGAGTCTTGCAGAGATTAGGTAATAACTGGAACCCAAGATAAAATAACTATCTACATGAAGAGAAGCAAGGATTCTTTGCCTCTGGAGGGTTTGAGATAGCACAGGGGATGAGCCAATATGAGAGATGGAATTATTCCACC